>VZRO01002709.1:1167197-1208301 GCA_013397915.1 Daphoenositta chrysoptera
GCGGGCGGGGCCGCCCCACACGCGGGTCCCGGGCTCCCTGCGCGCCGGCCGGGGAGCCGTGAGGGGTGGAGCGGCACCCGCGGTTGGCTACAGCCGCGGGCACATGATTTACGTGTGCCCCGCTGGCCACGCACAAATAAACCACCCACGACGCGCAAGGGCAGCTTTGGGCCTCATGTGAGGAACTATTCACGAACTTCTCCGTAAGTGAAAGTAAACAGGCAACATCAGTCACGGCCAGCAGATAAATTTCAGCCTCGAGAAGAGATGAGCGAGAGGGGACCTCATTACTACGTATTAATATCTAAAGGGGGGTGCTAAGCGGATGGATCAGGCTCTTCTCGGTGGTGCTGACCAGTAGGACAAGAGGCACCGAGCAGAAACTGATGCACAGGAAGTTTCACCTGAACATCAGGAAGAACTTCTTTCTGTGCGGTGACCTTGCATGGGAACCAGTTGCCCAGAGGTTGCAGAGTTTCCTTCTCTGGAGATATTCAAGAACTATCTGAACACAATCCTGTGCCTTATGCTCTAGGATATGTTCTAGAGGAGGGAGGTTGGCTCAGATGACACACGGTGATCCCTTCCAACCTTACCCATTCTGTAATGCTGTAAATCTCTATGAATACTCCTGGCAAACAATGAGAATATAAAAATTTACCACACATTTTTCAGTAATCAGTGTTTCAAAATACCACCTAAAAGTTCCAAATAAAATACAGTCAGTATTATTAATACAAAGCTTAAGAAGCAATAAATAACTATGCACTTAAATTTAAACACTAGAATGCAGAGGTACAACTGTACACTTGGAACAAAAAACCCATACAAACAAATTAAACAAAAAACCCCAAACCAAAAACACCCCCAAAATTCTATAAACAACAATAAACTGGATTTGCTGTCAGTATTGGTGTCTTACACTGTCATAAGCATTTCCCTAAACCCAAACACATAACAGTTCTCATTTTTGTTAGCAATGTGTGCCACAAGTACTGGAAAATCATAGCGTTCCCTCTCGAAATGGTTGCATACCTCTTTTCCAGCTAGCACAAGTGGGACTTTCTTGGTCATAGCACACCTCTGTTGCCTCCCTCCCCTCAGCCAGGAAACGAACTTCTTTCACCCTCAAACACAGTTCGGAGGCAACACTCGGCCTTACAGTTTTCAACCAAGGGTTCCAAAACTGCTGCACTGAAAATCATCCAAGGTGCAATTTATGTTAAGGACATATCCAACCCACCCTGCAATCCAGGCAGAGCTGGCAGCGTTTCCTCCTGGCAGGGAACTGCTGCAGCAGGACAGTGCAAGGTTTGCTGCGACAGTGGTGCCCCAGGAAACCTCTCTGGGCACTTTCTACTCTATTGGGGCATGGTGGCTTCACTGAGTATCTGTCAAATGGACTTGTCCACCCACTGCAGAAAGCTGGGCACGGATTACATAGTCAATGTTATGGTGAGGCCACAGGTTGAGAGTAATGTCTGCACTTGGAATCATGCCTTCAAAACTATTCAGATCTTCAGTAAATGCTGGTTTGTTTTAAACAACGTAACTTGGAATGTCCAGGCTTGTATTTGTGTAGGGAGATGCTCTTTACAATAATGCTAACATTTGTTTGCACCCTTAGCTGTATGAATTGTGCCTGGGAGTTTTGGAAACGATTCTGAAGTTCAAGAGAATGGTGGATTATATTCATAAAACAAGGGTGCCACTGACCTTTCAGCACAAGAGAATAGATGTGAATCATGGACCTGAGATTCCTCTAAAGGAACACAGTGGAAACACACAGGATGAAAGGCTCTAAAGGCTTTACAAATTATATTTAGATGGGGGAGAGCAGGGAGAAAGAGAATGTGGGAAAAAGAAGAATGAAAAAGGACCCTGCTGTTTAGCTCATGCATAAACTGTATGTGCCTAGCCAAAGGTCACTCCTTTTATTTTCTCATTAATTTCAATGACGGTAAATGGTATATGAAGAACAATCTAAAAATAAGAACAGCCAGAAATAGCTTAGGTTTTTGTGTGACAGCGTGGCAGGAAGAAAAACCTGAACTGAAACTTTATTCCAGATCTTTACTTCTGGCTTTTGAAAAAGTAGTGGCCTAAAGTTAATTATTTAAGATGAACTGTAAATCTATTTTAGAGAAGTTAAACAAAAATTAAGTGGTCTACTTTTTAATGTATTTTCCAATAAAGTTTTTATACTCTGTGTACACTGAAATTAATTCCTGAGGGTTTTTTTTTTCATCTACCACTCTTGTGAGAAATGGTGCATTTGGACAGTTTTGAAGGGGGAGTTTTCTGGGTTCTAAACACAAGTGAAAAAAACCCACTAAGTACTAGGCAGCTGTAAACAAATAGAGGAGGAATACCAGCTTTGGGAAGCGTTCAGGTGCATGCAAAAGCTGGCACAAGGAAATTGCCATCCACAGCAACTGAAAGTAGAGGCTGAAATGGGAGGATAAAAGGGATAATGTATGTTTTGCTGTGAGGGTCATGAACGGCTGCCTCAAACAAATCTACAGGCAACAGGAGCTCTTCATACAGAGACTGATGCAACATCTGCCAGCCTTTTTTTCCTAGGGAATAACAGGCCAATATCTTGAAGGTGATCTCCAGACAAGGTGACACAGATTCTACAGCAGCACTGAAAAAATTTTAGCATTACTCCACCAGATTTTTAACTTTTGCAGCAAATGTGCGAATCTGCATTGACTTGCAGCATATTTGACTGTATGCTGAGCTTACATTTTCAGAAAGAGGACACCAGCTGCCCAGAGTTTAGTTCTCATCTTCTGTTTATGCCAAATAGCAGTATGAACCTTACTGTTAACACACGTTGCAGTGGCTCACTTTCTGGGAAGAGGTTAGTAGTTGATAAAGGTAAAATGAGCAACAACAATTAAACATCCCAGCTGGAACATTTGGACTATATTAGAAGCGAGATGACCTCCTCAGAGCACCAACTTTGGATTTTGCATTAAACCCTTAGGTCACTGTATTTCCTGCACAACCATGATCATATTTCTGATGTGACCCCAGACAACTCTTTTGGTTTCTCTTGGCCTCAGTTTGCCATATGCAGAAGAAGAAAATAATTTCCTCAGTGTATATGACAAAGATTAAGAGATACTCCAGGTGTAACTATGCAATGTAGGCAACTTTGGCAGGAAAGATGTCTTAATGATTTCTTGCTCACTTGTAGCCTCCCTGACTCCATCCTGGCACTGTAATCTGTTATTCTATTCAGTTTTTGAAACCTACCCACAGTCCAGACCACTGAAATGACCTGGGTTAAAAATACCACACCACCCCCATTTCTTTAAAGATTTTTTAAACGGAGATCCAGTTGATATTGAAGCTCCAGTAGCTGGTGACCTGTCATGGAAAGGACCTTGAAAACTGACATGTGATACTCTAACATCAGATAATGAGCTGCAGTAATCCAGAGGGATGTCACAACACAGCCTTTGTAAAATCATTGTTTTTGAAGGGGAAGAACACCCCTCACACATGATACGGGTTTGTGTCTGGTCCTGCTTGATTAGTCTTGAGGCTAAGGATGGAACAGGAGCCAACTGAAAGCAAAGGTAACAGAACAATGACATAGGGATATATTTTATCTCCTTTATCTCCTTCAAACACCTACTGCTCCCACGGGACTGACAGACTCAACACTTCTGTGGCATCAGTAACACCACATCCTCTTGGCAATCAGTACTGCCTGAAGCAGGTCACTGCCATTTTTCCTGGCTCACAGAGAAGAGACAGTAGCAAAGGAAGAAACGGTGCAGAGAACATCTCAGCTGCAGAAATAAAGCACAGGTTTTCTGAGTCCTGCCCAATGCCCTGACTACAAAGCCTCATCTCCTGCTGTTTGGTGAGGACTGTTGCCTCCCCAAAGGGACTGTGTCCCATGGGCAGCAGCAATAGGAGACCAAGGCAGCTGAGGTGTGTTTCTCCAACTACGTATTTGTTTGTTGGTTTCAATACCAGAATTAGTGATTAAAAGTTTGTTAACTGGCAACAAATTAAATCAGTTTAAATTCCCCTGGCTCAAAACTGTTTCTGGCTCGCAACAAGGGAAAATTGATTCAACATAAAAATTTGGATATAAAGTGGTACAGTCACAGTGGTCTGGCAACAGATCTAAGGATGAAGATATGGAAAACAGCAAATTACATGTTGTGCAGCAGTTTCTAATCTAGGGCATAAATACAACAGCGGTCTTTTAAGCCAGGAGAAAGGACTGATAATAACATTTTATCCTGGCTTTTGTTAACAGCTTCTAAAAACTGGAGTGTTAGCAGAAAGAAGTTCAAAGAGAGGCACCAGAAGTGATTAACAGGAATCTATCTTCAGGAGATAGATGTTTACATGCTTGGCTTAGGAGGAAGCAGCCAAACAAAGAAAAGACAGAGGATCCTTTCAAGGGACCTGAGTGGAATCCCAAAGAGCATTATATAGAGTATAAGCATAGAAAGAAGGAAAAAAAAATCATGATAACTATAAAAAATTCTGACAGTCACAGTGGACCAAAACCCTAGAGAGGCTGGGTTCCTACATGTTATCAGCAGAAAGTTGTATTCAGCATTCAGAAAAAATTTAGAAATAGAAAAGCCTCTCTACTTGCCTGTGTGATCCCAAGCAAAAAAATTGAAGGACGGCATCTTTTTTAGCTCTCAAAGCAGGTCAAATTCAGAAAGAATAACTCACAACCCACACATAAGTCAATGGCCATTATGTTTGCTCAGACAAGGCCTGAATTTGATTAAATGCTTATGAGCACGTAGACTATATACTATATAAACAAAAATCTGTTTTGCAATGAGATTTTTTATATCAAAGATAATTTCAACTGCTTCTCTGAGATCTCACATTTGGTTAAAAATACAAAGTCCTCAGACAACTGTGACAATCAAAGTGCAATATTTTAAGAATTTTTTTTTTTTAAGACTGGCAAAGAGGCTGGTTAAAACCTTCACAGAAGCATGCAGCTGTAAAAAAAACAAAACCCTGAGCATTTTCTGATTCCAGAGGCAATGCAGCCTTATCTTGTAGTGTCTAATGTTTCACAGTGAGTGGACTTGAGCAGGGTGGCAAACACTTAAGAATGACTGAAGTTCGAAAACAAACAAAAAGAAGCCTTGAGATCACTCTTATAGTAAATGGGAAAAAAGTGAGGGAAAGCTTGGCAGAAATCAGCATAATAGTGGGCTTATTGTTGAATCTGGAAGCTTCATTTTCCAACAGTGTCCCTTTTCTGGGAAGCTGCACAACCACTCTGAAAGCTCTTTCTATAGAGATGATAAATCTGCGGTGGAGATTTATGCACATTCAGATTAAGTCAGGAAATCAGTAATGAAAAGGATAATTAAATAGAGAGACAAAAACCTAGAAGAAAAATTACCAAAAGCTCCCAAAACAAACACAGCTAACAATACACCATATATATCAGGTCCTGGGATTCTGACTCTGACTTTGACACCCATCATCCTCTTCCTCACTGTGTTTCCCAGGACTCTAGAGAAGGGCAGTCTGCAAAGCAGCAGATTCTGTGTGAACAAGATGAGGCTTGGTATCTTTGGTCTGCTCTCTCTGTTTCTCTTTGCACAAGCTATTAATTCATCATTAGGTGGAAAGGCATAGGAAGAAAAAAATATTCTAAACTTATTTATGGAATTGTTTAAGACCACAGCATTCCTGGTCCTGAGGGAGCACCCAAAAAAGGAGGGGGAAAATACAGAGACCTCTGTTAGCAGCTGTGGTAGACTCCTGCTCTGTGGCTGAGCTAGACCCTGGGCTGAAGAGGCTGGTCCCACTGTTCAGCTTCAGGCATCCAACTTGAGTCCCAAGCCAGCAGCCTCAGGGCCTGGGCTGTCAGGGGAGCCATAGGTGTCCCACTGACCCTGCAGGAGCCTTCAGCTCCATCATCACCAGACTCAGGTGCCTGAAGTTAAACTGTGAAGATCCCCAGCGCAGTGATGATTTTGTCACAGTGCTACTCGTGTTACTTTCCTGCAGCACCTGCCTGTAAAGAAAACCACCCTCCCTAACCCAGAGGCACCAAGCCACTGTCTGATCCAGCAGCTTTATGTTCCAAAAGGGCTTGGGCCACCCCGAAACTTCAGCAAAAAAAGAACATTGTTAAAAGAATATTCCATTAGCTGGTAGCACTGGTAGATTGCTGTCTGGACTTGACACTGTGAGCAGAAAATCAAGAGTTCATAAGCTGAGTGAGAGCTTTTGAACATTACAGTCTCCATTTTATATCCAACAGCTCTGCCTTCCAAGGCACAAGTAAGTGAGGGTCTGTGAGAGCTGCATGTGACAGAGAGGTCACTTCTTCCCTTTTAACTTTCAAAGATGTACAGCCAACTCAGAGTGTTGATGGTAAAGCAAACACACAGACTGAACAAAACATAGCAAAAAAGCCCTTCTCTTTCTTATGACTGTAACTCTAAAACATGCAAACTCAGTACTGTGTCATAGTCCAGTGTGCAGACTTTTCCAGCTTTACAGATATGGTGTACAAATGCTGCAACTCTGTGAGAATCTTTAATTTGTGCACCACGACTTTTTAATTAATATATTTATTTACTTTCTAAATGTTGTCCAACTTCTCTAAAGTGGATTCAGTCCTAGTGTCTGATTAATCTCATGTGGGAACTAAAGACAGATGGAGAAATTGACATCTAAAAGATGTGGATCTGCTTCCAACTTTTGCAGTGCAAGATGATCTATAGTAGAAACTATTTACAATCCTTTCTCTCACACCACTGGACAAAAAGAAAAAAAGCTCCACAAAAAGTGTAGCAATTCCAATTTCTGCTTAAGACTTCTGTTCTAGGCAGCGTGCAAAATGCTACTAACAGGAATAATTTACAACAGTTTGAACTTTTTTCCATGGGGCTGGGTGAGTTTATAGATGACAATTTACTTTCTGCTATTAATATGCCAGGCTCAATTTGAACAAAAATCTTCAGGTAAAAAACACCATGTCATTTACTACTCATACAAATCAAGACAATCTCCCTTAAACACCAAATCTGATAACAAAGTATTCAGTGCCATTTGGAGATGTAGGGCAGTTTGACTGACACTTACATTGGTGTAAAGAAAAAATGCATGTAACAGGGAGCCATGCAAAGTAGGGTCCACACTCAAGGACTGGCTTTGAATGTGGACATTACTCTGGTCTCTTTCACATCAAAAAGTCATCTGCACAAGATAATCCTAACCAGAAGGAAAAAGAGAGCAAAAGTACTGAGTGCTTTGAAGTGTGGTTTCAAGATCAACATGAAACTTATCTGGGAAGGAATGTAAATAACAGAAGTGGCATATTTAAATTATGATTTAACTACTAGCTCAGCAGTTTGGCAGTTGAGGTTATAGTTGATACAGGTCTGATGGTATTTGAAAGATAGGTGGACCAACAGGCAGAAACAAAATCAAGTTGGAAAAAACAGTAAATTCAAGTACTATAGCTTTAGTGTTGCTACACAGCACACAGGGAATTAAAGTATTAAAACATAGTAATTACAGAGGAAACTAAAAGGTATCAAACCCCCAAGGTTTGATCAATCAACAGGGTGCTTTAGAAGTCCATTGATCATAACAGAAAATATGTGAGTAATGTGATTTAGAAATTACCAAGGTAACTTAAGCTTTAATATGGAAGGATGCCAAGCATAGATTTTGTTTATCTCAGAAAAGACTGAAGGGAAGCTTAACAATGTAGAATCCAAATTCCTCAAAAGCAAAAGGAAAGTGTCCCCAGGGCTCTGCACTAGGAAAGCAGCACCTCTGTTTAACAAGGAGAGAGTCCCAGTTAAGAATGTGCTTCACCCATGGCTGCACAGGAAGGCTGTGTGAGGACTGAGCACAGCCCTCCACCAAGAACCTACCTTATAGTAGCTGTTGAAAGTTATCCAATAATTTAAAAGAAAAAAAAATCTGCTTAAAAAACCACTCTGGCTAAAACAAGAACAAATTCCATCTAGGTGCAGTTACTCGATTTAATGCACAAATACAGCCTGCTACTCTCAAAGTCCAGAAAGGACTGCTCATGGACTAAGAGAAGAGAGAGATAACATAAAAAACATAGAAGACAAAACTGAAAAAGGGATATATATATATATATATATATATATATGCAGAATAAAACCCCACAAACTTTGGGGTCATCCTTTGTACAAGTGCCTTACTGCACGTCACAGAATTCAGACAATACTTCTGTAGACCCCAAATCTTCTAGAGTGTAATGAACATGTACCATTTGCGACCCAGTTTATTATACAAGAATATAATCTCTTATTAATTATAATCCTTAGGATGGCTTCAAATTTTTATGAGAAAGATGATATTATTCTATGCCAGAGTTCTTCTCCCTGAAGAATACATAAGGAGTTAACTCGCACATAGATGGATATTGTTACTTATCAGCACTTCACTGCCATTACCATGGCAGCAAGGCAAAGACCATTTTGTTCTACCCCATTCTTCCCTCAGAACTGACAGTTCACTTCCAAATTCACAATCTTAACAGAAACTAATGTCTGAGGCCAGATTTTTCATTGTGTCCTCAAAGCTCCATCTGATACAAAGTTTAATGAAAAGGTGGAACAAAAGGCTGTCATTTCATAAGGCTAACAACATTAGGAGGCTGATTATGCTGTTTGCAGTACAACGTGCATGAAAAGAATCAAACAAAACTCAGGTCAAGCATTTGCTGGGTAAAATGTGCCCAAAAAACTATCTGCATCTTCTTTTGCTGCTTGCAGACAAGTGCAGGGATCAGCAGGTTGCTGCTGCCTACGGGACACCTATGATTGCCAAGAAGGAACACGTACAGTGAAATTACAGTAGGTTAATCAGGAACGTGTGTAAGACAGTAAGTGGAATGCACCAAAGGAGTAGTCAAGAACATGTAACATGCCAGCCATCACTACACTTCACATCTGCATATCCAATAGGTTATCAATATTAATAGGACAGCTGGTGCAGGAGGAGGCTGCTGGGGCATCAGATTGCATTTTCTGATTTCCTATGACACTTTAGAGCTTGTCTAAAGAATAAAAAACAAAGGGAAAGAATGCCACAGACAAATAACCTAGGAATACGATCACTTCCTGGCTGGTTCAGGCTCTTTATCTGGCTCCACAGAGGTCAAATAATTAAGGAGTCACTGTGACATTAAAGAAATCCCTTCACCAATCCCATTCACCAAAGCTTCATGGATAAACAACTCACAGGAGTTCTCCCACTATTCCTGAGTAGAGACAATTGGGAGGAGACACAGAAGGCAGGAGAGCAAGGCTGAGTGAAACAGAACTCTGACACAAGCTGGAAAACAACTGGAAAGGAAGGTTGAGAAGACAGAGATGCAGGGGAAGCAGAAGGCAGCAAGTCTTACTCTTTTGGACAGGAGATTCAAAGAGTGTGTGTGTGAACATCATGAAAGATCCAGATGGTCTTCTCCACCCAAGTGTGTAGTTTGCTCACGTAGGTCTTGGGAGACAGTTACCTGAACAACCTGTTCCCTCTTGTAAAACCTGTCATGTAATCCAAGTTTATCCTGCTGAGCTGACCACAAAATAACAAAGTACTTAGCTGTTGTCACAAACACTGTAGAAGCTGTGTTTTGTCTATAGCAAAGTAAGAGTTAATATCAGCACAGGAACAGAGGCAGACAAAAACAAATCAAGGTAAAGGGGATAGAGTGAAGCTACAGGCTGCAACAGTTATGCTATTTGATTCCCAGCTTTAAATAAACCCTTTTAAGTAGAACAGGTTTTTTATGTTAAAAAAGCTGCTTTTCAGTCTGCATCACTGTTTAAAGTTGCAAAAATTACTCCATTTGAACTCTAAACTGGATATTCAACATTGAAAAAAATAGCGGAAAATTCATGTGCAGACCCCCATCATTCCCACAGCTCCTGTGCTGCATCCAACACTTACTAGCTGCAGCAATATTGTTTTACAGTAACAGATGACGTTGTTTTGCAGGCACAGTTCAAAAACTTTACCTTCATCCCTACAAACCATGAGCTGAATGGTATAGCTTCACAACTGAAAAGTCTGAATTAACTACAGAAAAATATTATGTATTATTTCTGTGAACTTTACTTATTGAAAAGATCTTCAAGAGCCATAAAAGAGACTATCCCATGTGAAAAAAATAAATGCTGAAGCTGCTGAGCTGGATTTCATAGCATTCTCCTCTCTCCTACACCTCATTAAATTAGACTATAAATACCAAGCAGAAGTGCAAATAACTTCCTAAATGGAGACTAAGTTTGCACCTACTTGAGGAAGTTTGGCAATTTTGCCCATCAACTCCACATAATTTATCCTTTTGTTAAAACCAGAAAGTTGAAGGAGAGGAGGCATGTCTAACAGAGCTTTCAAAATGATGGGTAATATCCACACAGAACATTGGGAGAATGTTATTTTCTGCTATATAGATCTTGCTTCAGTATTTAAAGAGTTCATCCTTGCTACCAATGAGATCCTCTGGACTTTGGAGATTTGATAGCACTTATATCTGTATCAAAACTCCCGAAATTCTCCATGAGTACTAATGAAGAGGGCCTCAACATATACGTGTTGTGCATTTGTATTTCTCTAACAGCTGTAAATTAAGAATTGCAAACTTGACTATGTGCAATATCAAACCTTAAGTCCCAGAAGTACCGAGCTGTAGTAAAACAGGCTAGGAAGCAGTTGTTAATTTAAACTAAATTATATAAAGGAACAGCTGCATTTCCAAGAACAAAGCCCCAAACAACAAAAAGTAACGAAGAAAAGACAGTATTTCTTCTAAAATGGCTCTCCAACGGGAGAAAACATCAGATTTACAATAAAATCTAATGCAGGACTTAAAGATACAGTAAAATGCAGTTCTGATCCGTGTTCCAGAGATACCAACAAATGGCTACAAACCCCTTAGCAAAGTGCTGTGATTAAAAAGACAGAAAGCTACACAGTGGTCAAGTGAGATGGTTGCTGGCAGTTGGCCAAATATAGGTTCAGGATGATATAATTTGTCATGCTCAGCATTGATTGCTATTGCAAAGCTGCTCTGGGATCAAAATCTTGATTGTAATTCATCAAACCAATAACTATAGTGAGTCGAATGGCTGAGCAATTGTGATGACACAGCTGGCTGCAGGGATGGTGCTAGAAATTAATAAGTGAAGCTGTTATTATCATGTAGAAAGCTTTAGAGGAAGGGAAAAGCAGCATGGTAGTTGCTAGTACCCACAACATAGGAATGATATCAAAAGTTTTACTAAAAACAAACCAAATCATGTCATGCTGATTTTTGAAGGAGAAATACTTATGCCTGCTACTCACAACCTTACAATTTAAACAAAAGGTGTGTCTATACATTTCTTCCTTTGATATAAGCAGAAAAACTGAGTTCTCTTCCTAGTCAGACAGTCCCAGGCTATGTTCAGGGAGCACCAGGAGAAAGAATCAGAGCAGTGGATGATACACACCAACTGGAAACAGCTTTCCCAAGCTGGCAATCAGAATACCACTGCCACACAAAACTGATTTTGCTTTGGGCCACTGTTGGCACTCTGCCTCTGCCTTGCCTACCAGACAGGGTGGGAGAGACCTAGGTGGACTGGCCATGCAAACCCCAGTTGGGCACTTCTGCCTCCATGACAGCAGGATTCAAGGACACTCAGCAGCTCTGACCAAACACTGCTTAGCTTGCTCTGGTAAGTCACCTCAGAGAAGCCTTCAGAGTGACTGAAATCCAGCAAGAGTATTCCCACTTTAGTTTGTGCTTCCTATTGCCTTTCTCACTTTGACCCTTCATCTCGCATCTGTGGGATTCTTGCCTTTAGTGTATTTTTTTCATCTAAATATAGCAGCTCTTCATTCTTTTTGTCTCTCTGCTACAACCTTGGCTGCCTTTAATGGGTCCCGCATGAAATTAGACCTAGTTTGCATTCTAATCAACTTTGGTGACTTGTGCTTTTAATTAATCCTTAATATTCCTCCAATCTCCATGGATGGTGCATTATAAAAACCATAAATATATATACATATATAAATATGTGTCATTGTGGTTTCAACTTCAGGGGAAAAATGTCTCACAAATGGTATATATACAAGAAATATATGCAATTTATCATAAAACATTATGATTTTATTCTCTCCAGCTGGAGTAGCAGACAAGTTAATATGTTTTTCCAATTGAAAAAATTCCATCTGATTTATTATTCCACAAGGAGCAGGGGTCCAACAAGGCCCCTACTTGGATACAACCTCTGTGGGATTCTCAGCATACTGTAACTTGCTGGATCTGAGTAACCCCTCTCCAAAACCACAGCAGGCCTCTGACTGCCTTGCACACAAAGATTTAACAGGTTAATTGACCACATCATGCTCACTTCAATAGCCCCTTTGTGTTCCAAATTTGACCTACAGAAAAGCTCTGAAAGTTTAGAGCACAATATAAGTGGTAAGTATTACTGGGTCACATTTTGAGGTTCAGAATCAGTTGTTACTTAATGTTTATTCAGCTTCTGTTGAAGTAGAGCACTGAATCAAAAACCAAGGAAGGACCTCCAAATTTCACCCATTATTAAACATTGGATGTTATAAATTAAATTTAGTGTTCTCTGACATCTTTTACACTTGCCTGAGTATCACTCCAAATGCAAGATACTCAACTGTCACTTACAATGTGTGATTTATTGCTAGCCAACCTGCTCATCTGATAGTTGAATGAACTGAGAAGTTTCTGTGAGGGTTCTTGAAACAATCTTTCACTTCAGCTATATTTATTGCCAGTTTCTGACTATATTTAACAATAATTAGAATAATCACTCCAGAAATGATGTCTGGAAAAATGCATATCCTAAGAATATTCATAACCCAGCAACTTCTTTTAAGACATCAAGATCTTTTCCCATCATTTCAGACATATGGGACTGGCATAAAGTATAACTTGCAAGTGGTCCAGAGCAGTGGGAGTTTTCCTCATACCCATAGGATTAGTTCTCTTAGCATTTCACATCTCCTACTAAGTGTGTTTTATTAAAATATTTATTCCCATTTTTTTATTTGGAATAGAAGAGTTAAAAGATAAGTGGGGCAGTAAAATTCTGAACCAATCATCTAAAACACTTGGTCCCAGGAAGATAATAGAGGAAGAATAAGGGGCCCACTGCCATTACTGCTACTAAGATTTCACCTTCTGTTCCCTGGCAACTCAGCAGTTTGCAACACCAGGACTAAAAGCATATTTGTCAGTCTCATGGTTTTCAGATATTACTTGTTTGGTACAGTAAAGCAGTGCTCATTTCTACATTTTAAAGATTAGGAGACACACCTCCTGTCAGCTGAGGGAGTGACATTTCAGCCTGGAAAGAAAACTTGAACTTGTTAACACCAGTGGCATGGGGGCAGATCATGGATCTGACCTCAGTGTCTCATTGCTCAGTCACAGCCAGTAACTGATGGCTAAGAGTGTGACAAGAAAGAAAGAGAGCAGTGTGGCTTCTCCACTGAAGTCTCCCAGTTCCCAGGACATTGCAGCTTGGGCACCGTTCTTCTGGCATGGTGGCAACTATCAGGATGAAGATTTTAATCTTTCAGGGTTTGAACAAGGGAAATGGTGAACAGCACCAAGTGTGTCACTTCATATGGGTGACAAATCCTAAAATCCAAATAGCTGCCTGGATCAAGGCCAGGCTCCTGAGCCCCTTGCAGAAATGAAACACTAAAGTCTAAGAGACCATTGGAGAAGGAAGATAATTTCTTAAACCTGGCTGATTTTACTCTGAGGCTGGCAGTGTTTGAAGGAAGGCAAGCCCAAACTGTGTTATGATCTCAGGGGTTACTCAAATGTATCATCTGGAGAAACACTGGGCCAGACTGGAGATCTGTTCCATTCCACTTCTGCAAACTTCAAAAGAACTTTAACAAGTTGTGCGAGCATTATAATATTTCAGCCTAAGGTAAATGAAGCTCATAAAGAAAACTTACTTGCAGTTCAATCCTAGGAAAGAAAACAACCCAGCTTCAGGATCTAATCCCTTTAAAGGCAACTGACTTTACAGAGGGAGAATTTAATCTCCAATTCCTGAACACATTAAATATATAATAACTACTGAAAAATTATTCTTTGCTTTTTTTCTTAGTTGAGAGACCAAAAGAAGTCTGGGATTCAGAACTTCTTGCAAACAAGAAGGTACATGTTTTCAAAAGCATCAGTAAAATAAATCAGAAAAATACTGTCCTGAGTGCAATGTAAATGAAGGTGAGAAACACTTTTCTGCATCAACCTAAAATTTGTACTTACAAAATTAAACAAAGAAATAAATTATGACTATTCCATATAGTCACAGGTAACAGTCAAATGTAGAAAGCTTGGGGTTTGCTCATATGTAGGGCAGAAATATTTCATAATAATTTGCAATACATACAAAAAATATACAAATTTAAAAGCCAAATTACGTGAATCAAATACAGAGCTGCTCTCAGCAGCAAGTTACCCAATGATTTCAATGAAAGCAACTTATATCTGTATAAAGTTCTCTCCATCTCCGAAATTCTTGTTCTGAAAGTCTTTTCTCTTGCTTTAACAAAATCTGGCACTTTTGCCATTTGCACAAAAACATTTCCTGTTTGCTATGTAGGAACTGAAGCAAGAAGTCATGTAAGTGCCAGTCGGCTCTCCTATGTGAAACACTGGGGAAATATATTAAAATAACTTGGCACAGTCTAGATGGGCTCAGCACTGTCTGCCTCAGAAATTGTGGTTCCAGCATATCCAAAAGCATGAGTTTGTTTTCAAACAGTATTATCTTTCAGAAATAATTTGTTTACCTTTGATTTTCTTGAGTGTTTGCTGTTTAGTCAAACACTCCCATGATGAATAATGTTTTTACTGGTTTTGAAATATCAGAAGCAACATTTCACCTGATCATAGCTGCCAAGGAGCTGGAACTTGAAGAAAAATATAACATAGTGCAAAAATCATAATAAAATTGTGAGAATGAACAAAACTGAGCTGAATGGGGGAAGGTGTGATGTGTCCTAAGTTAAACGTTCAAAAGAAATTAGAAAAAATAAATAAAAAAGAAAAATTAGAAAACCAGAAGGTTTATACTCTTGTTATTACTCAAATGTTAATAATATTAAGAATCAGCTGTCTGTGAGAGCAAAAGTGGGAAAAATCTTGCCTTTACTGTAGTTTTAAAAATCAAGTAGGTATAGAAACTAGAAAAGAAAAGAGAAAAAGATGAGGTGCAGAAGAAAATGCCAGAACAGACTTAGCCCATCCTGGCAGGTGTGTGTTCAAAAATGCTGAGGAAATTTCCTCAGCCTCCTTTGATACTCCAGCATTCCAAAGCCTGTATAATCAAAAAAATCTTTCCTCTTATCAAACTTCTCTTTTCCTTGCTGTGCATTAATTTCCCATGCACAGTGGAAGGATAACTTATCACTGTTCTTCCTAGAACAATTTTCATATTTTCGTTTTTATCTCCATTTTCCTTTTCCTTTTTTTAGACTAAGAAGTCCCTTTCCTCACTTTATCTCATTAGCTGTATTTTCTTAGCTTTTACACTATCCCAACATCCCTAGGCTCGGATTCCTTGTATAATTCTCCCAGAAACTTGTGATCTACTTTATATATACGCCCAAAAAAGTACATATATAAACAACAACAATTAAATCAATCAAAAAAACCCCCATTACATTTTAACATATTAACTTGTCAGTCTTTGTGACCCCTCCACAATGATCTTTCTCTTTTCCTGCAGTACTTTTTTCAATTACATTTGGTGGAAGAACTTCACTGCTGTCTATTCTGTAGTGCACCTTCCACATTTAAGGCAATATATCACCAGTAGTTCTGAATTTCAAACATTTTTAAATTACCAGAATGTTTCATTTCCTCTAAAGGTGATGAAATTTGGAAAAATTTTAATGTTTTCTTCTCAGAGAGAAGTTTTGAGAGAAGCTCAAAAGTCTGGAGCCACCGATACGAAGGAAAGGAAAAGAGATCAAATTCCTTTCCCTACATCCAACAAGTATTTGTAGCATCTTTCATCTAGTGCAGGTGAAAGGGCAAAATTCTGTGACTAGTTTCACTCCATGTGAGAACAGAATATAGTCATTTTTTTTTTTAACGTAAAAATGTGAAAAGAAAGGCAGAAATGCTGGAAGGGGAGATTATAAACTGACCTGAGAAGATGGAATCAGCCATAAGAAACTTCTGAAGCTGGGCAAGGAGACTGTTGCAGAGTACGAGTTAGAAGTGGGTCAGTGCAAGGTTGGGGTTGTTCCTGCAGGCAAATAAGGGTTACAAAGGCTCCTTAGCACTGTGAATTAGGGAGTGACATTGGCATTTCAGTAACCTGAAAGAACTATTGTGCAAAGATGAGGATGGATATGGGATGTCAATTTTAATAAAGACACTGAGAAACTGAAGGAATTGAGTGGGTTCCAGTCACAGGGAAATACGATTGTGAAGGCAAAAGTAGATTGCTCACAACTGCTCCAAGAAAAATACAGAGTATATGCAAACATGCAGTGACACAAAGTCTAGAGCCAGGCCTCATACACAGCAATTTGATTAAAAACTAGACACACCTTGTCTGGCAGTAAACTGTAATGGGGATGCAGCATTGCCCCAGAATCTCACAAGAATGATTTTGACAACTGGAATGAAGTGAGCATGTTCTGTATGCCTGCAAGGGCCGTGACCTACCAGGACAGGGGCAGATGTCTGCCACAACCGAGACGATCCGCAAGCGTTGGGTAGAAAAGCACTCATAAAAGAGAGAAATTTGAAAGACATTTGGTGACTGAACAAAGAGGGCTAACAACTTTTTCTACTGGCCCTAAATTAATAGTTTTGAAGAACCTGTGAAGACGCACCAGGTGTATGAAGAAGAATGCCAGGCTAAGCAAGACAGATTTTGCTCACAACATAAGCAAATATGGGCCTCAGTGTGCTTCTGAAAAACAAGAGAGAGATCTTAACAGAGCTGAATAGGCCAAGGAGTCTCAGCAGCAATGAAATGGGGCAACCACCCGAGGAAAACTGAGTATTCCATGTCTCTACAGTGAGAAAACGATTTCAAAGAAAACAGAAAATCTGCATTTTAAACTAGGATATACAATGGTAACCTAAAAAATAAAAAAGTGATTTGGGGTTGTGGCGGGTCTGACTGGGATGGAGTTATCTTTTTTCACAGCAGCCCACACGGTGCCGTGCTTTGGATCTGTGGCTACAACAGAGCTGACAACACAGCAGTGTTTTGGCTATTGCTGAGCTGTGCTTGCACAGTGTCAAGGCCACCTCTGTTTCCCACTACACCCCCACAGCCAGGCTGAGGGTGGCCAAGAGGCTGGGAAGGGACACAGCCAGGACAGCTGACTCAGAGTGACCAAAGGGATATTTCATGGGATGTAGCCTCAGGCTCAAAAATAAAAACTGGAAGAAGAAAAAGATGGGGTGGGGGTTTTGGCTTCCAAGGTGGCTGTTTAGAGACTGGGTGAGCACTGCTCTGCCTGTGGGAGATGGTGCCATCTCCTTTGCCTCACTTCTTTCCCCCCACCCCATTCTTTTCTTCACCTATCAAATTGGTTTTTATCTCCACTGCAGAGTTCTCTCAATTTCCTTTCTGCTGTTTTCTGCCCGCTGTGAGGAGCTGCTGCAGGGAGTGTCAGCAGCTGCTGCCTGGGGTCAGATGCTGGTTAGAAGAAGAGGCATTTTATTCAGTACTGTGCTTTCACAGAGCTTACCTTGCACTAAAGGGGAAAAAACCAAATCTAACTGCAGTATTTGCATTTACTGCAACCACTACTACAGGCAGAACAGCATCCGCCTGGAATTTCTTCACCCCGTTCAAGAATCCTTCAATGTCCAACACTACACGGTTTCAGGAGCACTTTACCTACATATGGGACTATTATAAAACCCTAAGACATAAATGTATCCACTGCTGTCAATCACTTATTGGCACCCTGGGCCAGCCTCCAGCTCCTTGCTGAATGCAGCAAGTGGAGGCTGGTATTCAGTTCTGTGGCACTTAGAGAGCCAATTTCACATTCAGGTTGCACATCACACACTCCCAGAGAACAAACTAAGCTCTCCCATTTCTAGTCTGGTTAAACGAGTAGTTGGTTTCACTGGAGACCTGATAAATGGGAGATTTCTTCTCATATCCTCCAGTTATAGGGTTCAGGAATATGTGACCTAATCTTAAAAAGCGTATGTAACAGTTGATTTTGTCATCTACATTTTAATGATATTTAAATCCTGTTAATCTCTAGGACTTAAACTGATGCAAATCATTACCAAAGGACACTATATATTAAACAAATGTGTATTTATTTTAACTGGTTTAAAACACCTGTATTTCAGTCTCATCAGATATCTACAGTTCTGTTAGTTTAGAGAAAAGGTAAATTCCAAAAATAATAAGATTTTAAAATCCAATATCATGCAGAATTTCTTGGCACATGAAAAAATCCTGAGTATTACACCAGACTCAGCCCAGTGAAATAGAAAAATTTTTCCATTTACAACTCGGTACTCTCATATGGATCTCAATTTCATTTCCAAGAAAGCAAAACTGCAGAGCTGACAGACTGTGTGTGTCTGGGTCTTATCCTGATTTACCCTTTTTAAGCCATTCATTATTTCTGCAAAATGGCAAAGGCAAATATTCAAGTGAAAGGTAATCCATCTCTTCCTCAAACACCAGTTCTAACGCAACACAACTTCTAATTGAATTAGTGACTGACTCCTAAGCAGCCTTGTGGGCCCAAGTTAGAAATAATTCCTACCAGTGCTAAATAAGATGAAGCTTCTGGTTTGATATTGATTTCTTTTCCAGGAAAAGAAGGTATACTTGGTTTGTGATTTCTGACACAGAGTAGACACTACTGGTTTTGGTTTTTGGTTTTTTGTATCACCTGGTTTTGATACAATGGTGGAACTCTGACTACTTCCCTTTCCCCTCTCAAAGGGTTCCCCTCTCACCTGGCTTGCCTGGTGAGGTTATAGAGGTTCTCTCTTTCAGTCATGCTGAATCACCAGCCAAACCACAGAAGCATTTTTCTAAAACAAAGACCTACTAAAAGTTAGCTTCTCTAGGAAAACTGGTTTGTGCTTATATCATCCTTCCTTGCAGATCTTGATATAAATATTAGAGACAATTATTGTTGATATGTTTACCAGGATTCAAGAACACAATGAAGAATGGGACTTGGGAACCCTCATTCACTGTCAAAATAAGGCACTTTCAGAGAAACAGTTTGTCCTTTCACTTGAATATATAGGTGACATAAAGAACCAGGACATACCTATTTAATAGTGAGATTGTCAAAGAGAGAAAAGACTTTTTTTTTTTAATATGTGAAGGTGGTAACAGATTTGATTAGGAGAAGATGCTGGAGATAACAGGTTCTTGGCTGCTGGCTGGGTCAACATACCACAGGAGTAAGTGTGCTTTTTCTTCTACCATGCCCAATGAAAAGGTCACAGGCAAGAGATTTAACCACATCTTCTCCCAGAGACCCTCCATTAATCATGATTATCAATTCATGAGTTCATGATAAGTCTCTTTTTGTTCAATCTGATTTTTTTCTTCTCCTTGTTTAGAAGTTGAATTAAAGCATAATTACTTGCATTATGCCACTTGTGACAGTATGAGCTGATTAGCTTGTAAAGCACTGATTAGTTTGGGACTACCTTAG
Source organism: Daphoenositta chrysoptera (assembly GCA_013397915.1). Lineage (NCBI taxonomy): Eukaryota > Metazoa > Chordata > Aves > Passeriformes > Daphoenositta > Daphoenositta chrysoptera. The sequence goes on from VZRO01002709.1 coordinate 1,186,938, forward strand.
GAGAAACCTATGAATTATAATGAAATTCACAGATAAGCTTGGAGAGGTACTTATGATATGAACCAAATGAATTTTATATATAATTCAAAATGAGAGTATTCCATAATTGCAACCTATTATAAATTGAAGAAATGACACCGCATGACAGATTATGCTAATCTCACATCCAAACAAGTAGCATTATTTCACAACCAGTGTATATTTCTGTTTTCTGGTACAGCAGCTTTGTGTCCCAAAGCGTCCCTCCCTCCTCCCACTCACTCCAGCTCCCAGCCATGGGTTCACTCCATACCTGGTTGGTGGGAGAACACCCACTGAACACCATAAACGTTTTGGTGGAGCCAGTGGGCTACTTTGTGGCATGCCAACACAGATCAAACTCAAACTAGAACATTTTGCATTTCAGAGCCAACTGCTCTGCTCACAGAACCACTGGTGCTCTCGGGCCAAGGCACCACGGGTGGGCTCGCCGTAGCTCAGTGGGATATCTGCTGCATGTCCTACTGGGTAAGGAGACTTTGCAACAGAAAACAGAGCTTTTAGTGCCTTCTCAGCACATGCAAGTTGGAGAATTCAATTCTCAGCACTCTTCTTTTCAGAACTGCCTGAATATGAACACCATAATCTATTGCTAAGCATCCGTTCTAGAAAACAATAATCTATTTTTTTCCAGCTAAGCTGAAGTTAATTTTACAGGATGTGATCTAAGAGGTTTTCCACTAGTCTACTCCCCTTAATAAATTTAGTAAATTGATGTACATGCTTTTGCTGCTAGCATCACGGTAAGATAATGCAGTATCTTCTGAGAGGGAGTATCAGCTTGTGCAAAAGAATGCAGATGCAGTGATGGTTTTGGAATGTGGTCAATTTACAGCAGCTGAATAACTGACTGTCCTCCAGCAAAACTGTTGCAAAGGTCACAGGCACACACATCTGAAGAGCATCAGACACACTTTATTTCAAGCTGGATTCCTCAGAGTTGCTAAACTCAGGATAATCCACTTGGTATCACACAGCACACACCACTGTGAATCTGCTGACTGCACACACCTACGGTGTGACCTGGCTTACATTACAACTCCATCAGTCTTTCCACTGGGCCCATGATTTGATTACAAACTGCAGTTGAAAAATGTGTAATGAGGTGGTTGGTTTACATTCACAGAAATCAGATTTGTTTTAACAGCCTTTTCCAACTATAGCTTACAGTGTGGAATAAGAATGTTACACTTCTGGAGTGTTCTTCTTCAACTATTTATTATTTTCACCAAAAGCATTTCTGGAAATTTCTTTGAATTTGACAGCAGATCAATTATCTTTAAAACTGCTTTACTTTCTAAGCATGTGAATGGCATTCAGTGATTTCAAATGTTTATACAGCATTGTATATTCAGAAATCAATGTGTAATCTGAGGTTCTAACTTCGCCCTTGTAAAACGATGAAGTCAGTTTTCAGTTTTGTTGAAAAAATCTACTACTCCATTAGAAAGTCAGTAAGAAAATGAACATGTTGATAATCAGAAAATGAACATATTGATAATCTATGAATTTCATTTTAGGCTTGATACAAACCATGCAATTGGATTCGGTGGACTTTGGATGACACCATAAGCCTTGTTTGGTTTTCTACTTTGAGTTATTTTCCATTTCACACAGAAGTTTTTGCATTTTTTAAATGTCATTAAGCACATAACATAGAGGAACTAAAGGATTAATTTTTCAGTATGATATTGCATACAGTTGTGAAGGAGATTTTATAGACTAATAAAATCACGTGATAACTAGTTAGGTATAATAAGTCAGTCTCCCTCTGTCAGCACAATTACTCCTGTTTCAAATCAGAAATTCTTTCTATATTCTTAAAAGCTCAAATGGATTCCTGCTAAATGCCTGCCTTTTCTATTTCCCTAAATGGACACATTATTTTACTTATTACACTCTCTGTCATAATACCCACAGCAGAGTAAGGAAAGTGTTTTGCTTGTGTGTTATTTTTTTTTACTAAGTATTTTGTCCTCTTTGTAATCCCTTAAGGAACAGCAAAAAACACATCTACCAAGAACAGCAACCAGAGGAGAAAAGCCTTGGGCTCAGAAAAAGAATGGTTCGGGCTCAATGGGCCTAATTTTTCAGTGAATTTTCTTATGGCCAGAGAGATAACCAAAAGCTCTGAAGGAGCCTCAACCTGTATTATTTAGTCAGAAGGAATTCTGTGTGATGGACAGCTTAAAGTAAACACATCAGAGGAAAGCTCAGTGCATAAATCAGAAGAAGGACAAAACAATCAAGAATCTTACAGAGTCCAACAGCACAGATCATCATCAGCAGCTGTGTTAGAAACTATTCTTGAAATTCAGTATTTTGGGTCTTGGTGTGGAGAAGAGCCCTTTGTCCTTCAGCAAGTTTTGAGGGTTATCTGAAGGACACATTCTTCTCTGCTATTTTTAAGAATCCTATGCTAGTTACACATCCTGTTCTCAGGTCTTCAGAAGAAACAAAGATAGTCTTAGTTCAGTAAGTTTATAGCTACCCTGCAAAGACAGTGCACGTCACCAAGAAATCTTCTTTGCCTAGTTCCCACTTCAACAACAGACTCCTCTGTGTGTATCATTAAATTACATTGTCATTCAAAGCAAGAATTCTTAAGCCTTATCAGTTACTCCAACTGGATTTTAACTGATCAACCCTTGTGCATTATTTCACTATCAACAGCACAACCCTTCAATCCAGAAGAAGAGGAGTACTTAGAGGATATAAATGTGTTAAATTCCCTTCAGCACATTTCATTAACGAACTCGTTTGCTTGTCTACCACATAATCCTTGGTTGGGGAAACAAGCACAAATGCAGTCCCATAGCTTCAAAGCACACGTTAAGCCATCTAAGTAAACACAGATACAGTAAGGTAAACATTTAGCAGGAAATGCACATTATTGCCAGGGCACATGGTCCTGGTGAAGATAATGTTTTGCATACTTCTATGGTCACTGATATGCTGCATATACACTTGCAGCAACATCCATGTACTTAGCATATCTCAACACACATATATGAGTCTTGGGAAAACAGAAATAGAAAATTAATTATTGACCTGTACCACATCTCCCATTTGCCTCTGTAACCTTCTTTCCTTGTCTTTAACATGAAGTAATGTACTTTTACTAGCAAACCAAGAGCTCACACAACAATACTATGATGTAAGCAGTAAGGTCTGCATGTGCAGACCATTTGTGAATTACCAGAAGAGCAATCAGACATTTCAGAAGCTTTTACAAGAACCTCATGGATCCTGGGGTTGCATGGTTTACGTCCTCTGAGCGTTACATGATGCATGGGATAAACCACAGTTGGGGTACAGGTCAGGCTCTGATAAATCAACACCAATTTTTGCTGAATGTATCCAAACACCGTGGTTTGCTATCTTTCTTCCTGTTACTTGCCACATTTAGCCCATGTTACTCCTTTACAACATTTTGTGGCTTACAGTCCTGCACATCTCTGCTCAGTGTTTTATCCATAACCCAATGTTTTTCTGCACAGTCCCTCTCATGTTCTGTAATTTAAACTAGAAGCTGTAGCAATCACTCTAGCAAATTTTTACAGGGAAAAAAACTTCTGCCAGGTCCCTGGAACGACACTAGCCAAATTACTTGACAGTCCTGGAGTGAGAGTGGGATAGCTGGAAATGTCATGTGCTCCTCAGCCTTTGGAACAAGGCTGTCATAACTGGGCATCAGAAATCATTTACCAGTGTGATTCACTCTAATTTGAAAGCCATGCGTCCTTTGGCAGGAAGATACAAAGCCCATTCAGCTAAGTATTGAGGTTATCTTGAGGACTATAGACTTCTTAGCAAGAAGACCATCAAGAGTCTGTGAGCTGTTTTCTTCAGAAATCCCCAGCCAAGCAGGGTTTTACAAAGCTATTCCCTCCCTCCCTGTTGGGAAACACGGGTGTTAGATATGCTTCAGTTCCACTGTACCAGGGGATCTCACATCAGTATTACTGTCCTTCTAAATGTTTACAACAGGGTTTCAGTTTTATCAGTTAGTCATGTCCTGACTGGGCAGATACTTCAAACAAGTTACCCATTTATTTGCTGTACAGTACTCAGAATACTTTGTAAAAAAATGGAAACAAAAATCTCAGCTTTTTTTCCTCCTTTTCCCTTGTACACTCAGCTTTTGAAGCTAAATGTGCTGGTCTGTTTTCACTTATTTTTAAAAAAGCATTGTACACAGTACAATATCAGACCAGTTATGGTTTATATATGTGAACATATGTGGCTACATTCTTTCTCTTTAAGTAAACAGTGAGCAGCAGAGTAGTCTGCAACCTTTTGGAAAAAAACGTCACCATTGGAAAAAATTACTTCATAGATGGCTTCATGCAATTGTGGCTACAATTCATTATGTCAAAGATGGAAAATAAAGAAAAGAGCACAGCAGTCCATCAGACCCTGCTGAGGCAAACACATGAGAATCATTACACATCCATATACACTCCTAAAATAACCTCAGAGCCTAGCTTCTGGGTGGGGAGGTGGTAAATTCAAATTAAGGCTGAATCCCTGGACAAAGTCCATCTCTGATGTAACTCACTGGGGGCCCCTGAAAACATCAGGGCCAGCTAAGCAGAGCAGTCTGACAGCACAGATGGAAGATGCTGCTCTGCAGGCAGGTGCAGACCGTGCTAAGCAATGTCACCCCTGCCCATGGCTGAAAGGATGCCAGCACTGACATGAAGACAGGCTTTTCAGTACCTGTACTTCGAAAAATTTTTCACTATCTTCCATCTCTGCAACGTATTAGAGTTCTGAGTAAGCAATAGCTGCAGACAGTAGCTTGCAGCCTCAAATCCAAATTTCCTTTTTGAGAAGGCGAATGCTTTTCTCAGTTAAATCTTTAACAGACTGCTGTCTTGCCTGGAGTTAGTTTCACCCATCAAGACTAAAGAAGATATTAATCAAATGTTAATTCCACCATTTTGTCTCAATGCCCACCAAAGGAAATGGGCATTTAAATGTTCCTTTTGGGGTTTTTTTTCCTTTTTTTTGTGGTTATGAAGAGGCTCCAGGAAGATTCCAGACCTTCCAGTATAACCCTTGTTCTCTGTATACTCCACAGCAATATCAAACACATGGGAGCAATTGTAATAACGAAGTTCTCTGGGCATATATTCAGTAACATCTCTGCACCTAGGAGATCTTTGGAACACCTTGTATCCAGGAGAGAACTAAGATGTCAAAAAGTGTGTGATGGACACATTAAGCCTCAGGACAGTTTAACTAGCACGGGAAGGCTCAACAGAGTTATCTGAATCCCAGATGCTGGCCAAAGTATTCACTGTTGTAGAACCTTCCAGACAGTACCTGTAAGTAAACCAAGCTGCTGCTGCCAAATAGGAACAGGTAAGGACTGGCAGATGTGACAAAGCTGTGACACTGCAGAGACACTGTCATCATGACTGCCAATAATGGCAGCCCCACCCAGACCTCTAGATTTTATTGTGTCAGGTGCAACACTTTCAAGGGCAGTAGGCAAGCAGAAAAAAGCGTGAGGAGAAAATTTGAGAGAGACCTAAAGTGATTTGCCTTCAGTTTGGCATCAAATGATAGATATGGGAATAGGACCTAGGTGTCTGGTCTCTCAGAATTCTCTTCTCTCCAGCCCACCTTCCTGTTTCCTTGAAGTAGGCTGTTGAAATTTTTTTCCTCTCTTCCATATATTTCTAAAATGGAATGAAACCAGAGAGTCGACATGTAAGATTCCCAAGACATCATTCCTGAAGTGAAGGACACTAAGTCCTTGCCAGTGGTCTAGCTGCCTACACAAGGAAGTTGGAAATAAATTGAGAATAATGTTTCAAATTCCCTTTCAAACTACAGAGAAGTAAACTTATGTCCCATCCCATTCCATCTCCACCCTCCTCAACATACAAAATATATGCCCTTCTGGTAAAGAAGACAGTTGAAAAATCCACCCTTCAGCTTGCATTACTCATTTTCCTGCACAGAAAAATTAGGAGATTTAAATTAAGCTGACAGTAATAAAAAAAGCTGTTGGAAATTTTACCAGGATGTGTAAGTCAGACAGGTAATGCCACATCCAAAGGTTCTAATATTTTATTGGTGATAAAAGTAACACCCCCCAGCCCCACCATGGAAAGTCAGATGGCTGGAGACAGTTTTCAGCCAGCTGACACTCTCATCCAAGGAAAATGCTTCGATTGGGAAAGCAGCTGCTACCATGGATTTTTGCAGTGTCTCTTGTATCAAGAACAATGTCAGCCGGGAGTGAAAGGACTACCTTGGAAGCAAAATTATACACCTCTTTCTTTTCCCTTCATGCTTTCCTTACAGATGTGGAGAGTCACAGGAGACACCCACAGCTCTGGCAATTACACTGCAGAGGCCAATTCCTGGGATTGCTCCAGACCTGCTGCAGCTCAGTGCACAGAAAGTTGTGGCAAGTCCTTGCCCTTCTCTTCCACGCAAGAGAAATGGTCTTGCCATTGCCTTGCTAGGACCCAGACTTCTTGTCTGACAGCTACTTAGTGTTTGGAGGAATGTTAATTTTATCAGCAAGCTCTGCAGAGAAGCTAGGTGGGTGATAATGGCCAACAAAAGGCCAGTGAGGGTGGATGGTTATGCTGAGTTGTTTCATAATGTTTCACCCGTAAACAAGATCTACAGCAACAAAAAACATACAGAGAAATTTCCTTATCCTATACAATCTCACCCAGATGCCTCAATGATGCCATTTTAAAGAGATGGGACACAAATTCTCTGCACCTCACATGAGAAAATTTGAAAGACTAACATACAAAAAAAGATTAAAATGAAACCTATAAACATTCCGTAAAACAAGTAAATAAATAGAAACTTGACATCTGCTAACTATTGTCACTCACAGTTGCTAATTTTGAATTTGGCAGAAATTCCATTTCCCGCAGTATTTTTCTGTATTTGTACAGCCTTACTCAACTCTGAAGCCAAATAACTCATTTCAGTCAGAAATGCTGCACAGTGTGGGGCCTGTTCCCTCTATTTGCAGTGTTTGTACCTTTCTGTTTCCTACTGAAGATTTGCTGTCTCAAAGGAGTTCTGGCTCTGGAGCTGCAGCAAGTAAACTTTATCCAGAGGGCTAAAAGCCATCTGAGCCCTTTCACCGAGCAGCCAGTGTCAGCTGCAGTTGTTCCTTCTGGTTTGGCTGCCTGTTCTTGCAGAGTATCACTGCAGCAAGACACAGCCATGGCTACTGCTTCTTGCCAGCACTCAAACAACAAATGGCTCTGAAACTTTCATATGTTACTCAAGTCTGACTTAGTTTTTGCTGGATGACATCCATGATCTGTCAGTTTCTTCACTACCAACACTTCACAAGGTGAAATTCACTCTGCGTTTCTGGTTATTTACTTGGCTGTTAAAAATCAGACACTTTTTGCATGTGCAAGTAGCTGATACTCTTTCCAAAAATCACTAATCTCTCAGACTAGGCAGATATCTGATATCCCCATTCATAGAGATTTTCTGTGAACAGTGCATAATGGGCGAGGGGTTTGACTCTGCATCTTTTCCTTTTCAACTGTGATTGGAATTACTTTTGTCAGAATCCCTTAAGTAATGTGAATGTGTCAGATATTAAAAGCTAAAATAAAAATCAGTGGAGCCTTCAAATAAATTACAAGCACATTAAATACAGCGCTGGCAACTCTAAAGGTCAGACTCTGCTTTAGTGAAAATTTTTCGATGCAATAGGAGCTGCATATGTAAACACTGTTTTCTGTTGAATGCTTTTAATTTCCAGGAACAGAAATCCTTTCTGACCCATGCAGCTCAACACCTTAAAACATGGCAAAAGAAATATCACAAATATAAATCAAATAACAAATCATTTAATTGGCATTTGCCAGAGGGTAATCTTCCTGCTAAAGAAAAGTTTCACCCTTTGGACAGGACCATGTTAGCAATCACTAAAATCCTAAGACAGGAACACAAAACAACTCTCCATTTTGCTAGTCATCAGACAATACTTTCAAAACTGTCAACAGTCAGAGTTTTGAGTAGATAAAGATTCATATAAGTACTCATGGGACTTTCCAAAAACAAACAAACTCAATTCCCATGGAAGTTAACTGGCAGTAAGCACTAAATGAGATTTCCTAATGCAATGAGGGATTTACCCACCATTTCTAAGTGCCTGGATATCTTTCAAACCTAAAAAAAAAACCTAAATAAAGTCCCTTGTGAAACAGTTTTCCAGAAGTGACTCTGGGTTAGCTGTGAACTCCAGCTCAGTTACAGTGCACTGTGCAAACTGAAGTTATTCCCCACAGAACAGGAACTGACGAAAACTCTTCACAGTGGCATTTGTACCTGTTGGGGTGATGACACAGCTCCTGGATCTGATCCTTAGCTGATGTAAATCAGCTCCCATCAGACCTTTCCAAGGTGTGTCTTTATATGGTTAAATCTAAACGTTTAGAACCCAAAAGGCACAGAATTTGGAATCCACATACTAATAACAAATGTATGTAATGTCAGGCTTGAGGAATCCATGTTCCTATTAATTGCCACTGAAGGAGAAACTGGAAACTGATGTTCCTTTCAGTGTTCACCTAGCAGCACCTAGCAGCAACTTCTGCTGCAAACTAATCTTCAAGCTTGAGATTACCTAAGCACTTAGTTTTTAATTGATTTGTAAGCTTGTGTGTATTGTCCACATGCTAAAAAATAGCACAAGCTTAGATATTCTTGCACATAAAGAACACGTATACATGTTTTTAAAGAAAGTTGCAAGGAGAAAACGGCAAGCCTTTATTTTGTGACTGATTTATCAGTTCCTGGCTTATGCATGTTGCTATGCATTTCTTAGCAGAAAGCATTTGGAGGGGTGGGTTTGCTCATATATAAGCTTATATGCAAGTATTCCCTATACAGGAGATGCCAGCCACTGGTCATCTAGACAACATCTTTGTAGAAGTGGAGAGGAATTTTTTCCATAGATACATTTCTTCCACTCCACCCTAAACTGAACTCCCTTAAACCCTCATTGTAGAGCTACTACATGCAACATATATCAAACATTCCAGGTGCCTGAATGAAATATAGAATTTAAAGCTCATCCTGAAACTTTCTCACATGAAAAAACTCCAGGGAGGCACACACAGTGCCCAGCCCTGCTTCATGTTGCAGACACTTAAAGTTCCTCTGAGGGACACGAGCACAAGGCCGGTGTATCTTCCAATCACCCAGTGAAGCCTTTTCCTGGTTTGACCAAGGCCCAGGTCCTGCTCAGATGAATGGGAATGCTTTCTAACTATTAACAGGAGGGAGCTCTGTATTACAACAGCACCTCTGAGGACACACTGTACCAGGTGCTACACACATAACAAGTAGGAAGGAGACAGCTCTGCTGGAAGAATAGATGATCCTTAGAGAACAACTAAACCAACGATTCCAGGTAAATGACCAGCCTTTTGAACAGATGTACTCGAGACACAAAATGATCAAGTAAAAGGAAACCAAAATCACACAGAAAGGCTCATCAAGTCCAGAACTGGCTATTCCTTGCTAAGAACACTCACATCACCACTGCACAAGCTGAACAATTACTTTTACTGCTTGACTGTAGTACTGCTTGACTGTGTAGAAAATGCTCTAATACCTTCACCTCAGGTGATGTCCCAAAAGGTGCTACTCTGTTTGCTCAGACAAACAGACAGTAGTCTTTCACTAATTCAAATTAACATTTCAGTACCAGTCTAGAAATTAAAGTAATTATAGAAATAAGTAAATAAATCAGATCACAACCATGTTATCATCTTCGAAAAATATTTTTTAAAAAGAATGAATTACTAAACAGAATAACTGAACACAAAAATCCTCTCCAGTGCAAGTGTATACCAATTGCTCCAAATCCTCTTTAGTTATATGCAACTGGGGCCTCCTCCTTCCATCACAGACATCCTAGCTCCCAGTCTTTAATTGAGCCACAGGGAAGTTAGATGCCCTGGACAAGCTGAAATGACCATGTTAGTCTGAAACCAGGACATTCTCAGCCAAGTTTTGATTCTTAAGATCACAAAATAACTAAAACTTTTTTTTTCCCCCAGCATGCTGCTATTACAAGGTTTTGAGTCAGCAGGAACACATGCACATTTTTCAGAGAGTAATTTTTCCAGTGACTTAATGTCTGAATGAATTTATCATGAGACATGGAAGTGTCATTAACATTCGCCCCAAGCAAAAGAGTAGCTTTGAGTGTGTCCACACACATTTGCGTCATTCCAGCCACGGTTCACTACCTTAAATACTCATTCCACCAGACTGTTTGGTCCTGGTAAACACAGGACAAGTTTTCCTGGCTCCTGTACTTATTAAACCAAAGGAACATTTTGCTGACAAGTGTGTAGCTGGTGTATTTCAGAACCCCAGAATGCATTCATAGGCTATCTCTGAAAAAGTCTCTTTCATACACGATCACAAACCTGGTTGGCACAGTAAGGAACAGAACTTTGGACTCTATAAAGCCTTTCAATAAACCAGAAAAATATTTTGAAGATGGAAAGAGTGAATCTACAAGAACTTCCCAAAGATGAAAGGAAGCCATGCAGAAGGTGATTTGAAATGAAATTCTCCTTCCTATGAATACCTAACATCTATGCCTTACTTTCAAGGCACTGCTGCATCTTTCCAAAAAAAAAATGCATGACAGAGACATTTTTGTGAAGCCAAGTTTGTCAATTTTTCCCACAGGCCAGGATAATTTTGTTCCAATCCAACTGCAGCCAGAGATCTGTTCTACATCAAGTGCAGATCCTCCCAGAACCTTCCCAGCGCTTTCCCCACAAATGTCAATAGCATGCAAATGAATTCCACATGCAAATGAGCACCTCAGTGAATATGACAAGACTGTCCTGTTATTCCAGTTCTGTGACTTGAGAAAAACAACCCAGCTACACTATCTATGTTACCTTTTATCCAAAGCCTCTGTTAAGCACATAGTGGTCAGATTCAGAATAACATCCACATCTTCGATTGTGTCCTAGTCCATGAGCTGACTTAGTGGAGAGCTGGAATTTATTGCTCTGTCAGGCGGCAGGTAAAGGTAGCAAAATCCAGTTTCTAAAAGCAATAAAATGTTGTATGGGTACTGATGATTCAGTTTCTTCACCCTGTGTAAATGCACCATGGAACCTCTGCCACAATCCATATACAAAGCAATTCATGAGAAAGCTTTAAATACTTTGTGATATATCACATTATGAACTAACGCTTTATTGTTTATTTGTACTAAAACTTATGGAACATTAGAAGGAAGAAGAACAATCTCAGATCCTTCTCTTGCTTAACAGTTTTAACTTCCATTGGATAAATGTGAATAAAGAGGCTGTGGATGTATCAAGAGAGGACAGACCCGTAATTTTTTAAAGGAAACCACTGTCAACACCAAACGATGAAAATTTCGAAAAACTGAACTCCTTTATGTCAGAGTTTTAAAAACTACTGGTAATTTATAGCTAGATTCTATTCCAGAAACTTTAGCTCCTCCTTTACAGTAAGTACACATTGTACTTTAACATAGTGGGTTTATAGTTCTTAGCAGTTTAATTACATACATTCTCAGAACTCATTTCACGAGTGGTTCATTTCACAGAGTTGTACCACAGTACACTGCAAAAATTCAGATACCTTGTGTAAGTTCATGCAACAAAAAATTTTCTCCTGTCATCACATCCTTGCAGGAAAACTGCTGGATGACCCATAAAATGCATCCTATATCCTAACAGTGCCCTACTGATTTCAGTAGGGTGTCAGATACATCAAACACACTGACAGTTCTCACATTAAGAACATTAATAGCACTTAAAACTGAATCACTCTGGCCATTATAAAATTTGTTCAATGCTAGTGCTACCAGTACTAGCACTTCTTTTAACTAATCTATTAAGTCCTTGCAATTAGCTGTTACATAATTAATTTCAACGAACAATTTACAAGGGCAGCATTTTGCTTTCCATCTGAATCAACAACAATTATTAAAACTTTAATAATTCTTAGATGTTAATGTCACCTGTTTAAAATAAACATCATCTGCTACATAACAGAGACAACAGAGTTAATTGTGTTGCTGCAGAACTGGGGCACAAATTTAGTATTAAGGAATCTCAAGCAGCTGCAATGATCATAAGGTTCAAGAGCAATTCCTATACTTTAAGAATGCAAAAGCGGTGCTAAGGTCTCACAGATCACTGGACTTCTGCCCATCCTTCTCATAAAAATTAGTAAAAATCCCACTGCCTATGCCAAAGTTATACTAGGAAGTGGGAACACATAGAGAAAAATTTTCATGCAAAAAGCATCGGTCTGATCTAATTTTCACATCAGTAAGAAAGATGTCATGGTCCCAGGATGTATCTATATAATACTACTCCAGAAAAAGCAAATATTAAGGCTTTATGTGATTCAGTTTGAAATCACATAAATCTGGGAAGAAATCCCCAGACATCATGGCCAAGGAGTTCCAGGAAAACGTAGGTATTGATTTCAGAATAACTCAGTTTATGGATCAAAAAGCTTTTGCTTCCTTCACCCATTTTTTTGGGTAAAGTTTAAAGGTTAATTTCTACTCAAGCATAAATCCACTGCAGCCACAGTGTCTAACTGGAGTCCCCTATCAGGGATGACTTAAGAGAAGATTTGAGGAGGTTGTCCCTCCCCTCTCAGCTCCTGTCATATGGGGTACACACTGCTAGGTGGACATGCTGCAGTGACAATACACAGCTCTGCTGTTCCTGCATCCACACCAAGCAGTGCAGTTTCACTGGGAAAGCCAGGTGCTCCACAGACCCCTGGGCGAGTGCCCTGCCACAGCAGACAGCTCTCCAGTTCCTTTTCTCCTGGCAGAGGGTGTCTGTGTGTATCCACACTCAACAGTCCCGTCTCAAGTCTCACCAGGAGCTGAGGACTCTCCTCTTCCAAAGAACAGCTCAGCTGGTAATAAAAGCTGTTTGGTCATCTACTTCAAGAGTGAGCCATCAATCCTAATGGCCTCAGAGCCGAGTCTGAAGCACTCTGACTGCCAGGCTGCGTTCAAGCATTCAGCTCCATATGGCACAGAACAGGAGCAAAGCCTCTCCCTCGGGAATATTTGGAGCCTGCTGTGGACAGAGCGCTGATGCTGCACATCAGAGAGGAAAACACACTGTAGAGCAGGACTGAAAGCACTGTGTGACCTTGGAAGAGCCTCGTGTCCCTGGGGAGATGCACAGCAGGAGCACATCTCCCACAGAGACCACAGCAGGATATATTTGGAACTATAAATACAACCTAATGTGAAGACATTATAATACATTTTTTATTTACAGCTGTTAGGAATTTGCTTGTGTCTCTGAAATCTCGATTCTCCCACCAACCTTGCAAAATGGCTAGGAGCACTCTCCTCAGTTACTAGAAAAACAGTAGGAGCAAGCCAGATTACAAGAACCTCTTGATACACACTGCTGGTTAATCATTTGCCTGTTAAATTAAACATGCAAACAAAGCTTCATAGCAGAGATGTTTGTTAGGGAGTCTTTATTACCTCTTTCATGTTTCCCTTCTTAAAAGTTCTTTTATTCTTCAAAATTGTAGCTTGATGCTAATTTTATTACATTCAGCTTCAGCAACATAAACTTGTAGTATAAAGCATCACCAGTGGTTGTGCAAGAAAAGGAAGTTGAGAGCGAGCTCAAAGGCAGATATATGTCTGTTACAAGGTTTGTCAAAAACATGCCTGCCCTGACAGATGCTGTGAGTTGAGTGGTAATTACACACAGAGCTGAGATAATCACTGGCTAAGCCTGTGTAAAGTAATCTGGTGGTCCCACCTGCACATAGTCCTATTTCTATCACCACCCTAAGGAGTAGAACTGATGATGGACTTTGGCACCCTGTGGTTACTGTACTTTGATGTATCTTTATAAATCCAGTGCCTGGCTTTTAGCAGCAACTTTGCTTTTTCTGTCACTTAATAAGACCCACACTTAGTAACTTTAGAAATACTGCAGTTAAGCAGATATAAATGTTTTGACGTAATGGTCATGACTGCAGATGAATTTACTTTTTTTTATTTCAGCGGCTGAACTGCAAGTATGCACAAGTGAGGAAAACATTTAACAGTGGTCTGTCAAGAGGATAGCTTAAAAAATCCCACCGAGGGTTCAGGATCGAATAAGTAAGTTCTAGTTCATCAAAGTTGATAACAAAATAACACAGAGTTGTCACTGATGCAGGAAGTTGGAATATGCTCTCTAAAATGTTAACTACATATAGTTCAACCTAAAATTCTTCAGCCCACCCTAGCAAAGACTGCAAGGTAAAGTCCTTTTCAGTTATAATGCTGACTATGCCAGTATGACAGATGTTTTCTCTCCTATTGGCTCCATTAGTGCTTCACTCAATTTCTATGTTTCCAACAAATGTTGGCTAACTGATAAGTTTTAATCTTTCTAATTCATGTTATTGCCTCTGTATCAGGCCAGTACAGATGCCTCCAAATTAGCTCAGAGCATTAACATTCCAGATTCTTCATCTTTTGCACGTGACCCATGTATCATATTTTCTTCTGTGAGTTCTCTCTCTGAAAGATGATCTGAAGATGTTTTTCTGTTTAACATATCATGCTTGTATCAAGAGCTCCATACTTTTGGATCTCCAGTACTTGCTTCAATTTTTTCCTATTTTCCACTTCTATTTTCCAAATAAGCTCTTGGAATTGTCACCAGAAGGGAGGATCAAGGAAAAAAACCCCATAACTAAGTGCTGAGCTTATTTTACCATATGTGAAGTTGCAACCAGAAGCCAAGGCATTTTTTTGTATCATCTAATTTATTGCAGAAGATGCCAGAAAATGGAGGAGCCAAGCACTTACCAGGTACTGGGCCAATACAAGAGCACTGAAGGCCTATCCCAGCTGTCAGCAAAAGCACTGGAGAGACTGGATCTAGGCCTAAGGTTTTTAGATCTGAAGCTGGAAAGGTCTTGCCACAAGAAGAAAAATCTGGTTTATGCTACAACATAATCAACTCTATTTCAACACTAACAGTAACTTTTTAAAATTGCTCCCAGTGTATACAGCCTCTTGAGACAATAATGTTTGGTGCCCACAGAAAAAAGCTGTGGTAAACTGAGAATATTTAACAGCATGGAATACATAGCTCAGTGTGTTGATCCATCAGATCACACAACAGACTTAACGATGACCTTGGACATTTTTGTAGATGACTTTGATGGGTCCTCTAATTCTACAGGAAACAGAGCTTGGATACCCCCTACAACACAGATTTTTTACAGCTTTTTATTCAGCAATGTTTTCTGTATCTTATTCTGTTTAAATAAGGGGACAGACAATCACAGAGCAAGTAAAATTAAAAATTAAAAAAATTAAAACAAGTAAAATTATGCCTATGTACAGGTTCACAGGACCCAGGCCTTATGGTACAGCTAAAAAAATTTATAACAGTTTCCCATAAAAAGGGTTAGATTCTCACACAGCAAAAACTGGTGCAGCTTTTTATTAAGAGAGCTCATAAGGGCTTCCTTTATGCTGTCAACTCTCTCTCTAGGTAATGGTACAGACATTTAAGGTGACTTACGAGGATATCAAAAGGAGTCAATCAACTCTGATTTTATGGCATTTTTATGGAATTTTTTTTGCTATTTAGGGGAATATGACATGGTTGCAGTCTTCTGCAATCAATAATTAAACTCTATCCTTGCCAAATGCAAGAAAAATTAAATTAAAAAAATGTTCTAGGGAAGTATTATTCAAACACTTCCCATTGTCACCTTTGACTAGAACAGACAAAAGAATGACTTCCAAGTCCTTCATTGCAATACTTAAGACATGATTACTGAAAAGCTTTAGTCCAATGTTCAGAAAACTACAAACCACAACTCACTGCTTTTTGTCTTTGTGGGACCTACAGCTGCCTCATACCCAGGAAAACTACAGATCTTGCAGCAAAGAGTGAGGCACACCTTTATTTTGATTAGATGCAATTAAATTGGTCACCTGTGTTGCCAACACAATGGAATGAAGTGCAAGAGCAGGATTTGTTACCTCTGTGTTGAGATTATCCAATCCAGCCTCCTGTGGCTTCTGTGAAGGTACTTGTCAGGGGCTGGTGCTAATCAGCTCCTTATCTGCTCAACTAGTTGGACAGACTTTCACTTTGGTTTCTACCGTAAATGTAGAGGTTTCAGGCAGCTGCTCCATTATTTGCACCACAGATATCTGCTGTCACCCACAATGCTCCCATCACACCCACAGTCCACTCCCACTGGCTACCACGTTGCTGATGTGAATGTGAGAGGCACAGAAATAAAGGTAAATTAGAACTATTTGCAGATATAACATCCTTAGAACCTGCTCAGCCTCTACAGCATCATGTCAGAGATCCTCTCCTCCTCCTCTTTTCTGACTCAATTTTTTTTCCTACCTAGGTGCCCAAAGAGCCCATCTCCAGGTTCATGCCAGGCACATCCTGCTCTGTGTGTACTGTACCAGCTCTGGGCAGGTTCAGTAAGCTCTGGGCAGATGCTCAGGCAATGATGATCCTTGTGGCTCTTCAGGTATCTCTGCACCTTGATGTCGGAAATCCCTTGTCATGAACCAGCTGGTAGAAAAAACGTGGACAACACAGATGCTCCACTTCAGCATTGGAAGAGAGCATTTCATCCCCAGCTGACTGCAGAGCATGTGAACAGCTTCCATTTCTCATTTTAAACTGCAACAGGTGGTTATTTTCCCCCCAAGGTAAAGACAGGGAGGGCTCAAGACTCTCTGGTACCAGTATATGTCTCTTGACCTCAAATTTCACTTGGGGACGCATATGGACAACGTCAAGTTGCCTCCTGTCTTTCACAAGCAATTCAGCTACTGCATACCCAGCAGTGTCAGAGACACTAAGTATTAAGTCTCATGTTTGTACGTAGAAGTGTTCTTTGGGGACGTATTTTTGCTTGTCACTAAAACCAGAAACCTGGTGCTTCACCTCCATGTGAACAAGCAGGTTACCAGCTCATCCTTATATCCCTCTTCCAGTCTGCCCTCAGGGCTTCCTTCTGCACTGCTCCACATGTATGTACTGCGCTGAAGTTTTAAATGTATCCATGCCTTTTTTTTTCCAACCCGCTGCCCAAAATTCCCATCTGCCTCACCACATGGATACCTGAAAGAGAAGCTGTGCATCCCAACACAACACAAGAATTGAACAGAGATCTAACTCAACTCTTGCTTAATTTCAGCATTCAGTCACCTCCACCCCTTTATCCCTTCCTGCAGGCATGAACTCTCAAGGTTCACACAGGCAGCCAGAGGCAGGAAGGAAATCAGGACCCTTCACCCCTTTCCATGGGCTGCAGGGCCTGGACTAGTCCAGAACCCATCACACCACCATATTACCTATCTGAGGTTACATAAAAACAATAAGAAGACAGAAGCTCTCCACATAGAAAAACCGGGACCTGGGATTCACTTAACAGAAAGATGTAAGTACAAAGCATTCGCAGAAACCCCCGGTGCTGGCTGCTGCTAACACCTGTCAGCACCACTGAGATAACATTTGTTCCACACATGTCCTGGCTTGGCAGGCACCTGATTTACATTTTCACACTTTGTATCAGCTTTCTGCACACTTGCTCTCTAGCATAGTGTTCATACATCAGACACCACTGTCATCTCAGTTTTCAGTGCTGTCATAGCTGGATTATTGCAGAGGACAAAACTCTTGCTCTGAAGTACACCTGCATCAAAACACAGTAACCTTGAGGTAACATATGAATTAATAACATGACAATTTTAGGTTAAAAAGACATTGGCCTGTTAATAACCAAGTCTATTTAATTTCCAGACTTCTTCTTACTGCACTCTAATAATGAACTCTGACTGTTAAATTAAAAATGGTAACCAGTAACTATGACTTCACTTGTCTTAACAGAATTCCACACATTTCTAGCAGTCCTAAATTTGGCCCAGAAGCCACTGAATTCACTAGTCCCATTTTCTCAGGTGCCAAGGCAGGATAGACCTGAACCAGAACCCTCTCTTTTTAATAGCTTATAGTGAGCTGGCCTCCCATTACAACGAGTGCCAAAACTGTAAGGTATGGGTTTACCCACCCTGAAGGATGCAGAAGTCGTAAGAATGCTTTGTGTCATTTGCAGCTCCATGGGCAAGAACGATGGACTGACCAACAGGCAAAGATACTTCTGGCAAATCTTCTAACTGAAGTTAACATTGCTTTCCTGTGACCACCAGAGATTTATCACTGAAGGAATGATGCTAAACACTTATGGACTGTGGCGTATTTGCAGCCACTAAAAAGTATTAATTAATTGCATTATGGCAGAGGCATAAGTCAGATAACATATATAATACAGGACCTCATTCCTCAGAAATTATGATCTAAACTGACACAAGGGCAAAGTGAAACAGAGAACCCAAGAAGCAAAATTATCTGTCCATGGTAAGTCTTTTGCAATTTTTGTAACAGTACCAAGGTATTTTGCCTTTCAGATCCTGTTCTACTGTTTTTCTCCAGAACTCTTAAGTTCTACACTACAGACAGGTAGGGATGTTAGGATTTTCCAGAGGCATCTGTCCAGTGTTAAGAAAATAGCATTTCTGAGTAATATTTATGCCATAAATGAGTAACTTGATGCCTTGAGAGGCCACCTAGAAACAGAGACTAGACAGGAATAAAGGAATAAAGGTGGGTATTTATTTGAAAGGCCTTCAAAGGCGCACCCTGGGAAGGAAAGGGTTCCAGGCTGGACCCAAAGATGGACTCCAAAATGGATGATGAATCCCAAGTTCTCCACACCTTTATAGGTTTGGTTCATTTGCATATCAACATAAATTTGCCAATTAAAACTTCAGAATTATCGTCAGCTTGCTCCTCCCCTTCAGAGTCTTTGGGCCTGGACAGCCTGGGTGTCCCTGGAGAGCAGGCCCAGAGAGGTTTGTTATGACCAGAGAGCTGAAATTAGCAGCCTACAAGAAACTTCAGAGTTACACATTAGGCAATACAGGATTTGAAAATATAAGAGGTTAAACCTAAGGCATCAAACTTAGTTGTTGCTATGACTGATAATGCAAGACAAAAAATATTAGCAACTGTTTCTTAACAAGTAGCTCCTAACAAAGGAGGCTCCGTATCTGCATATGGGGTAGTCAGCAGAGTGATGCAGACACAGCAGATCACAAGAGCAGCATCTATATGCCTTGAATGCAAGAACCCTGACACTCCCCTACAAACAGAGATGTGGAAAAGATTACTGAATAGCATCCAGACAGATTCCCAGAGAATTACACAGATAGGCAACTTGTAAAGATCTCCAACCGCATGAGTTCCCGCAGAACAGAAAGTTACTGGGCAGCAGCAGGCAGCAAACAACTTCTTGGCCCTCCAGAGTAGCCTGATCTGAGCTTTAGAGAAGATTACAAACTCTGGGAGAGGTTATCACTGACCAATGAAAACAATATCCCTCCACCAGCAGGATGGATATTGCTGTCAGGACTAGTAGGGAAATTTCTCACGTGTTTCTGCCCTTGTGAATCAGGTTATTTTTATAAGAAACAGGTCTGGAAATTCAGAGAGCTGCACCCCTATGAACTCGCATGTCTAGTAAGTGGATCAACCCAGAAGGCTTAGACATTTATGTGGAGGTTGTAGTGGATGTTATAACAGATCTTGTTACTCTTTCAGCTTTCCTGTCTGAGGTCATTGCTGAGGTGTTTTTTGTCGAGCAAGCAGAATAACCTAACCTATGAGAGAAACCAGTGAGATCTCTCATGTGCCATTTTCACATGTGACTGTGCTCCCTCTGAGGTAGCCTTAAAGCAGTGTGCAGTTTTACCTCAATGATTAGCCCACTTGTTTTGTTAAAGCAACAGAGCTCTAGTCGTGAAGATGTTGGTATGGCCAAGAAAAAGAAAAAAGGGATGAGTGGGACAAGTGAGAGGAAAAAAGAATAATCTCCTCCATGGGCAGAAAAGCTTGGGTTCAGAGTGTGTTCCCCTTCAGAGGTGCAGAATCAGGACTACAGAACTGGAATTGGATGACACTTCACAGGCCTCACTATAAGGAAGCAATCTGTATTTGCCCTGCTAGAATGGTGTGACAAAGTCTAGCCGTCGGCTACAAAGCACCTCCTGGCAGCTCAAGGAGTTCTGTTTTGGGTTAATCAGCTGGTTCCCAAAGGAAATGGGACTGTGACAGTCAGAATGGAGGAGTAATTTTTTTGTGCATGTAGGCTCACATCCTGTGTGACTTGTAAATTTATTAGCAGATTTCTAACAAAGTTGACAGAGGAATGAGCAATTCAGAGTTAAGAGGAAACAGGCAGCTAAATAGAGGACACTATCTTCAGCATCTGGCTGAGGGAACAGCTTTTGACATCAGAGAACATAGTTGGAATGCTACTCTTTTAAATATTGCAACTATAAAAAAGTCAAAGTTTGCATAAATCATGTAGTAGAAATCTATAGAAACCAGATTTGTTACTTCAGTTGTTCTTTTTGTTCTGAAGGGAAAGTTCAAAACTTTTCTGGATGGGATACTATTCCCACATTGATTTGTCAGTGGTACACAAATCCTATTACAGTATCAGAGCACGTATAAAATGGGGGACTAAATGCTTCCCTTAAGTGATTGAGTGGTAGACAACAAAAACAGTATTTTGCTTAAGAAGTTAAGCGGTTACTCTGGAGCGGTCACTGGAGCAGATAAAGATTATTAAAGCATTCTTGGCACCAGCTTCCTTTCTCCCTTGAATTCTTGTTTTAACTCAGTTTCCACTTTAACCTTGCCCTTCACCTTCATGGAATTTCATTGAATACAGAAGAAAGTGTTTTCTTTGCTGCCTTTGGTAATGAAACCTGCTGGTTTTGCTCGCTCTGAGATGTGGGTGTGTCACCAAGAGAGGATTTTGCTGCCAACATGACAGCAGATATCGCTGTCAGTACAGCTGGAATCACGTTCCAGAAGTGTGTGACCCTGGGGTCATATAAAGACATCTAATTATAACAGAGGCTGCGTGTTTTATAGAAATAATAAGGTTCTACAAGCAAGAGGGGTTCTCCGCAGCCTGCTGGGAGCGGTGTGACACGAGGCAGGTGCCTGCAAAGGGCATTGTACTCACAGGGATGGGCCCATGGTGTCAGTTTGCCCCATACCTGAGACCCCTGGCACGGGTCTGTGTCTCATTTTGTAAAGGGTGAGTGTTGCACAGAACCATATGTTGTGATGCTGAGTTATAATCTGGGATGCTGCGGGTTTTGGGGGAGCTTTTTAGTTTTGAATGGTTCACACTGCAA
>VZRO01002710.1:0-408303 GCA_013397915.1 Daphoenositta chrysoptera
TGCTTGGAATGTAAATTTAAAAGGGCGATCGCGGCGCGATCCGGGCGGTACGGACGCGATCGTAGACAGCGCGAGTCCGCCGCGACCGGGCGTGCCGTCCGCTGCCGCGATCCCCGCGACGTGAGACGTTTTAATGGTCGAGTGGAAAAATGATTTCTTTACGATTCCTTGACGTCCCGACATCGGACCGAAATCGGCATTTTCGCTACCGGCTGTTAACGATGCTCGAGTAGGCGGTGCTAGCAAGTGGGCGGGGCCGGAGCTGGGGCTGCAGTGCCGCTCTTTCGCCACAGGATGGCGCCGCCGCACTGCCGAGCTGTGCCGAGGGCCGGCTCTCGCGCTCTGGGGCGGGGACAGCACCGGATGCGAAGTCGGCTTCGGGCGCTTTTCATTTCCTTCGCCCCGATCGGTCTTTTTTTACGTTTGCTGGAGATTGCTTGTTTCATTCATCTAGTGAAATAGTGATGTTTGCCCATGCTTAGGGTGATCAGCAGGAAATTAACAGAAGGAGAAGTGGAGGTACCCAAAAATGAACAGTTTTGCCTCCAAATGGAAGGATGTCCTTTTGTGATACGGGGACAATCTGCATGTGCAAGAGAATTAGCTTTGCATCAGGGCTGCCATGTAAAACTGCAATCTTCTAGAGCATTCAGCATTTTATCACACTTCCCTACATAGACCAAGAGTTACTTACTTTCAGTTTGCAATGTGCCAAACCAACAGTGACTGTGTATAAAATCACTCCTTAAAATACCATCTTTAGGCATCAGAGTGGAAATGAATGAGGCATTCAACTTCCCATTGAATGGGAAATAGCTCTGGGTCCAGGATATCTGCAGGCTTGGGTGAGCAGTTCTCCTTCATTATAGCTGGTTCATGTCTAGCCAGAAACATCAGGATTCTTTATTTTATTCTGAATGGAGAATTCAGCCGCTGGTTTTGGACCATGTATTCAAAATCAGTCTTTCTAAGTCACAAACAGTGAAGATCGAGAAAGTTATGATAATACAGCCTAAATGTACTTCTGTTTGTAGCTCCTGTATGTGTTTGCGACAGCTCTGGTTTTTCTGTGAAAGGGATTATGATGCTGTGAATGTTCAAATGGGAGAAAGAAAATAACCCTGCCTTCACTTAACCACCAGACTTTTCAGAGGATTTTGGAAAGGGGACAAATCTGGGACTTTAGAAACCAAGCCGGCCTGCTTTGAGGTAGCTATTGTGAAAAACGAGGTTCACTCTCCTGTTAGGATTTAAACATATAATAAAGGACAATAGGGGACAAAGACAATAAAGCAAAAGTACAGCTCTGGGTGCTTAACATTCAGCCAAGAGCACACCTGCCATTTCAGAGACACCCTTTACATACCTTTCCTATTGCATCAGCCTAATGCATATTCATAAACAATTATACATATTCAAACTTTTCTCCAAACTACTTTACATGTTCCAGGAACTATTTAGCATGGCTCCTCCTTGGATCCACCTTTTCAGAGCATTTGCATTCGCTGGCTGTGGTTTTGGTCTGTTTTTCTTACCACCTCCAGTTCGGTTTGTGGTCCATGGTCTCTGCAGACAGTAGTTGCTGATAGTTGGCATGTCCGTAGCAGGGGTCTCCATCCTACGTTCACTGGATGTTATCCATCTGAGCAGACAGTTCAATTACCACAAGCATAACTATATCAGCTATTTCACTACTATGTCTAAGTTTAGTTAATAACAGAAATAAAGGCATCAGTTATTGTTACAAAAACTTTATCTTTCCAGCAAAGCTACTTGAACATTATACATATAGCACCCATTTCAATATTTGTGGAAAGCCAACATTATAATATCTATTTATCACACTATGAAAGAAAGAAAAAAACAAAACCAAAACACCCTACTAAGGAAAGGTGCTAGTTCTGCCTCTACAAAGATAGGAAAAGCTATGAGAAAATATGCTTAGTATAATGAGATACTGAAGAAACAAATCTGCCTCTGCCTTTCATGGACAGATGCCTGAAAAGCAGTCTGTGCTCCTGATAGACCAGTTAAAGGACAGAGATTAGCATAACATTTTAAGTGATGGGGTAAATCTATATCTGCACATCTCGTCTCCTCTGAACTGAGGTTGGCTGTGAATCAACCACATCAAGTACCAGGTATGCTGTGGTACCTCCTCCTCACAGGTAAGGACTGGAGGTTTCCCCTCTGTGTATTATTCTCTCCTTTTTCCAAACCTCCACTGTCTGCTGGTTTTGTCTATTTTTCCTATGGTTTTTGGATCACGGCAATAAGCTGCTGACAGGCTGCACACCAAGAATCTTGGGTGAGCCTTATCTTAAAGTGCAAATTAACTTGGAAACAAAGTAACAGACTCAATTGCGAATGTCAGCTCTTTTTGAGCTCTCCTATAATGACGTGCAGCTGACGGAGATGCCCCATGATCTCCATGAATAACCAAACAGTTTAATCCCCAAAGTCAAACATTAACTGGGCTATGGAGTCACAACAGCACCTCTGCAATAGCTTAAATGAGATTTCTTCTATGGCCTCTGCCTCTTTAGAGAGGCACGTTTCTTCTCTCTCGCTATTTGTGCTGCCAAAAAGGGGGGACTCTAGGCACCCCAGATTGCCTCCTCGGGGTGCAACAATCAGGGCACCTTTTTCCTGGTTCATCCATCCCATTATGCCCTGCCAAGCACTGGGCTGTGTCAGAAAGCCACTGAAACTGGAGTTAGGGTGTCTGAGCATACCCTTGGTTTGAAATTTTTCTTCTTGGGAGCTGTAATGGAAGAGTTGGATGACTGACAGGCTGACCTTCAGGGAAGGAGGGACAGAGAAGTAAAAATACCCAGAAAATGGACACTTTTATCCCTGACTCTTTTCAGATCTCCTTTCACTCCTTTCAGATGGATGATGTATCTCACAGTTGGAGTCCCATGATTATTGTATTCTCTTAGAAACAAGTCAGTTCTCCAAAGCAGGTCATATTACAGTTTGCTTGGTTGTTGGTGTGCTCCTGAGGTTTGTGCCTTTTCTTTCCTAGCTCAGCCCAGACACAACTTCACTTTTGGTCACTGTGGGATTTATAGCTGTCTGGAAGGCTGCCATTGTCTTCCCCTCAGCTTCCCCTCAGCTTTCCCTCAGCTACAAGGGGTTGTTGGCTCTGATACCTCCTAAGCTAAAGCAGCACCTCAGGTGGGGAAAATTTCAAAGCTCCTTTAGCAGGTTAAAGAAAGAAGAAGATCCCTTCAGAGCTGTCCTGCCTCGAGACCTCACTGCTTTTCCCCTCTGCTCAGTAAAAGAAAATGGAAAATATGGAAAATTTCTTCAGAATGGGCGATACCTGCCTTTTCTTTCAGCCAGTGGAATGACACAAACAGAGCTCAGACTTATTCCTTCCCTTGTAACTGAGTTACTGCCTCCTGTCTCAGCTTACAGGGGAAGATGTGGTGGTGCTATGGCATTTCCCAGATCCCAGGGACACTGCAAAAGAGAAAGCCACACTAAGAGTAGCCAAAATCAGGATTGTGCTCCTCCATCACCAGCACTGGGGGCTTTTCCCAGGGCTTGGAGAAAGGATCCCCAAGCTCAGGGTGTCTCCCACTGCTCTGACTGGAGCAGGTGTTATCTGTTCGGACAGGGACAATGAAATCTCTGAGGAAGCTAGTACCAGCCTCTAGTTGAGGATCTAATTTAATGAGCAGCCACCTCAGACTGTAATGGGTCTGGACTCTGCTGTGCATGCTTGGCAAAGTGAGTAATCTGGGTCTGGATCTAATACAAGTGCCTTCAGCACATTTTATTCTGAGTTCTACTTCCAGAAGAGACCAGTGGATGTAGAAAGCCAGTTTGCCTTGTGTTTAAGAGCAGTTCTACTGTTTCTTTCCAGTGTGAACATTCAACCAAGTCCCTTCATCCCTGTGTAGTCCCAGCCCCATCACATCACATCACATTACATGGCCGTGCATCAGCAGAGCCACATTCATCCTTAAAATCACAGGTCCCAATAACCCAAGACCCCAGTCACCCATCCCTCTGCCAGTATCCGCTGTCCTTCCCTGGCTCCCCAGTACCTTCAGCACCCCATGTCCACTGCCAACCCTCCTCTCACACCACTGACAAAAGAGAGAGTCAATCCCAGAAGAGCCCAAGGGTGACCAGTATACCCAACCCAAAGATGGGTTTGTGGAGGAAGGACTTTTGTGACTCATTCTAATTGGCCATGTAGACTGAACAGCAGATCCCAGTTGCCTGTGCTTACAAGGTTTAATTTTCTAATAGAAATTTCTTATAAAAGTTGCAACTTTCCGATTAGTTGCCCCAGCATAAACACTTTGTCTATACACAGACATCTGTCCTCTGGACTAACCTTTCTACAAGCTGCATCAACAAAGTAATGCTAATAAAAATATCCATCTGTGATTAAAGATAAACAAAGCATTAATACACCAAACTGCAGCTTAGATTATATTAGAGTCATCTTTAGTGATATTGCACATCTGTTAGGAGGTATTTCCCACCCAGGCCATCTCGCTCTTGCTTTTTTGAATATCTTAGTACAAAAAAAATGTGAGAGCATTTCCCTGGGAGCCTTTTGCTTGCATCACACTTGCAACCAGCCCTGCTCCGAAAGCCCTTTTCCCTGAGACACCCTGCTGGGACAGGGCTCGGGGATTAGGGTCTGTAACCTAAACATTATTGTACTTAAAAGCAAATGTTCCCCCGCTCGCTCTACTTGGGTTTCATAGCCTCTTCAAAGGGTTGTTTTCTTCCCTTCCTTGGCAGCAGGGGAAGAATATTTCAAACCCCAGAAACCAGAAACTTTGCTGAGCTCCTGCAGAACTGTGTGTGTGCCTGGATGGACTCAGGAAAAACATGGTGCCCAAATCTTCTCTGGCACTGCCAGGGCTGGGCTTCCCAGGCTTTCTGGGCTGGAGACACTAACTCTGGGGTTTTTTTCCTATGCCACTCCAATGCATAGTAAGTGAGAATAGGGAAAGGGGACACGCTTCAATTTTGATCTCATTTCTTGTAATAGCCCTCTCCCTCCCCCCCGAAAGAAGGAAAGCTGATTTAACATGTTGGCAACCTTATCTTAAGAAAACCGATAAATCTGTTTCTCCCAGCAGTTCTACTAAAACGGTGGTCTTATCCTGTTATCCATGCTTGGCAAAGCTGTCTGGAAGTTGAAGCCTGGAATTCATGGGATTGGGAACTAATTCTGCCTTTTTCTTTTCCGGTGCACCCTGTCCACACCTGTGTAAAATGGGAAGAGTAGCCACTGGCTGTCTTCCAACCTAAAGGGAAGCTTAGCTGATGAACAATGAATATTTTTATCCTTGCCAAGCTTTAGAGCTGGGGCTGAAAAAACAACCCAGAAGTATCTCTGTCCTCACTGCTGGCCCTTTGGACAATAAGCTGTTTATTCATCATCTGAAACCCGAGTGCTAGTTACAGAGAAATATCAGATAGAGCCAAACAATGGGTGAGGACACCCTGAGCTGTAAGCGGTTGCTCTGTGCCTGTCCAAGCAGAGGACATGTCTCCAGCAGGGACACAAACTTTGCCTCAGTAGGATGTCCCAGCATGACCAAACGCTCTGGGGCATTTGTTTGCTCCCAAGTAACAAGCGATACAACAAGAGGAAAGGGTCTCAAGTTGTGCCAGGGGCTGTTTAGATTGGATATTAGAAAGAACACCTTCACCAAAAGGGTTTTCAGGCATTGGAACAGGCTGCACAGGGAAGAGCTGGAGTCACCATCCCCTGAAGGGATTTAAAAGAGGTGTAGATAACTTGAAACAACCAGGAATTGCAGCAAATCCAATACACTGTGGACATACGCCAGGATCTCACACATTTGCCTGGTTTACCTGCCAGCAAAGGAGTGGTTGCATGAGCTCATTTTGTGGTGTGGACATTTTAGTGTTATCTGTTACTGCTCTGTATTAGACAAAGTGCAGCTGTCGAGATACCTGAGGAGGTTAATAAGTGCTTTGAAAGATGCCTGAAGTATCTAAGAGCTCTCCAGGAGGCAAGAGAAAGTAAGTAGCAAAATCTTCTGTTTCTGCATCATTGCTCTTAACACAATATCTGATTTTACTTTTCCATCTGGAGAGACGCCACTCACGTATTCAATTTCTAGTGTGAAAGAGGGTGTCGTGCTGCTGTTCCTCAAAGGCTGCCTTTCAGAGGAATGCTCTGGAGGGGAGAAGGCATCTCACAGGAAGCAGCAGATTGGAAAACCAGAGCATCCTAGCTAAAAAGAAATGAAACCAGAACACCGGTTTCCATGACAGAAGGTTATATTAGTCTTGTGGAGCATTATTATTAGAGGAAATTGAGAGCCTTTTGCAACATGTGACTCACTCAAGTCTTTCAAAGAATATTTACAAAGTCACTAACAGTGATTTCTGACCAGCTGCCAAAGGGAGAGGGTGGCAGAACCATGAGAAGTCTGTTGGAATTGTGATGGGGAGGTGGTGGGATGGGAGGGAGCCATCAAAATGCCTCACACCACTTCAGCTAGGCTCTACTCCCTAAGCCTTGTAGGTGCTGTAGCAGGAAAGGAGTTAAGATAGAGTTGGCAGGGAAAACACAGCCTGTAAATAGGTCCTGCATCAGGATTTGTAAGGCTCAGCCAGCAAACCCTGACACAGGAGGGCAGTCATACATGGACCCGGATCACCTGTAGGTCCTTGTGCTGCACTGAGACTGGTGCCTGGCTCCACAGCTCAGTCTCCTGCTAGATTATTTAACGGGGGAGATTTCTAAAAGCTACTTTTCTTCAAAGGATTAATTTGTCTTTTGATGCGGCGAACACTGACGAATGCTGCTTTTCCTATCACATTCAAACACACACCATTTTGGAAGTTAATAAACCCATTTGCTGCCAAATAACTGGAGTTATTTTCTTTTCAATTTCACTCCATCAGGATGATAAGAGGTTTAATGTCTTCATGGCTTCTCCTCCTTCTTTCAGCAGCTAAATCAGGTGTAACTATCAGTGCAGAGAGCAGCACTTTTTTCCCTGTTATGCAGCCATTATTCCCATTTCCTCAACGTCATCTCCTCCCAAGCTCAAGCTGACGACAGCAACCACGTTGCTGTCACTATGTGTGATCTGAAGGGTGGTATTTCCACCTGCCATGGCCTCCAGTGAGCTGAGAGGACAGTCTGAACCATGAGAGCTTTTTTATCATCTCACAGGATGCAGTGTCCTCACCGAGCAAGGACAATGTGATATGGGGAGCACTCTCCTGCTCCCTGAAATGTCATAGAGCTTTGGAGGAACGTTTTGGCACAAGGAACGTGCTGTCCTCACCTGGCACCAGAAATAGTAACAAGTCAGTATTTGTGCCCTATGGAACATTTCATCTTACACATACAGTAGGAGAGGTTTCTGTGAACACCTTGGATGCTTTTGCACCACTGGCAATGGTAGAGGACCAGCACCTGGAGGACTGCCACCTCCAGGAAAGAGCCATGGAACCATTTAGGTTGGGAAAGATGTCGAAGTTCGTTGAATCCAGCCATTGACCCAGCACTGCCAAGTCTACCACTGAACCACGTCCCCAAGTTACCACATTTAAATGTTTTTTAATCACTTCCAGGTATGGTGATTCCACCACTGCCCTGAGCAGCCTGTGCCAATATCCAACCACTCTTTCAGTAAAAAAAATTTCCCTAATGTCCAATGTAACCCTCCCCTGGTACAACTCAAGGCTGTTTCCTCTTGTCCTGTCCCTTGTTCCATGGGAGCAGAGCCCCAACTCCACCTGGCTGCACCCTCCTGTCAGGAAATTGTGGAGTGTGAGAAGGTTCCTCCTGAGACTTCCTGTCTCCTGGCTGAGACCCCCCAGCCCTCCTTCAGCTGCTCTTCATGAGACTTGTGCTCTAGACCCTTCAACAGCTGCATTGCCCTTGCTTAGGTGTCCCAGCACCTGGAGGAGTCCAAGGAAATCACAAGGGCTGGTAGAAAACAGCTATGGAATTGCTGTGGGTGCTGTCTGTGGCTGTGCCACTGCTCTAAACTCAGTTGTGTGAGAACACCTCGCTCTGAAAAGCAGAATATGAACCCTCTGGTTTGGAGTATGAGAATTTTTTTCTTTTCAGGCTTCAAAGGAAGGAGACAAAGAACAAACTTAACATTCATATATTTATTTAGGGAAGGAGTTTCTCTTACATTTGTGCTAGCAAAACATGCAAGCATCATCTCAGGCATAACACTAAAAGCTTATTGGGGCCTAAACCACAGATCAGCTGAGTCAACAGAAAATTTTCCATCGATTTTCCTGGGCTTTGCATCGGGCTCTAAGAGTAAAAAAATGTGATTAATAAGTTGAGTCTAAGGAAAAAAATACATGGTTGGAGGCAGGAAAAGGATTATGACCAAGGGCTGTAAAACTTGAGAGCCTTCTCACCACAAATGCTCAGTAACTTTAAACCATAACTTGGCATCTGGATATAGCATCTTCCCAGACAGAAAAATCTCAGCTTCCCAAGTCTATGATTCCCAGTTTCCCCTTGTCAGTTTTGTTCCAGCATGCGCAACCGTCTTGGTTTTCATCTGATGCACGTGATGATTCCAGAAGCAGTAAACTCTTTTTGTATGGTCTGGGTTTGTTTTTTGTTTTTTTTTTTTTCTTCCCAAATTCAGAGTTCTGAAGTCATTTCAGTTGTCTGCACCCAGATCACAGCCAGGCACTTGGTGCAGCAAGGTGGATTTGAATCGTAATCAAGATCTGTTCTCTCCCTTTGAATGCATCAATGCTTACACCAGGAGATTTTGACTGTAAAATATATGCTCTTTTTTATCCTCAAACTAATTTTAATCTTTCTTTTTCACTTGTCACTTTGTTGTTCACAAAGCTCACTTTTTTTGCTGAGGGTTTCGGCAGAATGCATTAAAGTGAAGAGAGATAAAAAGACCTAATAACCCTCTTTATCGCAAAATAAATAAGTAAAAGAACAACCCTTCCATTTAGGTGTTGCAGATATAATTGAATGTTCCTTTGAAAACTCTTTGATCAATGTAACTTGTTAAACTTTTTGCTTTTGTCTCAAATGTAGCTTCTGGTCTTTTCATGTCAGATGAAAAGCTCAGTTACTCAATTTAGCTTTATCTCAAAGTGATTAGTGGGGGTTTTTTGGGGATGGTTTCTCTGTGCCTTGTGGAACTTCATAACATCAGGCAAACTCTTACCTGCCTGAGAGAGGAGGGCTGGCACTGAAATGGGTGAGAAGTGGCATTTTGGCTGCCACTTTCACCACAGGAGTAGAATATAACCTGCATTTATTACACGAACTCTATTTCACATACAAAAAGACATGAAAGCACACTTGCCTCCAGGTCTTGGCAGGTTTACCGGGAACTAAATATTTATCCTGGCAAAATCAAAGTCTGACAATAAAAAGAATTTCTGTAATATAAAATGAATACACACTTTGTTACCTGGAGGTCAAGGCATTACCAGGAAAGGACAAACTGTGGGTTCATTGGGCACCCTGCCCTTGGCCATAGTGACATTCTACAGAGGAAAGGGGAAGAAACTTGCAGTAGATAACTTACTCAGTGATCTGTTTAAGCAGTTTGTTAAATAAAAAGCCCATCAAGTCAGCTTAAGATATTTCAAGATTGTTTTTTAATTACTTCGTTATTCAGGAGCTCTCCAATTTGTCCTAGATAAAACCAGAGAAACACCACAAATAATGACTGAAGAGAACAGATCTCCTGCCACTCAGGGTCTCAAGCCCTGCTCTACCACCACACAGTAAAGAAAACTGGCCTCTTTCAGCAAGTGTTACTGGAGCCCCTAGGTGCTACTGGATGAATTTTGGAAATAACGTCATCATGGCTGAAGTCTGTGTAATGCTCCTTTCTGGATTCATGATTTCTTTTATTAATAGCTTGATTTTTCTCCTCTATCGCTACTTTTACCCCTTTCTTTCCACTTTTCCTTGTGTTCCTTAACATTCTAAATTACAAATACATGCCTACTTACTTTAAACCTCTAAACAACAATCCAAAAAGTTATGCTTAATAAAAATATCCAAAATTACATTATTTGGAGTTTGGAATAAATGTGTTTTGCATATAAATAGAAAATTTTAGCACCTTTCAAGAGTTCCATGCATAAATACCAGCATGGAGAGAAAAAACAACTTGCCTAAGTTTACATGCAAGGTGCAATTTTGGTGACGACCCAGCATTCTTACACCTTTCACACTGCAACCTGAATCCAAGATCACAGGCCTCCCTGAAAAAAGCACTGATCTCTGTATTTTTATAAAGTGATTCAGTGTTTGGGAAGAATTCCTTTCGTCCTCGGAGCTGGGGACGTGACGCTTTCATGGCTCAGTGCTGGCTTGCCCATATTAATCCTCCTTTTGATGAGTAGCTTTGCCCAGAGGATGACAACTTACTGAAGAATAAAAATTTGCTTTTGTTCCTTTCTGGAGTAAAACCAAACCTTCATGAGAGGCCTGCAATGGCAGGTGGGTGGTGAAATCGCTGCATTCAAATCAGAATGAGAAACACAGAATGGATTGGGTCAGAAGGAACCTTAAAGCTCACCCAGTTCCACCCCCTGCCATGGACCAGGTTTCTCCAAGCCCCATCCAGCCTCGCCTGGGACCCTTCCAGGATGGGGCAGCCACAGTTCCTCTGGGCAACCTGTGCCAGGGCCTCATCACCCTCACAGAGAAGAATTTCTTCCCTGTATCTGACCTAAATTTCCCTTTTTCCAGTTTGAATTCTCAGTTTCTATTCTCGCAGAACTCTAAATAAAAACAGTTACCTTAGATGTCCTGCTATCTCAGGACATGGTATTCCGGCTTTTTGCTTAAGCCTTTTGCCCACAAAAAGAGGCCTAATGAGTTATGAGGTTTTCAAAACCTGCATAATAAAAACTGTGATTCAATTCACTTACAGAGTTTCTCTCATTTGCGTGTTCTCAAAAGGGGCAAATCAACAGGAATAATTTACAAAAGTGATTGAGTGATTCACAGAATTACAGTATATGGTCAGTCTGACAGATTATATTGTTTGGAATAAATTTTCCAAGAGCCAGATTTTGCTTCGTGTGTGTCACGCCAAGTTTGGGGGTCCTTACTCTGGTTTTTCTCCTAGTTTATGCAGGCAAAGAAGGTTTGAGTCAAAACTTGGCAAGGTCCAGGGAACCTGGCGGAGTCCCACGGCATTTCTGTGCTTGCTCAAAGCATCACAGAACTATTTTCAAGACAGAGAGTTTGGAAGCTGGCTGCCAGTATTCAAATTTACAAATAGGACTTTTGTTCAGTGGTTCATGATTTACATGGGATGGATCATGTTTTCTAACACGGCCCCAGTCACATGTGGTACATCTGAAAACACAACTCGTTATTTGACAGTTTCCCTTCTGCATTTGTAATGAAGCCAATGCTGGCACTAAGTCTTCAATAGCTTTTCTTTCCAGAAATAATCACATGCTTTCACACAGGGAATGGTATTCCTAAGATGATTACAAAAAAAAAAGGACAGGGAATTTCTGTATCTGGAACTGGCTGATGTGGGCTTCAGTTTGCTTTTACAGCTTCAGTTTAGAGCAGGGACAGTGGTTTTTACCTCTTGAATTTTCTAATATTCAGTTTGTTAATGCCCACAGAGTGAGACACAAGCAGGTCATGGAAATGAAGGTCGTTAACAGAGAGGGCATTTCTGAGCAGCCTACCCTGGACACCCACACTCCCACCTCCCTTCTGCACATCACTACTGAGGCATGACCCCACAAATGGTTTCCAGCACAGATCTATTCAGGTGAATGCCTTGGTCAGTGTAACATGTGCCTGCTCTGAGGATGTCACCCAGCACTGTAACAGTTTTCAAAATAATAAATTTTCTTCTTAATTGCCAGTTTAGCACTGCTAGTGGTTCATCCTCTGTGGGTTTTGCACAGTAAGGCAGCGAGGGGAACAGAGACAGCAAAGCAATCCTACAGGAGCAGCTGCTATTGCTATGGAAGGAAAGACAAGTTGGGATGATGAAGAGGAGCATGCAAGACTATTAAATTGTGTTGTTCCTAGTTTGCCTTCTCTTTTCATGGCTGCACATGTCTTTACAACGACATTCACTCTCCAGGTTTGTAAGGACCACACTGGTGAAGCCAAGAGCTTGTCATGGTTTCTGCAGCATCGCTGACATAAACACAGGACCAGACTCTGGAAAGCAGAAATGTGGCTGGTTTGTGCTGGTCTCAGTTGTTTCTTCTTAGAAGGAGAACACAGAAAATGCCATTAAGTGTGGCCTGCCAGAAAACCACATACCTCCAGGCAGCTGCCGTACAAATCCTCAGACATGCATTCTCATTAGAACAATCTTCAAAATCTCCCTCAGCCCCAGCTCATGTTCCTTGAAGACAAACAATCGCCATATGTGTTGAGGTCTCTTCCTAGAGAGGATGATCAGCCTTTAGGGCACCATCTAGGTCTGCCCAGCTTTTATAACAACCACAAAAATGCTTCTGGCACTGCAGAACACACAGAATAACTGAGGTGGCATTTGGGAATGGAACTGAGAGTGTGACTGAGGGCAGGCCTGACCATGGCCAGCTCACCCTGCAAATATGTAATTTCTTTTCTGAAGGGAATGCATTACCAGAATTCTGCCTCAAAATATTTCAGTCCCATTGCATTTTCTTCCTGGGTCTTGAAGAGCATGAAGGAGTGACCTGGCTTTGGGAAGAAATGGAGAGTGTTTCTGCCTTCAGAGAAGAATTTGTAGAGCAACTTTACTGCAAGGAGGTGGCACATCTTAGAAAATTCTGCTCGGTTGTTCCCTTATGGCTGCACAAATGCTGCATAAATTCAGACCAGGGGATTCAAAAACTAAAACAAATCATACCAGACCTCATTTCAGCAGCCACTCCTTTGTATAAACAACTGCCACATATATTAGCTGTCTGAATGGCTCTGAAATCTCAGCTTTACACACCTGCAATGGCCTTGATTTAGTACATAACAAAACTTCAGATGTGCCTTCCCAAACCGCCGTGTCATTCCACAGAGCGATGGGGGATTTCTACCCGGGTGGCTGCAGGAAACATAGCACTGCCATAAGCAGTCCCTCTGCCACTGCTGCAGGGAGGAATAGGACTGGGATGACCAGTGCTCCCCACTTCCTCCTTCATTATGGCTCCATGCCATAATGAATACAGATATATAGTCCTCTGCCCTGACTCTTGACAAAGTTCAAGTTAGCGTCTGCCTGGCCTCAGATGTCTTGGGATCTCAGACTGTCTCCAGAGGTTTGAGTCCTGGTTTTTATGCCAAGACCATCATGTTCTGACTAGTAAGTGAGAAGGATGAGTAGTGCAGTTTTGAGGCTGGTAATTTCTTTACAGGCAGGAAGAATTACTGAGAAATGCACAGGTTAGTCAGAGACAGCAAGACCTTCCTGACTTTGTTAGTGCTGATGTGAATTACAGATGTTTAACTGGAAGATGGGTTATTATAGCCCATCTTGTGACACAAAAGAGAGCTCTGAGAGTATGACTTCTGTTTCAGGGTATTAAACAAATTATTTCTCAGATAATGGTATTTGAGCTGCTCAGAAATGAAATACCAGAAAGAAAAATCATTTTGGGTCATTTTGTCCAATGTGAAATGATTTTGTTAAATGAAACATAAATGGAAGTAAATTTATTTATTAAACATTTTTGTCACATGAAGATTTGGGGTATTTTGTTTTCAAATGGAAGATTTTAGCTTTTTCTTTGTATTTGGCCAGAGGTATTTTTGGACAAATCTGGTGCAATTTGCCAGAGAGATGTTTTTGGCTTAAATCTGCCTTAACCAGCAAATTCCAGATTTAGAATATGACTTGATCAATGAGCAGTGATGCTTCTTGGATGTGAGCAGCTCTACACCCTGTGAGCATCAGTGCGGCTCCAGGGCCAGGTAGCTTGGGTACCCTCATTGTTTTCCATGTGAAATATGCACCACAGGAGTGCTTTTTTGTCCAGGCAAGAATCACAGCGTCTGGAGGAGATACTCAGCTGACAGACCACTGCCAGGTACATGGCAGCCTGGGTTAATTACCAGTTGTACAGGCAAGTGGCTGTTGGTGGTGACACTGGGGCTGATGTTGTGTTCCCGCTCCCAACAGATCCCCTTTGTCTGGACACAAACTCTGCTAAGGAGGAAGCACTGCCAGTCGGGAGCACTGAGGAGAGGTATTTTGAAATATTAGGTCATGCTCAAGCCAAAGTATTTCTTAGTTTTAAGGAGGGCCCCAAGCTCTTCAAACGTGACTTGCTGCTGCTGACACTACCTATCCCCAAAGGGTTACACTACCTTCAGTGTATTTTTAACTTAGAGGAGAAAAATGTTCCTTGGCAGCAATTTTCCCAGATTCATCCTTTGTGCTACATGTCCAGGGCATTGCTGGTTCCAATTTAAGTCTCCACAGGTCCTGAGGAATCCAACCCCATTGTCCGACCATGGTGCTGGAAGCCATAGGATGCTGAGACATGAAAGGTAACCTGTCCTGCAATTAGGGGAAGGCACTTTGGAATAAGCTGCAAT
This sequence comes from Daphoenositta chrysoptera, assembly GCA_013397915.1. Lineage (NCBI taxonomy): Eukaryota > Metazoa > Chordata > Aves > Passeriformes > Daphoenositta > Daphoenositta chrysoptera. Next base: position 14,546 of record VZRO01002710.1, read on the forward strand.
TGAGGGCAGTGATGACTGCCTGGACTCCTGCCCCGACAGGCACAGCCTCGGCTCCGCCAGCAGCGCCCGCGCTCTGTGGGACAACACGTCTCAGTGTTATTTTTATGAGATCATAAAATAGTTGCATTCAGTGTGTTATGATATTTTGCAACTACATTTTTATGAACCTAAAATAGCAGCTTGCAGTTACTACTTGGGATAAATTGCTATCATATTTGCCGATCACTTTAATATGCACTGTCAAAACAGCTGCTGCTAAATACAAGTAAATTATATTTTACTCTCCTCTAAGGTTAGCTGGGAGGCCTAAGTCCATCATTTCATCTAGTCTTTGCAAAGCATGTCCACTGACTTGGAAAATGGGAACTTATTTGATGCAAGGCTGGGGAGGGAAGTGATGTTCTGTAATTGATGTCAGCATTTAAACTAGTTTTATTAAAGCAACATAGTTATGCTAATCCCCAGTGCTCCAGTATCAAAACTACCTCAAAATATGAAACCTCCCTTAAAAATCACAGCATTTTTACCTAAACTAAATCCAAGATTTCTTACTCAAATCCACCCCCAAAAAATTAAGGCTTTTTTCCTAGTCAGGATTTCAGCTGTTGATAACAACTACTGCTGCAGTAATAACAACATGGCATGAAAGCTTCACATGTTCCCCTGATAGATGATATTTGACTAAATAGCTGAAAAAATGTATGGACTGAATGTATGTATGTACACTTTGATGGTCTTTAATTTCTTTTCTAGTGAAACATTGCTTTAGAAAACAGCAGTAATGACTTCCTAGAATGACTTTGAGTTGTCTCCTACCTGGACATTTCCAATTCATGCATTTCCATACCATCTTCCATCTCAGTGGCACAGCCGGGGCCTTGCAGTCCTACTCTGTTTCATTGGTCTGGGCTGTTTCTTGTGTTTTCCTTCAGATTTGCTGTTCTTTCTATGCTCCTGCACTGGCAGTAGCTTCCCTTTGCCCTGACACCGGTGCAGTGGGTGTCCCAAGGAACTCATTCTTTATTTTGGGAGCAGTGCCTGTTGTTCTGGCTCGTGTCCATCGGAGGAGAGCCGTGGAGGCTGCCTGGCCACCTCCAGGCACTCTGCCTGCTAGCGGGACTTTTTGCCAGGAAACAATGTTATTATCTGGTGGCAGCAAATGCCCAGCAGCGACTCTCAGCCCTCCTTGAGCCTCCAGCTTCCTTTGCTCCAAGCCAAACAGGGATTGAGAGGGGACCTACACGCATGACCACTTGTTTGGCACTCTTCTGTCAAAACTAAGCACCAGTGTCAGTATTTCAAGCCTGTTGACTGCAGTCATAGGTGCCTACAAACATGTCACTACTGTGCCATTCCTTAACTTTCATCTGTCTTGCCTTGCTTATGCACACACACTTAAGCCCTGCTCTACAGCCTTGTCCCTGGCACCCCTGGCAAACAGCTTCAGCACAAAGCTCCTATCCACAACCAGCAAGAGCGGGAAACCTGACCATTTCCCATCATGTGACCCTGCACTGAACTAGGCCAAATCCTCATCACACTCCAAGAATTCCAAGCCTGTACATTTGCAAGGAGCATCTAGAGCTCCAAGAATTAAACACCCCAAACACACCTGCTGGATGGGAGACAGGACCCCTCTCCTCCTGGACTAAATAGTCATCTACTAGGCAAGGTCAAGGGATCCTTTCTCAGGGTTCAGGGGATCTGTGATCGCTTATTTGGAGTTTATTTTCCTGGGCCAGTTGTCAGCGCACACAGTCCAGGCTGCTTTGTGGAGTTCTAAAATGAATATAAGTAATTTGTTAGAGAAAAAACCCCACATTTGGGTGGAAAACCCCAACCAATTTCTCCAACAGCCCAAGCACTGGACTCGAGATTTGGTGATCTATTTAAGCAATAACCTTTAAGTGAGGTGCAGCTTCCCCTACTCCAAGTACATATCCCTGTCACTCCCAGGAGGTGCTGTGGTCCCATTCGTTCCTGCACAGCCAGTGAGTTGGGATCTGTCTCAAATGAGGACAGCCCTGGGAAAGGAGAGTCATCCTCTGACAGATCAGGTCACCGGGCAGATGGGCTGACCTACTCCCAGATCTCATTTATAGGTCCCTTTAAAACCCAGGTAGTTCCATCACATGTCACTGCTGTCCCTTTGGATTGCCATCAGCATGACCAATGTCTGAGCCATGCATCCATCGCTGGCAGGGTTTGGAGAAGGTGACACACCCTGTCTCCAAGGTTTACCAAAAAATCACACGGACTGACAATGCTTCATGAGGAGTTGATGTGGGCTAACCCCAGGAGGACTCTGCCCCTCTGACCAGCTTCATCATCCCTGACAAGGAAACCAGGACTGGCAGGAACACGAAATGGCCAGTTCCCCCTGAGGTCATGATTTGCTCTGCATCTGAATCTACAGGTAATGGGATTGGTTGAGCAGTAGAGTATTAGATTATTGTTCTTATTAAATGTTGGCAGGAACATGCAAAAATCTGACCTCATTCCAGGCACTTTGTAAAGGACAGAGAAACCCCATTACTGGTGAAATTAGGAGCTTAAAAAAAACCTAACATAAAAAAAAAATTTCGGTTCTCTAATCACTCAAATTACAGGCCGCACGTGATCTCAGCTCCACTGGTATAAATCCAATTCCACAGATGCAAATTGACTTATGGCTTATTTACTCCAAATAACTGAGATGTCTATTTGACTGTATGTGAAATATTTAAAACAAGGAATGACATCTGAATGCAAAATATTTTGGTAAGCCACTACTACCTTTCGTTAGTTGCTAGTATGGACAGAACAGTATTTGCCCTAGAGGGGAACATGGAGTCACAGATGGGATGGAACCACAGAACATCCAGGTTCTGCCCCGGTTTTGGCCACTTCTCTGCTGTTTGAACAGTGGTACATGTCTCATTTCACCTTCTCCGTTTTATCCTACTGTTCACACCACAATCTCCCTGGGACCGTGGCACATAAAAGCCTTTGTACCCCTCTTGGCACAACACTGTTATCGTCCAGCAGAGCCAGGGACCCAGAAACAGGACACAGACGTGGATATGCCCAGTGCACGCAGCCATGTTTTGAAATTGTTATCATGACCACTCCTGTGCACCCTTCCCCTCGCGCCTCCCCCCCGCCCCCCATCCTCACAATCGGGCTTGATTTGGCAATAAACCACTCAGATGGAGAACACAACAGGATCTGCCATCTCAGCTGGGACCTGAAGACTCTAGCCCTGCAAAAATCACTGCGCCAAAGCCTAAAGGATGTTCACCATAGCAGCACCTTCAGGTAAAGACAACGTTCATCTCACCTACAAACTATAGCTCCTAGACAGCCCCCCACTGTGCACCCCTTCTGCATAGCAGCACATTTCATCCCCCAGCAGGATCTCAGAAGCAGGCACAGAGAAAGGTCACTTCAGTCACCAGAGGCAGAGGAACTAAGGGCCTGTTGGCAGGGTGTGGACTGAGGCTGCCTCTTCACAGAGGATGTCCCCAGAGCTGCTGTCTGCAGTGGACCTAGTGGAGCTTCCGCATCTGTTTGCTATAATTTTTTTAAGGGATTCAGAGGTCTGGCAAGCCTTGTGCATCACACCCTCCTTGTTCACACACTGTGTCACATGTGCTATGCATCATACATAGCTGTATGGACCCACTCCTGCTTCAAGCTCCTGCCCCTCTAGCACTGCATCGCACCCCAAAATTTCAACCCTCGGAGTAAAACCCTGGCTTGCCTGAAGCAAAGCTCTTGTCACAGCACCAGAGCTGAGGAATGAAAAAGTTCACCTGGAGTAATCTAACTCACAAGAACATCAGACCTCTCCTTTCTCTTGAAAGGAAAAGCAGCCCCCAGTGAGCACCAAGGGCTTTAGGGAATAGACTGCCTTCTCAAGGACCTAAAAAGACATTTCCTTTCCACAGAACCCAATAGCTCCAGTTCTCCACTGGCTCATCATCAATTTCAGCAGACACCTGCTTTGCCTTCTTGGAGGAAACCATGCACAGAGGACCAACCAGATGATCCCACAACTTCCTGCAGACACCTTCCCCCTGGAGCTATTTCTATGCTTGAAAAGGGCTTTTTCACTTGCCCCAAGCAGAATGCAAAGGTGACTTTCTGTAAGACACTGAGGAACAGCCACAATCCTTCTGCCTTGGTTTTCTCCTGCCTTCCCATCCTCCACAATGAGGGGTGTACAGAGCCATCCCTGGGGAAATGGGTGTCTTTGAAGGGGAGTGACAAGTGAGTCCCCACACAAGACGTGGCCATGATTGGCATTTCCAAAGGTGGAGAAGTGTGCTGTGACTGCTCCCAGTGGCATCTGGCAGAGCTGGTGACAAGTTGCTTGTCGTGTCACTCAGAGATGAGAGGCTGCGATGTCAAAAGGGACCCTCTGAACACTGATGCCACAACACAAAAGCAGCAGTTCAAAGCTCCTCAACTTCCCTGCTAGGGAGACAGCCTGGCTGGTTGACACCAATTTATCGTGAGATATATTTCTCTTTTTTTAAAATTACTGTCAAAGGGGTTTGTGTTTGTATGCCTTTGGCTGGATTGATATAGGCATTACATCTTACCTGGGCAGTAGTGAGGGATCCAAAAAAAAAAAAAAAAAAAAAAAAAAAAGCAGCAGCTTGTAACAGAAAGTTTGTACCTTATGACTTATTTACTCTCCTGGCAACAGGCCAGATTAATTCAGGGTGTAATTTCATGGGCTTCTGAATTTCATCAAGCAGAGAGCTTGACAGTATAAAACACTTGACAGGTATCAGTGGAGGGGTGATCCTAGGTCAGCCCTAACCTTCAACACCTTGCAAGACTCTTCCCAGCACACTGCTCTACCTCAGCCCTGTCTGCCGAGGGATTTTTTGTTGTCTTTGACATTTTTCTCAGAATGATGGCACTGCAGGAATTTTGATGTGCATGCATTTACCTACAGGAGCAGGATGAGCTGAAAGACCAGTAGGGAATCACAGTGGTGCTCTTCAGGTGTCCCCCTGAAATGGGGCTTGTCATGGGTGTTGGTGATCTCAATCCACTTTTCTACTGAATCACTATTTACATTGCACTTTTGGCACCATCTCTGGGGATCTCAGAGGAATGTCAAGTAGCATCTAAACTGCTGGTCTCAAATGCATTTCCAAAGTTAGACCTGCAAAAATCAGGCAAAAGATGCATTGCTGGGGTGAAAAACTACTGCATTTGACAAGCAGCTGGCCCACCCCAAGCTTTGTGACTCCTCTGCTGCCAGCCCAAAGGAGATGAATGGTTGTTTGACTAGACTGTCTTTGCATGTAATTCCTAAAGGGTTAATGGAGCTTCTTGGCTGAAAATTCAGTGTGATGTTACTGTTTATCCATACTACGGGTTTGTGTTTACACATAGTAAGGATCCTGGTAATATGTTTCCAGCTGCTGACCACCCTCCATAGCCAGTTATTAAAAATCAACTTTGCATAAACATGGCATTTCTTTTGCACAGCTCATCCATTTTTCCCTCACGCTCATGGTAAGAGGTCACCAAGCACTGTTTGTCACCTTCTTGTCCGTTCCTATGGGAATGACTCTCCTACCATCAGCAGATGGTTGTGACCTGAGGCTGTGGCCAGGTGGTAAAGAGGGTGACAGCACAGAACATGGAAGACTCAAAAGAATTCTTTGTGTATGTACATTTTTTCTGTATCACCTAGAAAGACATTTTCTCCCCTGTACTGATCACTGATCTCCAGCTTGGTGATGGGTTTCAACAGCAGAGCTGCTGCCTCCTAAACTTTGCTGTAAGTCCACTGGGTGAGTGCAGAGTGGTGGAAGATTAATTAAAGTGATCTGGATGGTTAGTCTTTTCATTGGAAATTATTGTCTGTGGAGCAGTGTAGCAACATATCATTCATCTGGAAAGGTCAGTTATGAAGAAATTGATTTCAGAAACTCAGTTTGATTACATGGCTGTAAAGTGTGACATTAAAATCCCAGCTGTTTTTATCTCTGATCTGAGATCAATGGAAAATGTGAGCTTGGATTTGCCTCTCATATTCTGTTTCTTAAAAGAAAAAGACAAAGAAAAAGAAACAAAGTATTTCCAATGTCATTAACTACCCAGAGTAAATTGTTACTTGACTCAGATGGACAATTGGTTTCTATTAAAAGGATGACTTTTAGGGTCCGGCCCAATCTACACTGTTCTATGATTCTGAGAAGGTCAAGACAGGACCAGGGGGACGTGACTAGGAACAAGAGCTGCACTCCTTGGAAAGCTGGGTACGGAAATGTGAGCAGACAACCCGGAGCTGATATCCCCAAGTTTCCGCTGAGTGTTTAATCATGGTTGTTTCACAGGGTGAATGCATTTTCTTACTGTTTATTATTCTGCTTTTGCCATGTAACCTGCTTCACTAAAAGCTTTAAATGAAACAACTGCCATTAAAAAGCCATCAAACAGGATTTTATAGTTCTCTCTTGCTGCAAGGACCTAACAACTTATAAAAATTTATTTTGTGCTCTGCTCAGTTCCATTAAAAGACTACTGGGGTTTATTTTTAGGTTTTATCTCAGCGCTGAGCTACCTAGCTTGTAACAGTCAAGGTTTTGTTTTGTCACCTCAAGGCCTAATCATAGTGGGATTTACTGACATTAAGAGTCAGCAAATATATCTACAGGCATCAGCTATGCAGAAATGCTTGCAACTGACATGGGGTACACAAAGGGAAAGCGGATTGCACACTCTCTTATCTCACATCAACATCCTAATTTCCAGCACTTTGATCAGAACACTTTGAATTGTAAATACTGCAAAAATGTGTCATCTATCAGTTTTAATGAAAGGATCTTTGCCCACTGAATGCCATGTGCTAAACCGGAGAGGTCTGAAGTCATCTCCTGACTGGCCCCAAGAGGCTTTGAATGCTCCTTCAAAGAGGAGACTGTTGTCAACGGCACCCCAGATCACAGGGGTGAAGCACAGGGGCTGCCACTGCTGCTGGGGTGTGTGGCTGCAGCTCCAGCCCAACTTCTGCCAGCAAAGCACACACTCAGGCTTTAAAGACATCCACAAAACAAAGTGGAGGTGTCTGCAGCACGAGCAGACAGAGCCCGTGTGACTTCAGACCAGCTGGAAGGGAACAACAAAGCAGATGCTTCTGCAGGGCACAAAATGAGGGTGTGCATCTCCAGACCCCAAACGCCTTGTACACAAGGGGCATAAAGGGTAAAATGGAAGGCAAAAAATCAAATCCCTGGTACTTTCCAGCATTAATATGTATTTTATACAAGTCTTCATTTTTGTAGGGAGAGAACCAACACAGGGTGTTCAGGTCCAGGGCTACCTGCCCTCCCCAGGGCTGCTGCCAGGGCACATTGCTGCAAAAATCTGCAGTGATGACTGAAAAGCGGAGACAGTAGCAAAGCACCGAGTTTCTAGACTGGCTGGCTCAGCTTGAAAATGTACTGGTCATCAAATGTACGGCTCATGAAATGTACACATGTGGTTCAAGGACTCATCACTGACCTCAGGATGTCACAACATGCAAAGAAGAGATGGCCCTGATTAGTGCAGTGCCAGAGAAACAGCTGGGGCAGATGCAAGGGCAGCCTTTTGGTTTGGGCAGGAAAGGCTTGTGGGAGAGTGCTTCTGAAGCAGCACCACACACATGCCCTCTACCTTCTATTCTTCCTAAACCTCCACCACCAATCGCTGCAGGAGATGATCCAGTCTGACCCAGGATGGCAGAATCATCTCTCGTGGATCATGACCACAGCTAGCAATGGTGCTCTTAGACACAAAACCTCATCCACAGCAAGAGCAGAATTCTGTCTTCAGTCTTGTTTGTCAAAACATGGTACTCTGCAAGTTTTTGTGTATTTTTCTAAATGCACACATGGCCAGGATGATATACAACCCTCATACCATGGAAACCTTACTCAGATGTTTACTTGATGTAGGAATTATGCAAACAGAAAGGTCTGAAGTCATCATCTCCTGCATATTCATCTATCACCGAGGTATCCCCGGGCACCCATGGCCACGGCCTAACATGGGGCTCTGCAGTGATGCTCCATTCGCTGTGAATGAGGAACGTCCACACTGCAGCAGTGGGAGCCACTCACCCTCACCAGAAAAAAAAGGCTTGTGTATTGAGTTCTGCCAGTTGTTTTTTGGTTTTTTTTAAGGTGTCTTAATTAAAAAGATTAAAGCCACATGTTAAAACATCAGCTGACAGGTATAGCTCCTTTGACATGATCATGAAATGTTAACATCAGTCCTAGAAGACTGTAAAAATTATCATCTCAGAGCTATTAATACAGCACAGCGGTTGGGGGGGACTCTTTAAAGAGCATATAGCATTAAACCCCTTGCTTGATATTAAGGGGATTTCTTAACATTTAAAATGATAGTTATGTGCAAAAGAGGGGAGAAGGGAGGGGGCGTAATTAAAAATCCATACTTAGCTGGCGCAACAGTGTACTTAAGGGCTCTAGAAGAAGCCATTTGAACAGGTAAAATACTGCCCCAAATGCAGAGATATCTCTTGGATAAAGAGGCCCTTTGTATCTTTGATGTCCTGTAAGTGCCATTCTCTTTAATCTTCTTTTTCCTAACAGCCATAAAGGATATTTTAAATGCATGAGGGACACTCAAGCCCCAGGGCTATGGCAGAGGGGTCCAGAGCAGTGAAATGTTCCTGGAAAGGACCTTGACATGGCTGTTCTGGGCCACGCAGAAGTCAAAAGAGCCTGTAAAGGCTCTGGAAGGGATGAATTTCTAAAGGGCTTTTGGACACCACCAGTGAGACCACAGATAAGGATTGTCTTTTCCTACAGGCTGTGCAAAAGGATGGTCTGTGTGAAAAGGCAACTCCCATCCCGACTATCTTGTGGTGTGAAGGTATATACAGTGTAGGGAAGCCCATCCCATATAGCTGTGGCTGTTCTGGGGCAGTGCAGAGTCTGCTGGCAGCAGAGCAACATCAGATGGGAAAAAGTGCTCAGTTTGGGCTGGTTTAGAAGTTAACTTTTCTCAAGTGCAAAAGCAACAAACCTACTGAAGCCTGATTTAAGTGTTTAATTAAAGGTTTGAGCAAATGCAATTTTCTTGTTATTGCAGCAGACAAGGTGTGCACTAATCACAGTTCCCAGCACAGACCTGAGCTAGAATCCCTCCCCTGCACTCCCCTGCACACAGAGTGCTGTGCTGAGCCCCACCAGCACAGCACTCTTAGGTAGGACAGGCATTTCATGCTCTTTGCTGACATAACAGCACCAGCAATGTAGGCCAGGCTTATATATAAGGTTTAGTGGTAGTTGAATATACTCATACAGAAGAAAACACTGCAACACCACTACTTACCCGACTTGCACAGTCCCAACATATGACAGCATAAGCTGTAAGGTCAAATATAGCTTCTCAGCCACACTTGGATACAGCAGTTTATATCAGGAGAAGGTTTCATGCCTCCTACTCTGCTAGAGGTGCTAGTGTATGTATAACCCAGCTTACAAAGGAAGTCCATGCATTTGTTTGTTCTTTGGAAGTGGATATAACCAGCCCATAAATTATGCATAGCTTCTAAAAGAGTTTGGTCTGAACAAAGAGGGAACACATTCAAATGGAAGCTGATGACTTCACCAGCTTCAGAAAATGGGACTAATTACAAGAAACAGTAAACAACATAGTTCACACGAGACTGCCCAGGCCACTGCAGAATGGGAACCCCCAAATCCAGAAGCAATCTCCCAGACAAAGACTGCCTTCCTCCCACTCAGATACTGGGCAAAGCTGGTAAACTTTAGTGTTGAGATTTCTTCTAGTCCAAAGAAAATCAGGTCAAGGCCTCATTTGCATGCAATTATTCATGTAGACAGATGTCTTCATTAACATCACACGTCTGCACAACCCTGGGCCCAAGAGGCTGGACTACAGCTGTACTGAGGAAGAAGCTGGCATCCAGTCTGACCTGCACCAGCACATCATCAAGAGGTCTCTAGTAGTCTGGAAGAGAAGACATAGGTACAACTGGCAGTAAGAGAGCAGCATGTACTCACACCAGTTTCCAAATGCACATCATTGCAGGAAAGAGGAGGGTTAAGGTAGGCTCTCCACCACCCTCTGCCACCAGTCATTTATGTGGGTACAGACAAATCTGATCAGAAGACACCCACTTTGCCGTGTGTGAGTGTGTTTTGAACGGTTTCTGCTGACAGCATTGAACATAGTTCCATAAACAAAGAAACAGTTCGTGGGAAGTGCCTGATTTTAGAAGCAAAAGGTAGGAGCAGGAATTAGGCTTCTGGGGCACAAGGGGAGTCATGAAACCTGGATCCCATTCCTGCCCTTTTTAGTACCTTTCAGAAGGATCTTGAGCAGATGTTTTAACCTCTGTATCCTATAAACTGTGGTACTGATGATGAGGTCATAGCCTGGAGGTGCTCAGAGACTGCGAGGGTGAAAGCCTTGGGAGCTGGGGAGAGGTCTTCTCATTAGCTCCGCCTCAACAAAATATCATAAAGTAGTCATTTACACTCATTCTTCAGAGACTACTCTGGCATCACTTGCAAGTCATTGCCCTCGCCCTTCCTGCAAAGATCCCACCAAGGGCTACCAGCAGGCACCTTTGCAAGGTGCTCTTACACCTTGCTGAAGCCAAGAGCTTTGCAAGGCATAGCCTGGCCATGAAAATAATATGAGGAGTAGCAGGGGAAATGCCACCAGACAAAATACTGCGTATATCAAGGTATTAGAAATCCCAGCAGAAAAAAACCCTCAGGGCTTAATAGGGAAGGTCAGAGAGAAGTTATGTTTGTGTTTTTCAGCATGATTGGACTATAAATATAGTCATCAGAGGCTCAGGACACAGGGAGCTCTAGATTGTGTTAGGACGTGTCACTTCTGACACGGGCAGGTGATGCCTTCATAAACCTGGTCCTGTTCTCACCAGCTGTGGCAGGAGAGCAGCAGGAGCAGGTAGAGGATAAAAGACAGGAGCTTGCAGGGGAGGCAAGGGCACAAAGCAATTTTGAAGCTATATATCTTTGGCTCTATTGTGGGTTTTAATCCAGTAGCTCAACAAACTTGGAATCTATTGTTAAGCTGTACCCATGCCAGAAAAGGGGGAAGAGCTGCCAGCTCAAGTAGTTTCGTGAGGTCACAATGCAGCCAATACCTCTATGATTTGTGCAGGATACATCTGCTCCCTTGCAGCCCACAAACCTGTTTTTGTCTGTTCAACAACTCTGGAAAAGATTTTTGAAAGTATTTAGAGGATTTATGGCTACCAGCTCCTTCAAAATGAGCACTCTGCCCGCATATGTGGGGCAGGTTTTTGTGTTCTGCCAAAGGTGTTGGCATACTGTGGAGTTTGTGCTGATCAGTCAACAGGATTTATGATCCTAAAGCTCTTGGGTACATATAAATCTTCTGCAGGGTAAGCCCTGATCTTCTAGTAAGATCCACTTTGAGGAGTCAGAGTCTAAGACAGTAGAACTTTCCATCATGTGGATGGTCTTCCATTAGCTCAAAATTGGTGTTGAGAAACAGATTCATTTAAGAGGAACCATAAACAGGCTGAATTGCTACCAAGCTTGTAATCAGAATATAGTGCTTAAGGAACTTCTAAGGAATATGTGACTTATTAATAGCAAATGTACTAATAGCCATAACATGAGTGATCTGCTTTCTGCTTTCAGTTTACCACCCGTCACCACTCACCCTTTTCCTAGGAAGAATGCTGCAGTTGTAACAGAAGGATGATTTACCCAAAGAGGTGGAGAGATTAGATGGAGGGATATACATTGGATGTATAGAGATTAAACAGGTTATTAATTTAACAGATCACTTCCCGAAGACAGAGGTAGCTGGACACTCTCCCCCTGCCTCCCCCACATCCTCCAGTTACAGGAATGCACAAAGCTCAGAACTGGAGGCTCAACCAGCTGGTCCCTGCGGTCAGCATGCACAGCAGTCTGCAGCCACCCAGCTGTGTGACAGTGCAGCTATGAACTGGACAGTAAATGGCTCGGTCCCCTACCCATCTTACCCTTGTCAGCTACAGAGCAGTGAGGGCTGAAGTGTGCTGCCCTGTCCTAGAGGAGATCTGGTACAAAAATATACTTGCCAAAAAGAAACATACATTTTCTGCTATTACTCCCTGCTGGCACTTGTTCCTGTGTGCTGACTAACAATTAGAAAGCAGAAGCTTGAGGAAAAGCCAGAAAAAAGAAAACTGACAGTATCCTCAGTATGGGAAGAAGTTTCTTGCACTCACACAAAACTTAGTTTAATCACTTGCTTGTTATTGAACAGGGATACACATCCTTAATTCACTCTATCACTCCTAGTGGGAAATGAAATTAATTCCTCTCCTGTTGTCATGATAAGAATATTCTATAAAAAGGTGATCAATTTTTATTTAAACAGTAATATAGAAGATTTCAGAGTAGCCTAAAATCTTGATTCACAGTAAATCCTACTTGCAAATCAACAACCGAATCTCAAGCCAGCAGCTCAGAGACTCAAGGAGACCAAACACCCACCCAGAGACATGTAATTGTACACGGAGATATCAGTAAAACCAGTGAAGCTACCACAGAGCCAGAGAACACAATCAGCTGCTGAATGCCGTCTTGACTTCCACTAATATTGGGTAATTATATTGCTACAAGGGAAGAATTCCCAATTGTCCTCAACTTGGAAAGTGCTTAAGGCGATGGTATTGTTCTGCCTGGGTGGGCTGTGCCTGAAGGTAATCTTTCCAAAGCAGCTGCTTTAAGTGTTAGTTAAATGGTACCCAGGGATTCGCTTGACAGAGGTGCCATGTTTAATCTTATGCACGTATCAATAAAACTGGTACCATATGCGCAGGTTGGCTGGCAGCACTGAACCTCTGAGACAGTCAATATTTCCAGTAACAGACTCATCTCTCCGGTCAGACCCACTGCAGGCTCCCAACCTCTTCTTTCCAAGCTACCATTCAAACATTTTTTCTCCAGAGAACATACTGCAGGCACCTCAGTATCACAGTTTGGCTTTTATTTGTACATGCACTTCCCCCAAATATACGTTTACATGGAGCAGGGAAGTGGTGGTGGTCAAGGTTTAAGTATGTGCTGTTTCTACAGTGTGTTTATCCAATGCTTTTCAGCAGATGCGCTCGGAGCACTTTGCAACCTGTTATGTCGTGGGAGTCACAGGAAGGTTAATTGTGGGTGTGAGAAGGAAAATCACCACCCCAAACATGTTGAGGACAGCCAGAGTCAGCCTGGATATCCCAACACTCTGCATACAGCAGCACCAGTTCCTCCAAAAGCCTGAGCATTTGCAACTCCCTGACCGCTCAGATGCACAGATACACACTGTGCTCAGAAATGTGAGGTGGAATTTGTTAGCTTATGCCCTGCCTCGAACAGCTTTCCCCAGAATAGTGTTCTGCTGCTTGCAGAAGGACTTTGGTGGCATTTAAAAAAAATTTAATACAGCAGTTACACGTATTTCTAAAACTCACTCTGTTACCTGGACTTTGGAAAACAGTCCCTTTCTAATCAGTCACACGTCAGCTTGCTCCCTTCATTTCTGAAAAGGGGTCTGGGACGAGCAGTGACAGGGACAGCCCAGGAAACACAAATACACAGAATCATAAAGGCTAGAGAAGACCTCCAAGACTGAGTCCAACCTGTGACCAATTCCCACCCTGTCAACCAGACCACAGCATTGAGTGCCACCTCCAGTCGTTCCTTGGACACTTCCAGGAATGGGGACTCCACCACCTCCCCGGGCAGCCCAATACAATGCTTAACAACCCTTTCAGTGAAGAAATTCTTCCTGATGTCCAACCTGAACCACAGCTTATGGCTGTGTCCTGTCCTGTTGTGAAAATTGTCCCCACATCTTCCCTTTGGATACCATTAGGACAATAAAAAAGGTCACATTTTTTCTGACATACTCATTAAAAATTAGGTTTAGCAACTCTTTGAGAACCTCTTCTAATGCAGTACTGACTGATGTATCTACCAATAAAGCCTCTCATCAAGGAGATCAGCATGGCCTGAATAAGCGCAGCCAAAAATAGGAGGCATGCTAATAGCAGTGCATTGACAGAGCCCTATGTGAGAAGTTAGCATAAAATCCTTTTTTTTTTTTTTCCAGCTGAGAGTGTTTCTCCTTTAGGTGAGTAACAAAATTTACAGCTTGAAAGTACACTTTATAAGGCTATTCTCCTTGGCCCCGCATTTGTTTCACTTGGAGCATGGGACACTCATTTCATGGCAGGGAAGCATCTGGGCAGAAGAAGAGGCGCTAGTAGATGTGTGCTTGGAAGGGATTCATCTCTGGACAAGTCACCTGATAAACCCAATCCCTAACTTAGCATGAGAGACAGATTTAACACTCCCAAATGAAATGTTAATGCAGAAACAATCTCCTATAACATCCGCATCATAAATAATTTACTTTCCTTCCAAGCACTGAGGAAGATTAATGGACAGTTTTTTGAAAAAGAATCAAGTCAAAACATTTGCAGGCTCCGGTGTCACTGCAGTAACAGGCAGCACATGTAAACACTGCAAGGACTGTATCCATTTAGGAGTGGCTGGGAGACCACACAGTGCACGAGAGGCAGCGATGAGCAGAGCTGCCCTTTCTATTAAGGGGCCACTTCGAGTTTCCATTTGGAGCCGGGAGAGGCGGGGGACTCATTGGCCGGGTTCAAGGCACCCGTTATTTGTTATTATGAACTTTCCAAAATGAAGAGATTAAACTAAGTCCAAAGTGTTTCTCTGACAAATGTTAAATGTCACCCACAAGATTTATAGCGCTTCTGTTCCCCCTCCAAAGCTTTTAGTTCAATGGCAGAGGTTACCGAGGGCTTGTCCACTGGCTGCCGGTTTTATAGTTTTAGCACTGGCCAGAGAGCAATCCAAAGTTTCAATAATGAGTAATAGCACTTTCAGCTCACCATCATCATTTGTCCTACATCCATTATTGTCCTAAGAGACCAATCTCGCTGATGTAAATGGTGCTGGCAGCTGGTGTGTCAGCGTTTCACACCTCCGCAGCTGCCGGGCTGCACTGGCAGGAGCTCCGCTCCCCGGATGGGAGAAGAGCGGGGACAGAGCGCAGGTGATGTCCTCACTGGCACGGCTACTCTAGGAAGCTTGGAAGAGACGGCTTTCCTTAAATACGGTGCTCTGCAAAGCATTATTTCGGAAGCTTTTCTGCTCTACCTTTGAAATCCTTGTGCTACGGTGCAGTGGGAGGGGTTGCTCTCTCCTTCCCAGTGTTGCTGCAATGCCTCAAAATGACTTTGTCTCCTCTTTCCCTCCTTTCTGCCCCATCTCACCCGTCCTTCCCCCTGCTCTTCTCCCCTCCTTTCAGGGAACAGAAAGGATCAGATCAGCGGGAGCCCATTCACAAGGAGTGTGCATAAGAAACTGGGCATCCGTGGTCAGGTCTGCTCCCAGGGCTGGACAGAGCTGGTAGGATTGAGACATGGGAGGAGGGCTCCTGACACACAGAGCTGACACCCATCATGCTCAGATTCAGCCCCTGCAAAGCCACAAAGCCAGAGGTGTCCTACAGCCTTGGATGGGGCTCCTCCCTCCCTATTCCCCCTAAGTCCACACACACCATAACTCCCTTCACCAATCACAGCCCTCAAGTTGTATCAAGAGGATAACGTTACTACTACTAGTACTACAAAAAATAATCTTACTTTTCATTTCTAGTTCACATGTTAAGAGATGATTGTAGGGTTCGAAATAGCATCCAACAACCCATGCTGCAAAAACACATCAGGCCATACACACTAGCAGTGCTCCAGCTGCCTGCAGTGCACTTGCCAAAGGGACATCAGGGAAAGAAAATCACGGTTATGGTGGGTACGGAAGGTACTTCAGGGTGCACCAGAAGATGGCAGACTTCCCTAGGCATGGCTGATCACTGCAGCTACCCCACTAGCTGGAATCTCATTCATCCTTTAGTTAACGCATACTCAAGTCCACATCACGGACTGCATGGGCTGTCCTCATGTTTGCATCCATAATGATGCTTTGAGTATTCTCACATCCCCTTTTTTCCTTTCCCTGCACTCCCCGAGATCAGGCAGATATGTTCAGCAGAGCAAACAAATAGGAATAACAATCCACCATTGCCACCAAACCGGTTGTGCTGATCTCCAGGAGCAAATAACCTCAGCTGATGGACCAGCTTTCCAAAAACCCTTAGAAAAGTGAACCACCACCGCATAAATCACCAACCTCCTAGCTACTGCACAGCTGGCTGGATACTAACAGGTTGGCTCTGTTTCCAAGATGAAGAACTTAATCACCCCACTGCTAGTCATCCAGTCACTCAAAACAGTATTTAGGACTCCAATTTTTCAAATCCAAATCAAATAAAAAAACTCGCAAGAGCAAGGTTTAGGTTCGATCAGTGTCACAACGTGGAAGGAAGGAGAACAGAACAGAAGCAAGATGTAACATTTTTTCTCCTCCAGCTGGGTTTTTTGTCCCTCAGTCCTGGCCGGTCTGCGAGACAATATCCGTCGCCAAGGTTTGGGTGCGGACCGTGCAGGGACCGGGGTTTTGTCAGGCAGGACGATTCTGAGGCTCCTGGGAACTGTGTTCCCATGGAGCGTGGGTTAGGAGAGTGGCCGAGATGAGAGCGAGGGTGGATTTGTATGTAAGGTGAAGGAGGTGTGTGTGGTAGATGAGTGTTATGTTCTCCATGTGCTGCTGTTGTTTTGGGTTTCCTGTAACAATAAAACAAAATGTAATAAATTTTCCAGAAATAGAAGAATTGTTATACTGTATTGATACGTGTTTGGCTTGTATTGCTCTGTATTTGTTTGCTGCTGCATTTCTATGTATTGCTCTGTGTGTAAATTGGAGTTTCATCGATGTGTATATGGATTGTATTCATACTTGTGTTTGTATACATTGTTGTTTCCATATGTTTTGCTGAAGTGTAAATAAAAAAAAAAAATTCAATAAAGTTGAACAGACTCTAATAAAGATACCATCCCTTCCCCCCTTTTGGCTCCTGGGGTTTTTTTGTGTGGTTTAGTCACTTTTTCACTGTATTTCTTGCTTTGCTGCTGTGCTTTGCTTTACTTTTCAGTCTCTTCCTCACTCTGCTTTTCTCTTTCTACCTTTATATCTATCTCTGTCTCTAACTCTGTCTCACTGTTTCTAACTCTGTCCCTCTGTTTTTGTTTCTGTCTGTTTCTCTCCCTCTTTCTGTGTTTCTCTGTTTCTGTAAGTCTGTGTCTTTTTCTCTTTAACTTAATTCTGGTTCACTGTCCCCTGTTCCTGTACCCCAAAACTGACACCCCAGTTCTTCCCTCGGGGTTTCTGATTGGTTCGCTGTGTGGGAAACTGCTCTGGTGCTTGCTCTGCAGGAACAATCTCACCCATCTCTCCCCAAGAACTGTTGTTCTTTGCCATAACAACTTTTTATAATAAAAGTCCTTATTCAGTTTAGTTTTTGAAAGTTTTTGTTTCATTGTTTGTTTCTCCATGGAAAAGCTGTGCTGACCACATAGAGTGTATAACGGTCATTTATATTTTCATCTCGGTGTTGATGAGACATCTTATGTCTTGGACTTGCACAACTGATCTTGTTTGTACATACAAATTTTCTTACTCATTATCTGGAGTTCTGTGCCGAGTTCTGGACTCCACAGTGGAAGACAGACAAGCTACTGGAAAGGGTCCAGTGGGGGCCACAAAGATGATGAGGGGTCTGAAGCATCTCTGTATGAGGGGAGAGTGTGGGAGCTGAGCCTGTTTAGTTTGGGGAAGTCTGAAAGGGGATCTCATTAATGCATCTAAGTATCTCCAAGAGTGCCAAGAGGATGGTGCAAGATTCTTCTCAGTGGTGCCCAGTGACAGGACAAGGAGCAATGGCTCTGAACTAAAACACATTAAGTTCCACCTCAATATGACGAAGAACTTCTTTCCATGGAGGGCGGCCAGAGCACTGGAACAGCTCCCCAGGGAGGACGTGGAGCCTCCCTCTCTGGAGACATTCCAAACCCACCTGGATGTGTTCCTGTGTCACCAGCTCTGGGTGATCCCTGCCTTGGCAGGGGTGATCTCCACAGGTCCCTTCCAACACAAACGATTCTGTGATTCTGTTATTTTAGGTCGTTTATTTTGTACTGGTAGAGAGGTGAGAAGCATGCCTTTTGACACTTACCACGCCGCTTTTATATGTTAGCCTGGAGAATTTCAGACTTCGGTATAAAAAACTCTCCCTAGCTCGGGGCACGGCCACTCCTCCCGGGAGGGCAGCCCTGACAGACCTCCAGCACGGTCTCCACACGACTGCCCCTCACGTCGGGACAGCCCCGGAACGGCCGCTCCGCCTCCACGGGAGCGCCGACCCGGAAAGCGTTGGAGGTCGCGCCGGGAAGATGGCGGCGCGCAGGCGGTGAGGGGAGAGCGGCGCAGCAGCCGCGGCCATGAGCGCCGCCCGCCGCTGCCGCCCGCCCCGGGCGCTCGCAGGTACCGCGGAGCCGGGGGCGAGAGGGCGGGTGTGCGGGCAGGGCCAGGGTGGCTTGGGGCTGCTCTGTGGAGCCATCCCCAGAGCCTGCACGGCTATGTGTGTGCGTGTCCCCGTGTGCGGGGCAGCCATGTGTGTGTGATGCATCCCCGTGTGCCACACTGCGCTGTGTCCTCCACGTGACTTTGGTGCTGTCCTTTGGCAGCTGCTTCCTCTCAGCGCTGCTTTGGCAAGATAATCTTGTCGACAGTGGGACAATACTGTTTACGGTACTTCATCACCAAGGCTGCCTGAGCTCAAGCAGCGTTTGGACAACGCTCTCAAGCTCAGGGTGGGATTATTGGGGTGTCCTGTGAAGGACCAGGAATTGGACTTGATGATCCTTGTGGGTCTCTCCCAGCTCAGGATATTCTGTGAAAATGCGTCTTATGGAGCTCAGGAATTTGAAAGAAACACCCAAAACATGCCTACAGTTCAGTTTTGGGCCTCTCGGGATAACAAAAGGAGGGGTTGGAATGTGTCCAGGCCAGGAAACGGAGCTGGGGAAGGGTCTGGAGCACCAGAAGCAGCTGAGGGAGCTGGGGGACCTCAGCCTGATGAAAAGGAGGCTCAGGGGAACTTCTCACTCTCCACAATTCCCTGACAGGAGGGTGCAGCCAGCTGGGGGTCGGGCTCTGCTCCCAGGGAACAAGGGACAGGGCTAGAAGAAATGGCCACAAGCTGTGCCAGTGGAGGTTTAGATTGGATATTAGGGAAAAAATGTCTTCACTGTAGGGGTGATCAGGCCCTGGCACAAACTGCCCAGGGCAGTGATGGAGTGACCATTCCTGGAAGGGTTCAGAAAACATGTGGATGTGGTACTTAGGGACATGGTTCAGTGGTGGATCTCGCAGTGCTGGGTTAATATTCAGACTTGATCTTAAAGATATTTTCCATTCTTAATGATCCCATGATTCTGCACTGTCAGGTCTTTCACCTGAAGCAGCAAACATTTTCCCTTACCTGACCCTGGTTCCCATTTGTTGGAGTGTCCTCTGTCACAGCTGACAACAGACACTAGTCTTAATTAGAAGCAAACTCAGTGGCAGAGAAGAAACTGGAATCTACTGTTATATTTTTTCTTGTTTTCCTTTCAACAGGATTATTTGTTTGGCGTCTGAGGAACACTGGCGTACAGCAGGTACCATACCGGTTTGTGCAGCTTTACCATATAGCCAACGACAGGTTGATTACCTTTCAGTACTTTAACTTTCTCAAACGAATGGTAAGTCAAGCAGTGTATTTATCCCGTGTTTCTCGTTCATCCCATGTGATAAGTCAAAGTTGAGATTGGTTGATACAAGTAATATTTTTCTTATCAGCCAAACTCAGGTAATTCTAAGCGTCTCCATTTTTCACTGAATCAGGGTTAAAGCACTTGGTATTCTAAAACATCTGAGGCTGGAGGAAACCTTTTGTAGCAAGGACAGTGCCTTGTGCTACAAAGTCTCCTCTGCTTGAGAGGAGGCTTCTGTGCCTTTGAAATAGGGCACTCATTTCCTGTTGAGAAACATGATATAAAATTATTTTTAAATAATGATTTATAAAAATGCTAATAAAGTCACATCTTGGCTAGCAGTCATACAAGTGATAGATGGAACTCACTCGTGGAGGTGGTGTATTCTGAGTTAATCAGTTTATTAGAGTCAACATATTTGAGCTTGTTAAGTTAATGGGTTACATTTACAGTGTGCTGTTGGTTTTAGGTATTAAAGAGCTGTAATAATCATTCAAACCCTTGAAATTGCATCTTCTTCTTTGATGAGTTGTATCACATGTAAGTGGATGGTAGTAATTTTTTTTAAATTGTGCTGCTGGTTTGATCTGTATTTACATCACTCATTCCGAGTTGCAGACCACTCGTCCTTACTGTAATTATTACTGTGTACTTGAAATCAGGATTGGTTGAAAGTTCTGACTTTTTATGCCTCTGGTGCTTGAAATAAATAGAATATTTTGGGGAAGAAAATATGAAGGAGAATCTAAATGCTCTTTTTCTTATTCTGTGTTTATTCTTAGAGCTCTAAACGAGAGCAAACAACTGTCTCCTAATTTGTTGTTCAATACATGTTCTTTTGAAATTTGTTGTCTAATAATTAACATAAAGTTTGGCATAAATAATAATAGACTAGTGGGAGATGATTTTATATCATAGGTGGTAGATTGTATTTTTTGGCATATTTTTAATTTTTTCATTTCTTAAAGATGCACAAGTTTAGTACTTATATTTGGAAACTGAAGTTGTGTGGGCATTTGTATAGTTCTCTGTTTAAAGGTGAATTTTGTTTGGTGAAAGGTTAGACTCAGTGATCTTGGAGGTTGTTCCAACCTTTATTATTCTGTGACTTGATTAGTTGTAAGCCAAGTTGTATTACCTGATGGTTTTGAATATGAACAAAGAGTTTGCTGTTGTAGCTATGGGGGAGGAAGTAAGTTTATTCAAATGCAATTCTCCAAGCTTACGTAAACATTATTGATTCAGTTGTGAGTTGTAAAGCTGCTTTTGTAATATCTAGGCCAACTTCAGAAGCCCTTCTGTGTGTGAAATAAGTGTCTGAAATTCAGATTAACTCAGTTGTGTCATAGAAGTAATGCTCCTAACA
The DNA here is from genome assembly GCA_013397915.1 of Daphoenositta chrysoptera. Lineage (NCBI taxonomy): Eukaryota > Metazoa > Chordata > Aves > Passeriformes > Daphoenositta > Daphoenositta chrysoptera. The sequence goes on from VZRO01002710.1 coordinate 35,686, forward strand.
AGAATAAAATAGCAATAACATTGTTGGTGTTAATAAAGTGAAATGGACAGCGATATCTTTAACTATTTGTTTTAACATTTCTCATTGTATTTAGTATGTAACACAGTACAACAAAGACCTCAGCCAACGAGCCAAACCCAAGTCTGATTCAGTTGTATCTCCTTTTCATGAGCTTCAGCAATCGGATCAGGTAAAAAAGGTTTTATACAAAATTAGCCCAGTTTCACCTGTTCATCAGTCGCAGTCTGAGATATCAAGCAGAAATGAGTTGAGAGAAATTAAATCAGAAACTGAAGACTCAGTCATACCAGTGGGAGCCGAATCCAAAGAAGACAGACAATGGAAAGAAATGAAGCTACGGCTGGATGATTTGCCAGGAATTTTGGCACGCTTGTCCAAAATCAAGCTTACAGGTATTACTGGTCATTTTTTTCTCATTTCTCTGCATTCTGTTTGATCGCAGAATTCTTTGGACTCTTACTGGTACAGTTTAGGTTTGCATGTGATAATTCCCACTTTACTGATGCTAAGCTGGATCAATTTCATCAAGTATGTGCTACGAAATTTTTTTTGTGGAAGCATTTAATAGTTTTCCCATTTAATTAGTTTAAAAACAATGAGAGGAACTTGCATCCTGTTGTCAGCTAGTTTTTGGGAAATAAGCAAGCATTACTAGACAAACTACCGTGAAACTGGGTAAGGAAGTGAACTTACAAATAATGTGTTCAGTATTTGAAGTTGTCTTGTTTAAGTTTAACAGTGTTCTGTCTTATTTACATACCTTTCACTGTACAACAGTACTGCTGGTTGTGAAATTAGCACTGGAAGTCCCAACATAAGATAATCCAAATAGTTTCCTATATTAGAAAGGAAAATGTTTGAGTCTGACCAACTGAATTTTATAAAAGAAGATATAATTTACTTTTCAGTAAGTGATAGTGTTGTCTCTTCAAACCAGCAATTTGTTAAGCAATTGTCTTGCAGCCTTAACTACAGTTTGTCTTGTTCTAGTAGTAATACTTAACACCTATAAGTTACTCCTTTGCCAATAGGTAGTGCTATGTATATTTTTATTTTTGAGGAACCTCTAATGATCTGACCAAAGCCTTACATCTTGTCTATGAGATAAAAGTCCAAGAACAGAAATGTAATTTCCTAAGTCCCTGCCTGAGTGCTCTCCAGTGGGTCAAATGAACTCCTGATAACAAGACTGTTCTTTGCCATAAAAGTTTCTTATAATGAATGTCCTGAGTTCAGTTTACTTTTAAAAACTTTTTTGTCTTGCAGTATAGAAGTTTTCATTGTTTTTCTGTGGAAAACTGACCACATAGAGTGTATAATGGTTATTTACATTTTCATCTCAGTGTGATGATACATCTTGTGTTTTGGATTTCGCACAACTGATCTTTGCACATCCAAATTTTCTTCCTCATTGTTTCTAGAAAGCCTGAGGGCATTTATTTTGTGCTGGTAAAGAGTTTGATGAAATGAAAACATGTCTTTTGATACTTTCCTATGTCAGTTTAACATATTAGCATTGGAAATTTCAAATTCAGGTTATATAAAGCTCTCACTAGCACATTCAGCAATTATCAAGATTATTTGCAGCAACTTTGTGGTAGATACAGCCTCAATTATTGCCTCATATTTCTTTCTGCATTATCCAGGTTTTGCCTTTTCCTTTCTCATGCTGTTCAGTTTTAGTAATGCTTTGTTTCTGTTGGGCTCACCATGGGTAACTTGGAAGTGCTATATGAACAATTACCTCTTCTGGCATATTTTCTTTGAGGTGATTTTATTGAAGTGTCTGTTACATGAAAATGAATGCTGTGCTAGCTGTTGAAGTAGAACGAAATTAAAAAATTTCACTATATCCAGGAATGAAAACTTACAATGCTATGATTAAAGGACCAGGGAGAGAGAAAACTGACTATTGTTTAAAGCACTTGAAATGGCTTTTTATTTTGCTGATGGGTAAGCTCAGTGCTCATACCGCATCTCAGTGTTATTGGTGCTCCTCGAAATGGGAGTTCCAACAACTTCAGCAAGATGCAAGAGTGTCATTTTCAAGAGAAAACAATTTCATGTGATACGTTTTTGTGTGGTCTCGGAGTTGCTGCAAGACTCTTCAATAGTTCCTGGTAGGCTCTTTTAACTAGGCAAGCACCACTCTGGATTTAAAATAGGGTATGGACGGCAAAGGTTAGGGAATTTCATTCCCTTCAGGACTGTTTTTTTGTATGAGAGTGCCTTTTAAGATGTAAGCTCAACTGCTAATTTCCTAACAGCTGTACAATTTTTAGTCCAGCTTGCAAGCGTATTGGGATAGGGACTGTGATTTTAGCATATCTCTGTCTCTGCTGTTCCTGGCAGAGTTCTTGATCCAAGGTAAGATTGGTAAACTTCACCTGTTGAGCAGGTATAGGGAGATACAGAAAAAAACCTCTTTTCTCATTGTGATCTTCATGTGTTTGGTGTGCTGATATTTTGGAAGTGGAAAGTGTAAAAGAGTAAGTTGGGTTAAGAGGACTTTGTAGGAGAGGTGTTCTGTCGTTGGTCTTTATTGGTCATGGGATAGTGTAGGAGATGAGCAGGAATAATACTGTGTGTAATATGAAGAGCAAGGAAAATTTTATCCAACTTGTGTAATCATTTAGACAAATTATATATTCTGTAAAGAGTATGGTGTTGTAGTTCTTTGATTTTATTTTTTTTAAAGAAGAATAAATTCTCTGAGGTCAGTTTTTAAGTTGCAAATGTCATACAGCTTAGTTCCTTTCGCCCATGAAGTTCTGATAGATCTCGTATCCTGTATGTTTTTTTTGGCAGACTCTTTATTTATACTTTTTAGAGTATGAAATAACAAGAAAGCAAACTCTGCGTTATGGTAAAATGGGACTTCCTTATGCTCTGTTCTTTTCCCACTGCTGATGGAAAGAGATTTTTTGTATGTAGTATGAACTGTAGTTCACCTTGGAAAGGAAATGAGTTTTGCTATTTCCATACCCTCCTGCTTCATGTAAACTGCAGCTTTTGTGACTCTGCCATTAGAAGCTCTGCCTTGAAAACAGGAATAGATTTTTGTTTATATTTTTTTGCCATAGAAAACAATTAGGGAACTTTTAATTACATGTCGTATAATCTACCTTTTTGTGTTCAATTTCCATCCATTCTCCTCTCCATGGTGTTTTATGTTGGCTGCTCTCTGAACAGCTGTATCCTACCATCCAGGCACTTGGAAAGCTAATGCATCTGTCTTACAGGTTTTCAGAATTATAAATGCGTTGTTTTCAGCTTGATCCTAAAGTTGATGTGTAACTGAAAATAGGAGAGAGACAAGGGAAGGTATGGGAATAGGAGGAAATTCTGGTGATTCATAAGGCACACACACTAAGAATTTCATGTTGTCTTGTCTTCTTAAATTTAACTTCAAGTTTAGATTTAAGTAACGTTTTCTCCAAGGATTACAGATGAAAACTCAGATGAACCGTATATAAAACTACAGGAAAATCAAAGTTCAGTTTTTAGTTAGGGCAAACTGATGAAAGGATGATATGAAAAATGCTGAGTATTCCCTTAGATATCTCTCTAGGGTTTGTGAACATTTCCTCGTTGTTGCTCCTGTAGCATGTTGGTCTTTCTGTGAGGACAAGCAGTTAAATTGGAACAGGCTGTCCCATCCCTGGAAGTGTTCAAGGCCAGGTTTGATGGGGCTTGGAGCAACCTGGGATAGTGGAACCCACGGCAGGGGTTGGAAGTAGATGATCTTCAAAGTTCCTTCCAACCCAAACCATTCAGTGACTCTATGATTCTGTGGTGTACAGCGCCCTCTGTATTTAAGAAAAGACTGAACATGGCACACAGTGCTCTGGTCCGATTGACAAGGTGGTGATCAGTCAAAGGTTGAACTTGATGATCTTGGAGGTCTTTTCCAACCTAATTAACCTAATCTGTGATTACATAGCACCTGTCTGAGAAGTAGATCAACGTGGGTGGACAAATATGATAATTTCTGAACATTTTCAGTTTTGAAGACTAAACAATAATTTTTTTTTTGTATGTCTTGTTATAAGAAAATAATTCTGTTGTGTATACTAAGAAACAGCTGGAATTTATTGGATGTATTGCTTCTGTATGGATTTGTGTCTGTGCAGTAGTGATCCTCTAGCACAAATGTGCTGAACTGGAAATCAGAAGCCTGAGATATTTGGTACTGATTAAACATGTGATTGTGAACATCCTGCTTCATCTTTGTTTGTTGTGTATTGGTGAGATGAAGATGATGAAGATCCAGTTTTGCGTAATGACTTGAGTGTAACCAAACTGCAACAATGACGAGATAAGGGACCTGTGTTGTGTTCGTAGGTGAAATGTCTGGTAACAGCTGCTCTAGTAAAAAAATACATTTGCTTTAGTGGAGTTCCAGTATGTTCCCACTTGATTCTGGAATAATGGCATTTATTCTTTAAATGCTAACTTCAATATAGCCAGAAACCTTGACAAAGATTTATTGATAGTTATTGTTCTGATTATTACTAGTCTACATTTATTATCAGTTCTAAATATATTTCACATACTTGTCAAGGTAGTTCTTCTTTTGTGATTATTAAACCAGTAATATTATTCCATCAAAGAAACAAAAGCTGAATAGTGGTAGCTTTCTGGCAATTTGCTTTCCATGCTACAAGACAAACTAATGAAATAAAACCAAACTATTATTACAGTTCATTTTTAGCAAAGTATTTTTAAATTGTTTGATGGTAAGAAGAGGTTATCTGCTCTGTTTGTAATACTGCACTTGAATTTTACATGATTTGATGCAGACCTATTTCAAATAGTTTCAAATCCCAAATTAAAGTTTGCTTTGGAAGCTTGGCCTTTATTAGCGTGCAGGTCATAATCTGTATCAAAACTTGGATGTGCCCAAACAAACCTGGGTTTCTAAAGGACATATTGCTCAGGTGTGTAGCGCTAATACTGCTGCTACAGTTGGCTTTCCGGAAACCAAAGTGTGAAAACTTGGGAAGAAATATTTCTTCAGCTTTTGGCAAACTACTTTCCTTTAAGGGCTATATAAGTATTTGCAGTAAAGCAGTGAAATTGTTTCTACAAAAGAAGTACAAATGCATGTGCTTTTGTCCTTCCTTATGTACTGAAATATCACCAGTACAGGAGTAGAAGGGAATTCTAGAGCAGGATTGATTTGCTTTGGCTTTCTGTGCTTTTATTTTGGCTTGGCTACTTTTTAATAGTAGGTAAACAAAATAAGGCATAGTGATTTGCATGCGATAAATACAAAGGATTTATAAAGGCAGATCACATTGTGATGAAGTGGAAAAGGAATGTAAAGGGCACACTAAACTTTTGGACTGTATTTTTATGCCAGAAACATTATAATTCACTCTTTATCACCAATCCCATTAGGAGTTTCTTTTTCATCTACATTGAAATGGAAGACAAATGTCCCCTGTTAATTTTTGTTAAAGCTAAAAGCGTTTAAAAGACTGAAAATAAGGCTTAGGCTGAGATCATAAGTTTAGATCTTGGCTTCTTTTTGAAGAGCATGTATAATGCCAACTCTCATCAACAAGTCTTGAAAGAATCGATTCCATGTATTATGCAATAAGGTGAAGTTACCTTGGCCCCTAAAGCACTAAACTAAAAGGGATTAAAAAACAAACAGAGTCAGTGACCTCACTCCCTTGATGTGATCTCAATTAAATATACTTTTCCTCCATAAGGGAAGTTGAAGAGTAAATTATTGCTTCCACAGTTAAAGAAAATAAACTTCCCAATCCAAAGGGAGCATTTTCCCATTTACTGCTAATGTGTTGTATTGGAATATCTGGGCGATGAGGGAAGCAGGGGATGCCTGATGTGCAAACCTGGCCCAAACAAGAAAAAAAAATATCTACTTTAATGGGATATGGGAGAGGATGTACTTCAGCCTTTTTTAAATGAGACCCTGATAAGTCATGCTGAAATGACTGGCTAAAATTAATCTGGAGAAATCAATGGGGACTTTAATTAGTGCTGTAGCTGTACAGTGTTAGAATTTCTTTGGGGTCAGGGTAGTGGTAATGTTACACTGACTGTTTTCCAATCCATTCCACTTTTCTTCACCATAAATGAGTTGGTGTTTTCCCATAATAAATTGGTGTAAAGTGCTCTCTAAGATAAGTTTTAATTAAATTCTTGTCTAGAAGTGAGCATGTGATTTATTATGCAAAAAAAAAAAAAAGAATGTAATCACTCTTGGAAATACAAACGCCACTCTTCACTGTCATTTTCAGTGCATTTTTTTAACTCTCTCAGTTGTACCAAAGCATTTCATGTTTTCTTGTGCATTCCTAAGGAGAATCCAAGAGTTTGGAAACTAACATGGTTTTGTATTTATATAATAAATAAGGTCCAGTCTTTCAGAATGATCAGTACCTTCATGTGCATTTGTCTGGGGAGGCAGCAGAATCTGTGGTTGTTTCAGAGCTGCTCTGAAGGGTAGAGCTCTGTCACAGATCCACTGTATTATAGAATTAGCCTGTGAATCCATAACAAGGCTAAATAATTACTGCTTATAATATTATGCATGTTACTATAATCATATTCAGCCATCAATGGATTTTAATACTTAGAGAAAAGTTTTGATGAGCAGCAAGTTTTCTCCACTGTGTTTTTAGGATTAAATCCTAAGATTCTTATGCAGGCACAGTTCTTGAAATGAGCACTTGACATGTGCATCCTTGCTGGCAGGTCTCTGTCGTGACATTTAGTTTTTCATCTAAAGAAATGCTGCTTAATAGGTAATCCAGGTATTTTCAATCAGCAAAGATTATTTATTTGTCATTTAACTTCAGACAAAAAGGAGACTTTTTAGGTATCAGGAAGATAAGAGCATTTTGATGCTTTGATTGAAGCTAGCTGAGGTCCGAAACATGTAACTAAATGCAGAATATAGTTTAAATACATTTCTGTTTAATAACTATTAATTTCAGATTGTAAGATTCAAGGTCATGAGCAAGATATTCCATAAGTGTGCTGACTTCTATAAGAAATTTGTCATGTCATACTATTTCTTGACAAAAGTGAGGTTTGTGAGACCTATTATTTGGCTAATTACAATATTAGGATTGAAACTTGGGTAATTTTTATTTTAAGGATGTGATTTGCAGTACTGTACTAAAGTTACAATTTTGGATGACAAAACTGAAATGGATTTTTATGAACCCACTCAAATTTTGAGGCCATTAAGTGTCATAGGGTCTCTGTGATGATGTGATTGTACTGTCAGCCCAAAGTGGGCATAAGAGCAGTGGGAACAGAGATTGTGCAGTGAAATTATTGTTGCTACATGCCCTAAGTCTCTTTTTGACTCTGCACTCCTTAAATTCCTGCTATAATTTGATATAAAGCAAATATCTCAGTTTGGGATTTTTTCTTACTGTTTGTCTTCTGCATTTGCAATGATGTGTGAGTTACTGGAACAAGTATTTGTCTGGTGCATGTTGTGTGGGGCAGTTTGGTCCTGTAGCAAATCCATAAAATAGGGAATACAGAGACACAAGTTGTATCCTCAAGTCTTCTGCTAATGTGCTGCTGCTTTTGGGTTTCTTATTTCATCCCTGGGAGTTCTCCTTCTCATTTTTGATTTCATTATGTAGTGTTCGTATTAACTGTCCCCAGTTCCTGGAGCTACTTTGAACCATAAAAATAGCAAAAGGTTAATCTGCACATTAGTTCTTTCAGGGTTTGAAAGCTGTAACTCTCGTGTTATGTACAAAGATGGTTTCTTGTTGATGCACTGAAGCGTGCTCTCACTTGCGTTGCAGCTCTGGTTGTCAGCACCGCATCTGCTGGCTTTGCCATGGCTCCGGTCCCTTTTGAGCTCACCTGTTTCCTGCTCGCCTCCCTTGGAACTGGCCTGGCATCCTGTGCTGCAAACTCCATCAATCAGGTCAGTCCATGTCTTCATCTGTACAGCAAACTGGTGGTGTCCTGGCTTCTGAAACATTGACAGGAGTGTGACTGGAGGGCTGGGAGTGCCATGCCTTCAGCTGCTGCATGAGCTCTGAGCTGCTAAAACTGACACCACAAAAGCAATATATGCCTGAGAATTCAAGTGGAGTTGCTAGGCACAGTGTGTTTATATAGAATGGAGTTGATGAGGTTTTAAGCTTTCCAAGAATAATGTTTATCTTTGTAATACCTAAGCCTGGGTCCCTGGAAATGACATAGGAAGAACTGGGTAATTGGAGTGTAAGAACAGCCAATGGGGCTCCAGCCTTATGGGCTGGATTCTTTGGTTGTGTTATCGTATGATGTTGTTGGATCTGTGTTAAGTGGCTCAGAGCCACTCTAAACATCTGCAGTGGGACTTCAGTGGGGTTTTGTCCAGGCTGGGATCATGGTATCTCCTGCACATCTGCAGAACGTACTGAGAACCTCCATTGTATGGAGGTTGTTCTATGCCAGAGATGTTCCAGGTGCCTGAACTCGAGCTTCCCTGCATGCGTCAACATGCCTGTGGAGCTTGATGCTGATCTTGGCTCTCCTGCACTCAGCTGTGAAGCACAGTGGCTCTTGGCCTCTCCCTACACCCCAAAGGAAAGCCTAACTAGTGAACAGGTAGTAATACTTGTGGTGCTGAACGGGGTTGCAAAGTGTAGTAGCCATGGTCACTTTCAGTTGTAAATGTGGCCTGGGAAAAGAAGGAGCAGCAGCAGTGCCCCATTTGACAGCACTTCATGGTTTCAGCAATCACTTGTGAGTCCTGGGACTCCACTAGTGGAGATTTCCTGTGATCTACACCCTGGAGTCACCTTTGTTGAGTTGGGCTCTTTCATGTTTACACCGTGTAACACCTCAGTTGTAGGCTTGTGATGTGATTTTTGGGATTGCACCCATCAGCACACATTCTGCTTAGCCTGAAGTTAGTCCTATTTACTGTTTGTACAGGGTTTAGTGTTTGTTTTCACTGAGCTTAAAACTAGGGCAGGCAGCTAACTCTGTTTTCTCTGCAAAATGGGAAGGATGATGCATGATTTCTAATTGCTTGGTAATGTTTAGGTAGCCTGTCTAATTTGGAAACACATAGATAGCCTTGAAAAATAATTTTAAGTAAGTCATGTCTTTTTTCTGAAGAATGCATTTAGTTATCATGTACATATATTTCACACAAAGGCGGGGTAGAAAGGCTGTCATAACTAAGGTGAAGTTTTGTTGGGTTTTGATACAATTTTAGATGCACCCTTATTTCCTCCCTTTTTTCCTCCCTTTTTTCCTTTACTACCTTTTTAATAATAAAAATTAAATTCATGGGTTATCCTTTGAAATATGTACTGTCATACATACCTTCACTTTTGATGTGGATACTACTGGACTAAGAGAATTAACGATTGCTTATTTAGAGACTCCTGTGCAACTTTTCTTGAGATTTTGCTAGATCTTCTGAGAGGTGACATTCACACACAAATAACTGGTTTTCTTTGTCTTCAGTTTCCATGTATTGCTCATTGTATTTTGTCCCAAAACTAGCCACTTTTTAAACTCTTGGAAGCCATTTTTTAAACCCTTGAATTACTTAGGAGTACAGGAATTCTGTGCTGTAATTTGGAGTTGGACACTTGGGATAGGAAAGGGGAGGTAGGAGGAGTGCAGTAACTTTGTGCTGGGGCTCATAATTCACTCTTTACTCACTGCCGGTTACTCCAGCCTCACAGTGTGTCGAACTACCTTTCATGATTTCAGCTGAACACTTTAAATTTTCACACAGCCACTTGCTGTGTAGAGAGACCTTGAAGGCAGATTACTCCTACTATAAAAAATAAAGGAGCAGAGTTGGTAACAAAGCAAAAGGAAGGAGCTGTGGTCAGTGATCTGTTGCTTATCAAGGGATCCTTTCAGTTGTTGAGTGTCTTTTTCCCAGTGTTACTGTGTCTAAATTGGCTGGGAATTTAATTTTCCATAAATACTTTAAGCTTGGGTATCTGTCTCGACCTTTGGGAAGGAGGACATTTGACTTGGAACTTCCTTTATTGCTACTTTGCTCTGTCCATTGGCTCCCCTTAGGCATCCACTTCTCTGGCAGCTCATGACTCATGTTTTCCCTGTTGATCCTCGCTATTCCTTGAGGACCTTTTTATATGATAACCGTCTTTCCGCTTCCCATATTGCTATAAATCTATACATCTTTAGGGCAACTCATCTTTCCCACTCCTCATTTCCCTGATAAATCTATGTGCACAATTTACAGTCCTCCCATATGTTGTGGGAAGGTGAAGTGTGGATTGTGTAAGATTCTTCCCTGTGATTTAGGACAGGATGTGAGGAGCCTGGGTCCTGTGATCTGTAAAATTCGTGTAAGTATTGAAAGAAACTTGTAACTGGTCAGGTTCTGAGGTTTGAAGGTTTTTTTCGCTTTTTTTTTCCTTCTCTCAACTACTTGATTTTAGCAATCTGGAAGGAGCTGAGACAGTTTTACCCCCAGTGAATTAAGCTGAATGAACTATTTAAATTGACTTACGTACTTGGGTGGGAGCCAGGCCTGTGCTAAGTAATACACAGACACCAAAATACTGTGTTTTATTTCTTTACAAAGCTGGTCTGAAACAATCTTCTAATATCACTTTCTCCTTGTTTGCAGATGGTTGTATATCATACTTTAAACTTACTTTTTCCTGGCTGCAAGAGCCAGAAAGTTACAAAAATGTGCCTAAGTGGAGATTATTGCCCCACTTCCACTGATTTTAACAAGAAAGCAATAAAAATAAAACTGATGCAAATCGACAACTTTGTATTTTTTCATTGTTTATAGAAGTACAGTCTGGATATTTATCCAGGTGTGTGTTTAGGAAAAGGTTTCACAATCCACAAAGTCTAAATTCTAGCAGTGCTTTCCAAGGCAAGTAGAAAGAAGTATTTTGATGGTGATTCTGTGGAATTGGATAATGATTTTTAAGGAGCTTGCAACTTACTGTTTTGTGACTTGAGAGTGAAAGAGTTGTACTGGAAAATATAGACAAAAAATACAAAAGGGAAATGTGGTGCCTGCAGTACAGCAAGGTCACTCTAGAAACATCTGTTTAGAAAATGTCAAGAAAAGTATCTTGGAATAATTTATGTCAGAGAGAAGTTTTAGAGAAGCAGACTGGTGGAAAATGTTATGAATTCTGGGGATCTGGCTAAATATCAGAGGGTCCTTGGGTTTTCCCGTGGAGTGTGTTGGGTCTGTGGGCTGTGAGGGAGGAAACTCCTGCGGGAAGGTGCCAGATAACAGATAGTGTTTTATTTCTCTTGTCCTCCACCAGCATTTCTGCCTCTGCCTCACTCCTTCCTATCACAATACTTCAGAGTTGTACCTCGCACCTAATCCAGCATCGCAGTGGCTCCCAGAGCCAGTGTTCCCTCGTTCTCTTCCACATCATCCAACACCATGTTATGTCCTCCGGCCCTTCAGAATTGTACTACAAAATGTCACCACTTCTCAGTACCACCTGCTAAAACTGCTTTCTTCTTTTTTCCCCTCTCTTTCTAATGGCATTCTTTCTTTTTTCCATCATTGAAGTAACTTAAAATTATTTCGGACAGGTGTTCTGTATTGGTATTCTGTCTTTTGAAAATAACCATTCTTTTACAATGGGTTTTAATTAAAAAAAAACCAAAAAATCACTTAATGCATTTACTAGGGACTGAATTGAGACACATTATGCCTGTAACATTACTTAACTAGCCAAAACCTCCAGAAAATCTTATAAGAAGAGATCAGTCATATTAGTTGCAGTTATGGTAAGGAAATGTAAATATATTCTGGGGTTTCACCTTGTAAACACTGCATGTTAATCTTGAATCAAACAAATAAATGCTCCTAGTGTATAATTTTCATACTGTTTACTTTCCTAACTCTTTCAGTGCTGTGTATTGGTATGGATACACAAGAAGGTATTTTACCTTAGTGTTGTTCCTTACAAGTTACAAATACATTAAAAAACCCCTTGGTTTTCTGATTAGTAAAGACTAATTTTGTAACTTGTTTTTTCCCATACTCCAGGCTGTCATAGAAATGGAGTGGCAGAAAATTATATTAAGTTAGTTGATAATCTTTTGCTTTTTCATAGTTCTGGTTTTTGATGGTTTTTGAAAGCTTGCTCAAGTTGCAAGGAGTGGAAGCTTACATTTATATTAGAGAGAAAACATGTCATTTTTGAGACTTCTAAGATAGTCACCTCTGATATATGGAGAAGGAGATAAAACATGAAGAAATGTTTAGAACACAATACATGGCATTAAAATGTTAAAGGAATCATGTGCACATTTTATATGTCAAGTACATTCTTCTGTAACTGCAGCATGGTTAAAAAGTGGGAGAGAACCATAAAGATGAAAGCAGGATGTTTAAAGTGGTTTGATTTTAGTAACCGAGAGATAAAATGATGTGCTTGGGTTTAACTGATGGTACCTTGACAAGGAAGTACACTGCGCTGAACATCTTAGCTGAAGTTAGAGAGCTGAAAATGAGGAATACAGTAAATATGTTAAGCAGCATGAGTGAGCAAATGTGAGTTAAGATCCCTGTCCCTTCAGGGTCTGATCTGATGGCTGTTTTGCTCTTTAAGTCTCATCCTCTCACGACAGCGGTGATTCCTTAGAATTGTAGCTGTAAGGAGTGGGAGGGAAAAAATGTGTTAAAATAATGGAGTGAAATGCGGGGTTTGAGTTCAGTTACCAGCCCATGGAACCTGTATGTGATCTTTGGTGTAAGACAAACTATGAAGGTCATTTGGATGCTGCACCAGGCTGAATAATATTAAAACAGAGCAGCCTCTCTAGTTGTCAGTCCACTTACTGGATTACCCTCATTGAAAAAATTAGCTTCCTTTTATCTGATCTAAATCTACTGTCTTTTAAGTTTTAACACCATCACCCCTTGTCCTGTCACAACAGGCCTTGCTAAAAAGGTCTGTCCTTATCTTACTTCTTTAAGTATTTAAAGGCTGCAAAGAGGTCTCTCTTCTCTGGGTGAACACCCCCACCTTTCCTAGCCTGTCTCCAGAGCAGAGGTGCTCCAGCCCTTGGAGCATCTCCATGGCCTTCTCTGGACTCACTCCAGCAGCAGCTCCACATCCTTCCTGTGCTGGGACCCCAGAGCTGGAGGCAGCTTGGCAGATGGTGTCTCATCTGAGCAGAACAGAGGGGCAGAATCTTCCCCTTGACCTGCTGCCCACAAAAAAAAAAAAAAAAAAAAAAAAAAAAAACAAAAAAACAAAAAACANAACCAAGAAAACAACAACAAAAAAGTTTTAAGGACTCTGTTACAAGGATAGCAAAAAAACCCACCACCCCAAGGGTTAAAGTAATACATAGGGAGTGGTGGCTAGTGATAGATTTCTGGTTTACTGATGAAGTGGAAAATAAAGCTAGCAGGATCCTGATAGTCCTTCTATCACCTTTCTGTTTAATCCCAGTAAAGAAATTCAACAAAAAAGAGAATAGCAATAGTTCTGTTCCCCAAAACCAGCTGTGTTTTTGGCATTATCTTCATGCCTAAACTTTTCCTACTAAAGATGTGTTTTATTGAATGTCCATGGACTGGGAACTTTTTATTTTGATGCTAATGTTATTAATATGCTCTGCTCCAATTTGGAGGAGCTGACCTCTGTCAGATCACGCAGTCCACCTCCACTCAGTGCAGGAGGTTTTTTGCCAAGTAAACTCCTCAAAATTCTTTCTTGCCCACTTTTGAAATCTCTGAAAATTTGGTTTTTTCTGCTTCCCCTCATAGATAACTGCACTGTCATGAGAGAATGAGAGAACTTATTTTAAATGTGAACAAGATTAGCTCCATACAATGTATCTAAAACTGATATAGTTGAATGATTGAAGTGATTTAGAGAGAGTCTAAAATGACTTTTCAAGGTTTTGGCTTTGCAGATGAAAATAATTCATGCCTAGCTAATAGCACCTTTCCCCTCCTGCCTCTGGAATGATCCCACTGGCAGGCGCTTACCCTTTTCCTGGGAACGGCAAGTGTCAATCAACTCAGTCAGGCCACACTCCCACACTCCTGGTTGCTCATTTGGGATTCACACCTGATGCATCTCTGTCACTCTCTGAAGTCCCTCTGTTTTGACTGAAGGGATCTGCCTGCAGCAGCCGCTGGCCTTTCATCTGTGCCTGCCCGCCCCGCCTTCCCGCCAGCGATCAAACAACTGGCAGGAGGGGTTATTGAAACCCGCTGTTGAACTCCATACTTCAGGACTGTCAGTGGCAGAGGCAGCTTGGGATGTAATTTACAGTGGATAATAAATACAAGAAAAGTGCAATACTGGAAGTCTATCTTGTGCTCTCAAGTGTGTTGATATATGCTGCTTTGATATTTTAACTGCTAGGCAGCCTTCATTAGTGGTCACTGAAGATCATAACTTACTGCTCCAACAGATGATTCATAATTGCAACAGTTGGATCAAGTTAGCATGGTGGAATTGTTGATATGGAGTAGGATGGGCTCAGCCTGTGAGGATGCATTTCATGAGCAGTGAAAATTATGAGCACTAATGAGAACCAACCTCTGAAGGGACCAATAAATTTTAAATGCAAAGATTATCTTTGCAAAGCATGAATTACTTGACCTACAATTGAAGCTTGATAAAGGGTCTTGGAAAAATACTATAAATTAATGCATATCATTGTTGAAAGAAATTCTCTTTGCTCGCATGTGTATTGTGTGAGTATGGTAGGCAAAGAGTCTTAAAGTGGATGGATTCACATAACCCTTAGACCCAGTCACCACTGTGATGTTCAGCAAAGACAATGAAAATAAGTATAATGACACCTTTGCTACTATTTTCCCACGCTCTGTGGCTCTCACTGTTAGCATAAAGTTTCAGATTGTAGGAGAGTTTAAGTCAAAATGTTTTGATTTGGTACTTGCTCTTGTGTTGCATCTCATATATATTAAAATCCAACAAAGACATAAATAGTGGATAAAAAAAAGAATTTAATGTTGTGCCCCTTTTTTATGGATCATCCTGCCTCCTGATTTGATCAAGATATTTTTTCTGTGGATGCACAAAATCTGTGCCATTGTTAACAGTGCAGTCGGTATTGGGTACTTGCTTTCTCTCCCTGGTTGCATTTGTTGATGAGCAGCTGATATCCTAAATGAACACCTTGGCAAGGTGGTAGGGTGGTAAAGGGGAATTTTTGGAGATGTCAATGTGGGGACTGCAGCCCCCTTTGTCCTGGTGGGACACAGCAGGGAAAACAGCCTCATGGTCCTCTGTTTTCTTTCCAGCTGAAACTGTCCTTTCATTTGCACAGGCATTGGTTGGTAGTAGACATGGGCTGTGAGTGAAGACAATATTCCTGTTGTTATATATGTTTTTTGTGAAGTTGGCTTTTGCATAATTAATTGTTTAGTAATTAAATTAATAAACCCCAAAGTTATTAATATTAGTAATAAATTAGTAATAAATTTATGGTAGGATGAGCACACGTGGCATGTGCAACATCCATGTTGCCAACTCCTGGGGCATCTGTCAGTTGTCCTAAAAAGATCTCTTTACCCACAGTTTCTAACGGCTGGATTTTTTGTTTTAAAATTCATCATTCATGACACATTCCTTGGGAAGGTGTAGATTACATATATATACATATATATATATATATGCGCACATACACACACACACATATATATATATAGATAGATAGATATAGATATATAGATATATATGTTGCTCCACAATTTCTTAGATTCTGGTGGGAAACGGCCATCCAAATTGTACCAAAAATGCAGCAATATCCCCAGTGGGATTATAACACCGGTATGTACAGAAAGCTGCAGTAAATTTATTTAGAAAATTTTTATTTGTAGTATTGAATAGCCATTTGCCACTAAGTGACTTTTTAAGAGGATTCTAAGTGTAAGCTGTTAAATGAACAAGTAAACCACAGCTCCAGGCAGTAATCCATTTCTTCTGGCTTTATGAGATCTGTATGGAAACTGAAGGAGAACGTTAGTTTTCAATACCAAAATCATTAGGTATATCATCCAGATTAAAAAGCACAGGGCATGTTGGAAGTATCATTAAACGAGGACAAGAAATAAAATGGGACATGTGGATGGAGATGTAAGAGTTATAGCAGCTTAATAATATAAGCTTTGACTTTAAACGAGATGCAAATCTTGGAGGATTGGTATTCTCAGGTCCCTAAAGGCTGACTCTGCCTGGACCTGTATAGATTATGTAAATTTTTGAAGTAAACCAGACTTCTAGAAGATGAAAATCTGTCCCTATAATTCTCCTTTTAAGACTTCTTACTTATTACAGTTGAGATTTATGTTGGTGCTCCCAACAGACACATGACAATCAGTTGTAACTTCAGAGAGTACTATAAAGATGCTGGGATTTGAGAGCAGGCTGGATAGTCCAGCCTCAAACTCATTTTTATGTTCTGAAATTAGACACTTTAAAAAATAATAACCTTTTACAAGCTGCTTAAAGACTTGGAATGCCTTGTGTTTATTAAAGGGCATTAAAAGCAAAATATTGTCTTTGAAGGGCATCCATTATAAAAGTGTTTATCTGAAATGGTCTTAGGCAGCAAGGGAGCAGAATTTGGAATAGAAAATAAAGTTGCAATGAAGGAGGCCTCTGCTGTGTTTCCCTTGCTGCTTGTGCTGGTTACAGTCTGATTATAAAAGTTGTTTTACCATTATTCATGGCTTCTTTCTGGCAGCAGGAGTGTGCGGCAGACCCAGCCCTGCTTCAGGCAGGCTTCTTCTGCTCAGCTGAGTTTTCCTCGATGAGGAAAGTTCCCATTAGTGTAAGGGTAAGTAGCAGAGCCGTGTCTGGAAAGGACAAATGGAGGATATCACCTGGAAGAGTTCCAGCTGTAACAGGGAGATGTTGAACTGTGATCTGTGTGTTGAGTTCACATTCTTCATCCCTGATTAAAGTCTTCAGGGCAAGGACCACTCCTGGTGGAAATCATTTGTGCCTCCCCTGTAAAATGATGGTTGACTTCAACTCCCTACTGATCTGGATGTTTCTAAAGTTTCTTTTGAAGTGAGGCCAAGAGGTGATGCAGAGGCTTATGAGCAGTGCAAGTTTTGTAGGGAGATGTAAAGTATTTTATTAGAATTAATGCTAGAATCAGGAAAAACGGATAATCTATAAAGCACAAACTTTCTTCAAGTTGTCACGCAGATGTGATTCCATAGCTCTGGTCATATCTAGGATTAACTTAGGGTAGAGTTGGAGTAGAGTTGGTTTTGTGCCAGAATTGTATAAGAATAAATCAGTGGTATTATTACAATACTGTAATTAGTTTCCGAGTAGTATTAAGTAGGTGACAGTGAAGCAGGACATCATGAAGCTCTGTAAAAACACAACTGGCTGGCAGAAGATGTTTAGGAGATGGTTATTTAGTCTCTTGAAAACAAGAATGAGAACATTTAGCAAAAGGCAAGTTAGAAGTGAACAAAAGAGTGTGGTTCGGCACTGAACAGGCTCCCCAGGGAATGGTTACAGCCCTGAGGCTGCCAGAGCTCCAGGACTGTTTGGACAACATTCGCAGGCGCAGAGTGAAATTGTTGGGGTGTTTGTGCAGAGCCAGGACTCCATGATCCTTGTGGGTCCCTTCCGACTCAGGATATTCTGTGACTGTGATTCTTCAGACAGTGTGCAGTTACAGTGTGACTCCTCACTCCGAGAGGTTTGGACGTTCAAGGTTTTGGTGATGGTTCTTATGTCTCATTTGATGTCTTTGGGATTTGCTTTGTCTGTTTTTCAGTTTCAATTTTATTGACCACTTGAATGACATTGAGACATAAAAACTGAACACAGGATCTAGAAAAAATCCCAAACAACCAAAAACTGAAGCCCCCAACAAATCCCACCCCTAACAAGCTGCTACTGAAAATTAAAGGTAGTAGACAGCAAGTTGCTTTTCTATCCAGAAGTCCAGCCATTTCATTCACTTGACTCTCAAATCTTTGCTTCCGCTGCTGTCACTGCTAACCTTTTTTTAGGTTAGCTTGGAAAGCTGTAACCTTTCCTTTTAAGTCTGGATTTTGCTGCAAGTGTTTGGGTGGGTTTTTTTGTCTCTTGTGTTACAGGTTGTGCAACTTCTGTGGGTTTTTTTGTGGTTAAAAAGAGAGGTAGGAAAGGTTGATTTTAAGTATTTGTCCCAAAAAGAGAAATAGAATAAAGAGCAAGTGCTTAACTGCTGTGGAATGAAACATACTTATCACAAAGGGCTCTTTATGTTGCTGGAGAATGTGAAGAAGTGGTGCTCGGGGATGCTTTTGGAAGATCGGCCCTTTTCAGTGGGATCTAGAGCAGAACGATGAGTAGAAGTGGTTGGTTACATCTAAAAGTAGGCTTTCTCCCTGTTTTGTGTTTAATTCTCTGTTACTGCTGAGAATATCAAATTTTAACCTAGCTTCAGGTAGTCATGGTAGAAGCTTCCCCCTTGCTGCTTTGCTACTCTTTCCAAGAAGAGCTCTCCATAGGGGCCAAAATTGCAAAGTATTTCCTTAAGCCACTCTCTCCATGGATCAGTGTCTGTTCTGGTGCTGCCTTGGTGATACAGATTCCATGTGGAATTGTGACTGCCTGTAACACTTCCAAAGAAACCCCTCAGAGAAGTTATCCCATGACCTATTCATTGTATAATTTTGCTGACTTTGGATTTGCAACTCAAGTGCAGAAGACATTTTCTTCTGTGTCTCCAGACACTGGAGATACACTAGATGCATATCCTTGGATATGTTTTTTTAAATGCCTGTGAGTTCTGTGTGAGCATTCTTTCTGCAGGCAACAGTCATTGTATTTCAGAAAGTGGCATTAGTTGTGATAATGTAGCATAGAGCTCCTCTTTGTGAAATTGAAGTCTTTTTAACATCACCACCTTCAAAGACAATAAAAATTCCAGTCTACATTTATCTATTCCCATGTGAGGAGTTACTGCAGTGTATATTGTATCACTCCATATGAAATTCTTCTGCTTAATAGTCTCGTTTATACACAGTTGTCTGAGGTCAGTTTTCCATTTTGCAGTTGTCAAACAGCTGTCAAATTAAAAGACCAGATCCCAAAGTTCATTTACATTTTATGCCATTCTTTGGGTGCCTGTTTCATATCTTAATATAACTCATGATTTATCTACATATCTTTGTCTTCTTTCTGCACTTGTTTTTCACAGATGTTTGCATCCCCTCTTTCTTCAAGAGCAGCCCTTAAAATAAAACTTGCGTAACATTTCATTTGGTGAAGCTTAGTTATACCGTGAAAGGAAGACGGTTCTGTATCTTCAGTGCAGGCAATGAAAATGAAAACAGTTTAAGTTCTGCCTCATATTAATGATAATTTGAATTTTGAACTGAGAAACAGAACAATAAAAAAAGTTTTGAAATGTGCTGCTAGAAATTACGAAAGAGAAAAATCTCCATTTCATTCATTTATTGTTGGTTTTGGCTAGTAATTAGCCCAGCTATTGATTTCCCCCTTTAACTTTAGGTTTCTTGTCCTTCAATAGGAAACCAAAATACAAAGGGCTTTGTTCACAAACTATCTTTGTAGTAAAATGTATTAATTTTTCATCATGGGGAGTATCAAAGGCTATCACATGAGAGAGAACACAGACACTAAATTGAATACTATTTGTGGTTTTGTAGTATGATTCTTAACGTTGGTGAGTTCCAAGCATAAATTTATATGGTTAAGATTTAGGGGTTGTTTTCTCATTTTTTTCCACTGGTGTAATGATCAAAGGAATAGCTCTATACATGCCGTTGATGTCTTACTACAAAGTACTTAAATAGTCTGAGGTAGGCATCTACTTTATAAAAATTCCTTAAAGACAGGTAGGACCCTTGGGTGTTAAACGTATACTTTTGAGCTCGGTGTGTTGTCGGGGGAGGAAGGCAAGAGAGATTCTGTTACAGGCCTCAGCAATTCTCCGTAGCGCTGAGATTTAAAGGGCTCTTTTAAAATATTGCCTTAAATTATGGTCGCTGGGGGAAGTTTGTCTGGGATATGCCAGGCTAGAGAATGTTCCTGTGCCATTTCAATGTCATTCACTAACGTATTCAAGCAGTATAACTTGATTAACTCTTTCCAGGTTTAGGGGGAAACATTCTGGTCTACACATATGTCTTTGTAGCTGCTTTACATTCTGGAAAGAGATTGCTTCAAGGCTGTCAATCCTCCTTTGTGACAGTCTCCTCAAGACCCTGTGCTTTGCTAAGGAAAGGGAAACAATATCCATGCTATTTGCTGCATTTCATAGGCATTTCATAGGCAGTTACTAGTCTTTTCAGTTGATGGGATCCGCATTGGGATTGTAATAAAACACAAGTCAATGTGAAATTGGATGCAGACTAGGAGAGAAGATAAAACCAAGTGAAAATTAATGACAGATGTAAAAGTTATTGGTAATAACGTAGTCATCTTTTTACAATCTTTTTCCCAATTATATTTCTATTTCAGCAGATGTCACTTGAAATCTTCAGGGTAAATCATCTCTTTGATTTTGATTATGATCTTCAATATTGAAAGTAGCTTAATTGTAATGGGTTTCAACTTATTTATGAACAGGTTTTTACATTTGAGGGCAGCTGCTGAGTTGTTCTGAATGGCAGGATGCAGAGTGCTCCAGTGACTGACTGTAAGTCTCTTTTAATGGCTTCAGGTACCACTAGCATTAACTCCAGAGGCCACAGAGCATCTCTGAAGCTGGGTATCTGTCATTGTTACAGTTGAGACGTGGGGAGTGGTAGGGCTTATTTGTCTAATGTTCTCTTAGAGCATAAACAGCACTTCTACAGGTAACTGCAAAAAGCCTTCCCCACTTGTTTTAAATCATAAGCAGGCTTTTTCTTAGTTTCTCACATAAGGAAGACCATCCCAGGGATGGTCAAGCCGAAGGACTGTCTGATGCAAGGATTCTTTCTTCGGCAGGATTCAGGGGATGACCCTCTGTCTCAGACCCATTTGGTCTTCTCAGTTATCTCTTCCTGGCTCTGTTGCGGGTTGGCAGCACTGGAGGGGGATGCTGGACTTGGGTGTTCCTAGGAGCCGAGACTTTCTTCTTGTCCTCCATGAAGTATAACTGGGCAGCTCCCACCCACTCCCTGGGTGTCTGCAGGGATGGGGGAATTCGTGGGGAGTGAGAGCCTGGAAAAGGCTGGTTGGTGCCTCCAGCTCTTCCCCACTTCTGCACTGTTGAGGTTCCTTCTCCTTTTCATTGTCCCTTGAGTTTACCCTGCAACAGTTGTTTGGAGTGGAGATGGAGAAGGGTATTTTTCTTCAGAAGGTGAAATTCCGTAACAAAGTTATATGGTAATAGATACATAACCTTAAGATGTGTACAGACATGAGGGGATAAGTCTCCAGAAGACTTTCCAGCAGGTTTTGTGTCAGAGACAACGATGGTGTCTGTATCTGTGCAAAATTCCCTCCATGGATTTGTCCAATTCCCCTTTTTAGCACTGGGAGAGGCAATGGCCACTCACCTCCCTGTTGGTTCTCCACGCCTTTTATGATTTTATGGACATCTCTTGTATTCTTCCTCTCTTGTCCTTTTCCAAGCTGAGGAAAGCTGCTCCCTCTTGGTTCTCCCATGTGGAGCTGTTCTGTACCTGTGATTGTCTTCATCTTTGTTTGGTTTGTGAGCTTCTCTTTGGGAAAGGGGGACCCAAACTGCATCCCCAGATGGTGGAGGCCTGGATACAGGACTGTGCAGGAGGGATTTCAACAGTGGTTGTGTATGTGCGGGGCAGCATCTTTCCCTCAACAGGCGTGTCCGAGTATACATACACACACACACACACAAACTGTCATTGAGTACAACTGAGAACAGCAAATTTGATTAACCATATCCTTAAGATAATTAAAATGTAATCAGATCTCTTGGGACAGCAGTCAATCACAGCAATCACGTGTGGTACAGTGCCTCTAGCTTTTGTTTTTCTTTTCTTTTTTTAAGTAATTTCTGCATAGTGTCTGACTCTTCCATAGACCCATCTATTCCTACCTTCTGGTGACCTTGTCCAGGAAAAAAGTTGGAGTTGATTGTTTTCTTT
This sequence comes from Daphoenositta chrysoptera, assembly GCA_013397915.1. Taxonomy (NCBI): domain Eukaryota; kingdom Metazoa; phylum Chordata; class Aves; order Passeriformes; genus Daphoenositta; species Daphoenositta chrysoptera. The sequence goes on from VZRO01002710.1 coordinate 57,767, forward strand.
TTCATGGGTAACAGAACATTGACATTTATACCTACACATAAGTTTCTGCCTCTCAGTTAGTATCTAAGGTACTTCTGGAATTCTTCACTATCAGCTTCCACCCTTTAAAGGTCTGGAATTTCTTACGTATCACAGAAGCATTTAGGACATTGTTCAAACCTGTAGTTTATGCATTAGGAACCATATATTTTAAAGTTAGGCATGAATTATACACCTAGATAGCCCACGTTCTCGATGTGATCGTGCTAATAAGAGATCTGATTTACATGGGCTGAGCATGTGCAGTTTGTGCTGAGCTTAAGCAGAGCCAGCTGGGAGGTGTGAGCCCAAGTCTGCTGCAGAAGATACTGGTAACTTTGGACAGCCTTCTCCTAGTGAGGGTGTTCCTTGCTTTTGCTGCTCAAAAGTGACTGAAATGTTGGTTTTGACATGTGGGAACAATGATTTTATTTCTTTTTTTAAATCTGTGTTGTGAAGTCAGTTGTTCAGCTGCTGTGTGGAGGGAGGGAGAGAGGGAGGTTCAGCAGGTTTCAGTGTGGTGACTTCAAGGTTAACCCACCATCTAAGGGATCCAAAATGTGCTCCATGTGACCGGCTTGAAGAATGGCTTCACTGCAGTCTTTTTCTTGGTCCTTAGCACCCGTTCCAGAATGCTTTTTATTTGGTGGACGAAATGCATGTTTTAGCTGCCTTCCAGAGTGTTACTGCTCTCAGCCCATCTTTCTCACCCCTGTGTTAACTTCTCTCATGAGGCTCAAAGAGATAAGTGTCTCTCTCCTCCCATGCCCAACTCAGCTGAGCAGTTGCATCTGTTTCAGATCTGGTGTGCTCAGAAACTCATCCCTTTTTTCTTCTCTATATAACTTGTTCCAATAAAATGGTTTTGATTTTTTCTCTGTCTGCTATTCTGTAGTAGCCTGGAGGCAAAGAGAATTTCAGAAATGTATCCTAGCTACCTTTTACTGTTGTGCCCCCAATATATGGTTTACTATGTTTGTGTTCACCATACCCTTTTATCTCTTTATTTACCCCAAATGGACCCAAAACTGAAGCTGAATCAGTGTCAGGATAATGTGAGAGCCAAGGGACCAGACATGTTCTAGGCAGAAAAATACCATATCCATTGGTGACCCCAGTGACAGAGCAAATAATGAAAGCATCAAAAAAGTTTAGACATGTGAGATAGATTGGCTCTATTTGTTATGGTTAATTACTGAAATTAAAGGTATTAGAAAGGCAGGAACATTTTTCTCTCTTGATTCATTTGGTTTGGCCCTGAAAATCCATACTACAAAGTAGATGCTGATAAATTATTTTTGCACCGATCATAAAATTACAGTAAATTTATATAAAAAGGTATAAAGTAGAGTATTCAAATGTTATTTTAATGGCATATTAGGTGGAATTATTTTAATGTAAATGGTTTATTTCAAGGAAGCTGTGAAATTGATAAATAAATCTACTCTGTTCCAGTGCTAAACATATGAAATGTAATCTTCTTGAGTCTTACATCCGCAGGCCCATATCCTTATGTTTGGAGTAGGATGTAGGTGCTACTAATGTGTGTGACAGGTGCATGTAATTTAGCTGTGGAACTAGTCAAAATACCTTTAATCAGTTAATGTTAAGTCAAACCATATGTGTCCAGGCTGTTCTCATGCTCTCCTGTCGGTGCTTTTGTGGCTCAACGTCCTGCAGGATCCAGCAGTGGGATGGACAAAGGACTCAGTTGCTGAAATTTTAATCTTTGTGCTCCAAAGTAACAGCTGCAGGTACTGGAAGTGCACAGTGATCTGTTAAGACTTTTCTGCCTTTATTTAGGCATTGGTTTGGGAAACTGCAGGGTTGTCAGCAATGCCCTGAGCAGCACAGACAAAGACCAGCGTGTTCCTGGGACTGTTAAAGACGCTTCAGCATCAGTCTGTGTAAGGAACATAGCTGAGACTTGAATGTGGAGAGAACAGGGTGTTCGTATGGTCAATCGCTTTCAACACCAAGTTTCTGGGATATTTTAAAACAGGTGCAGTGAAAACAAAGCATAAATATCATTGAAGATGGGACCACTCATCATACAGGCTTTTCCTGCAATGGAAATGCATAGCAACCAGAAAACAGCTTTACTGCTTGTCCAAGGCATGGATATGTTTTTATGCATGTAAAAGGCAAGTTGCTTTCTCACTCTGGGATATTAGTTTTGCCAAAGACCATTTGAACTGGGACAGAAACAGATTTTCTGGTGGACTGGAGTAGTGTGAGCATCTGGCAGCACTGAGCAGTAAGTGGGTTTATTTGTCTTTCTGCAATAGGTGGATTTCTGCTTGAAATTGTTTGCAAAGATTTAATTTTTCAGCAAGTGTATTTGGCGTGTATATTCTCTGTTAACTGGTGCTGCTGTAGAAGAGGTGTTTAATGGGGTTGTCTTTCTGGGTGGTCCTTCCAAAGCTATAATCAACGTACACAGAGCGGATCTTGTCAGCGTGGGGCTCAGTGCCACAGATTTATCATGTAAGATAGCACCAGCCAGAGTGTGCAGCCAAGGAGCTGTTCAAGGATCCTGTATACAATTAATAAAACTAACGTTTGAAGTGGCCTTTTTCTTTCATTTTATTAAAACAATTGGGAACATCAAGTTTTCCCTTTGAAGTTCAATTTCAAGTGCATCAGCTCTGCTAGTGCTCAATATTTCTGCAGATCTCAGATTCAAAAAAATCAGATGATAAATTTACTCCTGAGACATTTGTAGAATTTGTCTTCTGGAAACCTAACCTTGATTAATATTTAGCTTCATCTCTAGAGTCTCCTCAGCAATAAGTTGCAAGCAAATGCACACAAATAAAAAGTTCCTTTGACAGATATTTAAAATTGCCATGGTAGTAAGTACAGTGTTAAATACAAAAATACTCTCAAAATAATTTTGAAGGCCATTTTTATACTTTTTTTTAAATCCTTTTACTTACAGTAAGTATCTTCAAGTCATTAATTTAATGACTTAGTCTTTTTCTCTGCTAATACAGTCTAAAAAGCAAATGTTGGTTACTATTATTAAACTATTTTTAGGAAAACTAACTTGGGAAGCTAGAGAAAATATATGAGATGGCACACTTAGGCAGAGTCAGAGAGACACAAAACCATAAAATAATTTTGATTAAAAAATTACAGGAAAATAGCTTTTGCTGCTGGTTATAGAAAAGAAAAAAAACGCCAGCGCAGCAGAAAACAAGGCAGAGCTGTACTACAGGGAGTGTGTGCAAGAATATTGGCATTTCTTTTATGCCCCTTGTGAAAAGATTTCACCTTTAGTCTCTGCCCTCTGAGAAGACTTCAGCTCTAATGTTCTGGGTAGCAGGAGACATCTGCTCTACTTTCAGCTTTTAAAGCATGGCCAGCACTTAAGCTGGGTAGACAGCAGCACTAATCACGTTAAGCACAGTCTCTGAAGGCCGGGCGAATGCAGAATTAATGCATTGTTTTAGGGTGAGGGGCTGGGGCGCAGGGCAGAGTGTGCAGCACCCTGCCAGCACCAGCCCAGTCTGGAGCTCCCTAAATCTTGTTGGTTACACCTCAAGCAGGAGCCAAGCCGTTAAGGAGCCCCCATTCAAGTGTTTGCCACGCCGGGCTCTGGGGTAGTAAATGCTAATTTGGTGTCAATTAGAAAAATGTCAGTGACGGGGTGCTGCAGTTAATCGGAGGTGCTTCTGTTCATTCCTGGCTAGGTGGACTTTTTCCTGTTCCCTGTATTTTGTGCATCTCTCACCGCTTTGCTTGTTCAATTTTAAGCAACTTCAGTGCATTTTGGTATTTCATCTCTGTTTTAGATGTTACTCCAAGTTTACTTTAAGCAGTATGTTGTTTAATCACCTAATACAATAGATTGTTGTACCCCGTCTTTTTAACCATTAAATGTCACTATAACCCTTGGATCTGATGGTTGCTTTTTGAAATCAAAATTTAGTATTATAGGATTGAATGTTAAAAATGTGTGGCACACTGTGCTACATGAACGTGTGGGTACTTTACTGATAAATTTACTCCAAAGTGAATCCTGGTTTAAACTTTCATCCCTACCTTAACTTTCAAAAGGCGTAAAATGTATGTTGCAGATATGTGGTGCACTCTGGCGTTTTTGATTTTCTTTTTTCTTTTTTTTTTATTACGTTCCTGTGACAACATTGTTTCTCCAAGTTAGCCAAGTGTTAACCTCAAAATGTTAGTTTTATGGGCAGTGTTGCCCTCATAAAACAAAAATGAATGGATAACACTTTAAAGAAAGTCTGCAGAGGAAAAGGAGTTTGAAGTAACATTCTGCTCTGGCTTTCTTGGCTAATTTAAACTACTGTTATATTTTTGGTTAAAGGTTAATGTTCCTTTAATTGGCCTTTTAATCAGACATCTGTGTTTGGCTGGGAGGGGATCGCATCGAACAACATGCCCTTAGCCTTCCCGTTTCTCCCTACAAATCTCGTGGGATTCTACAGCCTTTCTGAAGTGTGCTATGTGAACTAATTGCCTCCGTGCCTGGAACAGCTTTCTGCCAACAAATAGGATAATATTTTAGAAACTAATTAAATTCTAGCATTGACTTTTAAATCCTTTGAATAGCATGTGTCTGGGCATTCAGATGCTCTTTGGAATGATTTGGAGAGGGGGAATATAAAATAAACTATTTTAATTAGCAAAATAAGATTTTAATAAAAAAAGTAAGCTATGTATTTGATTGCATCATGTGAAAGGTCCGAGAAAATGATTGATTTTTTTGATGTTTGAAGTTTATTTATGCATTGTGTGGTGATGCGCTCTATCATCTTGCATAGAGTAGTGTGTTAGTTCGTTGTATTCATATTTGCTTTAGCCAAAGTCTGTTTGGACAGAAATCAGTGGTAGATTTATGCTGCTTTTAACAGGCATAGGATTGATCCTACAGAGCTAAATATGAATATTTCTGTGTGCTACTAGAAAACAGGAGGGCAGTGAACCTCAAAAGGAGATGTCTCATAATGAAAGCATATTTAATTCATCCACCCATTGGCATCACTGCAAACATGGGAATGGCTTTGATTTTATAATTGGAGGAATCAAAAGTACTAGGAGACAGTCAACTTAATTTGATTTTTAAAATTTTTTGTTTTGTTTAGATCTCTGAATACTGATGTGCTTGGTGTGTATCTAATTTTGGTTTTCTATTGAGAAGCATGTACTGCATTTTCCATTCGATTGTGTTGGCCTTTCTTGCATTATTAGGGGACAGAGAAAAGTTGGAAAAGAAAGGAAACATATTAGCAGGGAGTCTCAGTAATTTTGTAATGCCTGAAATAACTTCTAATTGATTTAATGCTGTTTATCTGTTACAGAAGAATAATCTCTCTGTAGCATAATTAAAATGTGAATTAAATCACTACTTGTCCAAGAAGATGGAAAACTTGTGAAAACTGTGTGGTGATTGCTGGAAATAGAGCTTCTAGTTATAAAAAAGTTTTTGGGGTGCCTGTATTTTTACATCGGGTAAACACCAAGCGCTTCCTGGTTTTGAAAACTTGAATGGTTCTGCTTTGTCTCACAGATTTAGGATTTGCATTACGCCTATACTCTGCATTTCTTATTGGAATAATGATACATTTATTCTAGTGAATATGGGGGCCTGTAAAATGAACAGTTTTCTTCAGTGCAGTAAATAATAATAGGGAGAAAGATGCAAATCAAATACGTGCTCTAAAGCTCTTACAATTTTCATCCCCAGTAACGTGGACAAGTACAGCTGTATGTTTGTGAGTGTTTATGTCCACACTGAAAAATCTGCTTTGTGGTCTGGAATGATGTGGGGCGGTGATTTCATCCTACATGTTTTTTCTGTCCATGGCACCACGTTCCTGACAGTGGCTAGAAGTCCTGCTCCGGGTTAGTTTATTACCATTCCACTACTGTGTAATGTCTGATTTTTCTCCAATGCCAGAACAGCCTCCAGGAAGCCACATGAAAGTTCGGTTCCCCTTCCCATGAATGTTCTTAATTTATTCCAAAATCACGTTTCTAATAGCGGTCTAAAGCTCAGGCGCTGTGTGTGGTTTTGGAATTACAGCAGCAAACCACAAAGACAAAAAGCTCCCAGCCCAGATCCTGCAGCTCCTGGATGTAAAGCTGACTGACTTCCCTCGTTTTCTACAGTGGAGAACTTTAAAGGATTCTGTCAAAATAACTTAGGATCACAATCTAGGTTGTGGAGTGTGGTGGAAGAAAAAGTGATTCCCTGAATATTTTGGGAAACTTGGTTAAATAAGTGTTTTAAGTCACTGGGGTGTATTGCCTACTATTACCTGCACTGTTGGTGTGCAGGTGGAGGTGCTCAGACACCTCTTGCGGTCTGGAGCTGGGGGGGTGCATAGTGTGCTTGCACAAGCTGAATCTGGGCTAGAGCTTCTTTCAAACTTAGGAAACTGCCCTGCATCCAAAATCCAGAATGAGGCTTCTGGCAGTGTTTTCCCCGTTTGTGTTAAAATACTCAAACACGTTCTACACACATTGCCAGAAATGCTCTGCTGAGTATTTAATGTCTGGGGTTTCTCAGTACGTTTTAAAACTAAAGGTACATTTCAAGATTATTGTTTTTGAAATTAACAGTTGTTCCTTCAGGGAAAGCCTGCATTTACTGCTTAAACTTCATCCTGTGCTGCTGGAAAGCCTCCGATTGCTGCAACAGGTAGCATGACTATATTGTTTCAGCAATAAGAAGTAGAAGTCATTAACTGATCAGGAGAACTTGGCACACAGGACACAACACATTGAGAAAACTCTTATGAAGATTTTATTTTTATAGTCTTAAATTTCTTTTAATTAATAAATTAATTTTAGAAGTTTTTTTTTCATGTATACAGTGGCTTGTTAAGACTATGGCAGAGCTGTACTTAGCAGATGAACTTTGTTTTCTCTTCCCGTGGTACATGATGCTGGCACTGCTGTGATCCCCACGCAGCCCACACTGAGGGAGAAGCTGCAGTATCCAGCCCTCAGAATTTGTCCTCTCCCATCCCAGATCTCTCTTGCCGAGCTTGCAGCAGGGCAGACACCAGTGTCAGGATGGGTTCAGAGATACTTTGCTCTAGCAATGTGAAATGTTGAATCCATTCTCGTGTATTTTTCTTTGGCAGCCCCTTCTCCTTTCATGGTGACATTGACATCTGTGCAAACCAGCCTTTCTCGTGTGCACTTTGATACCAGTCACTGATTTAAATCTCTGAGTGAGCACTGGAGGATGAAAATCATGAGCTGGCTGTGTTAGAATACCAAAGCTGTTGCCCTGCAGGGTGATGATGCCTGTGTCCTACACCTCTGGTGTTGTGGCAGGGCCGGGGGCCTGGGGCACAGGGAATATGTGCCAGGGAACACCAGGCTGCGGGCGAGGGGGAACGTGAGCAAGACACACTGCTGTGGGCAATTATCCTGCTGTTTGTTGGGTGGTGTCAGCTTTTAATTCAAGTTAACAGGGTTCTTGCATGACAGTTGCAAAGTTATATTTAGACCACACTGGCGTATATTGCTTACAGGACTTTATTTTTCTATTTTAATTTATAGAAGTGCTCATCTTCACATATGCTAACATTTTCTCATTTTCCAGTAATATAGCAGTTTTGACTGTTATATTATACAGGATATTATGGAATATGTATTCATCGGTACTTTTTTCATAAGAGCTAGAATTTCTGCACTGACTCTGACTATTTTGAATGGTTAATTTGAATCTTTGTGTGTGTTTTTGAGGCTGCTGGGAGGGACAGATTACAGCAAACCCTTAAATCATAGGTAGTTCCACACAGAATGAAGTGCATGGCTTCAAATTAACCATATTAATTATCAGCTTCAGAAGAGAAAGTTGTTCATCTGTGCTCTGACTTCTTTCATAAAGTTAATTTTCTTATGTGAGTGATAGTATTTTAATGCCTAAAAGACGCACCAAAGTATTTATCATTCAGGCTTCTGTGGTTTTGCCTTGCTGGGTGCTCACTGAAACAGGACTGTATTTTAGATGAGAGCTGGGTACTCACCCACATTTGTTTATAACAGCCATGGTGTAGGATTAAAAACAGACCACCTTGTTTATATCCTTGTATCAGCTCGGTTTATTAAATCCTTATGAGTTTTAATGTACAAACATTTAGGAATTCAGTCATTTAATTACAGAGGAGGAAAGGAGAAATTCTGAAAATGGTTTAAAGGGGATTTTAAGGGAGCAGGATGTGTCTGTGTAAATACTTGGGTATGTGTCATTGGAGTCCTTACGTGTGGGATACAGGACCAGGTTTCCATTTGGTTTCAGATGAATACACATTCACCTGCCTACTGAAGGACCAGAAGGCTGGTGACTATTAATCCTCTTTCCTTCATAGCAACTCTTCTAAGGGATTGTCTGGACTGGGAAACTGAATCGCATCTGGAAAATATTTTAGACTTTAGAGCTGTGCAGGCAGAGTCAGTCATGACATACTTGGAAGAACAGTGGTGGCAGGAGTTGAGGTCCTTCAGCATGCGGTCCCTGGAGCCTGTCCCAACTTCTCACGTGTTGTTGCCAACATAAACTTTACCCACCTATTTTACGAAGGGAGATTATTAGCTAAATTTGGTTTATTGCAAACTTTTCAAAACAACCTTGAAGTTTCATGGATGTGGTTCAACACTGAAGTCCAGAATGGCCACTGACAATTTTGAAACAAATCCCTTAGAAAACCTTGCTATTTTAAGTAACTTCTATTGGTTTTTTGTTTTTTCCCTTCACTCTCTTTCATACCCTGGCTTGATGTCTCTGGGCTGTGGACAGTGAAACCTCTATCTCTTTTTGTCATTTCTAGTGAGAAAATGAATCTGTTTGTGGGAAAACTCTGCAGAGACAATGTGTAGGGCATGGCGAAGTTAATGTTTATTTAGTTTGCATTTTAATAATTGCTTTAAGAATGAATTTGCTTCAGATTTAAAAGAACTTCATAAACTAAGCTCACATCATCTTGGCATGGAGGCAGTTATCTAGATTGTGTTGCTCATCACAGAGTGGATTTTTTCCCTTGGTGATTTTTTTCCTCATTTGGGAAGAATTATTTGTTAAGGATGAAATTGCATTCAAGCTGAGAAATGTTTCTAAGAATTAGCTTAAAAAATGTGGGAATCTAAGTTAGGTTTTTAAAGAGGATGGCATTATAGAATTTTAAATTAATGTGGAAAGTACATCCTATAACTTAGAATGCTGTATGGAGACTTCAGGTTCTGACATCTGTGAAATATACAGAAATTACATTTAACCTCAGCTCTATTCTGTATAGACATATATCTAGAAAATTGGTTTTGTTCTTCTGAAGCCATAGGCTGGGAGGTGGTGGTGTTTTTGCAGTCTCCTGCTAAAGGTTTATAAGAAGTAAGATTTGAACATGAGGGGGTCTTACTTTGAGCAGTCCTATGGTGAACAACCACAGGTCTTGTGTTTCCCCTTGATTAAGCAGTGTCAAGATTAGTTAAGCAGAACAACTTCTGAATTTTCAGAGTGCTGACCTAGCATTCGATGCCCAACTTCCACACCTCCACCAGACAGGAGCCTTTTCCATACTCACTCTGTGGTCCATTGAAAATTGGGGATGGAAATCCTGCTGGGCTTCAGGGAGCTTGGAGAGCATTTCCCTTTGTCATGCCCCATCGTGTGTGTGCAGGCAACTGTGAGCTGAAGGTTTCTTAGAGGGAGTGGTGTTGAAGAAGTGTTTCTTGGCTCTCCAGCAATGGACATGAAAAGCCAATTCCTTTCACCTCTTGGTGCTGTACCTAGGGGTGGGTTTAAAAAACTCAAAGCTCTGAAAACCAACTCTGAATATAATCGCCTGCAGCTTAAGCATGGAAAGGTATGTTCTCAGTGGCAATGGCTGAAGTAATTTTGCATTCCTGGGGTGTAAAATGTGCAATGCTGAGGGACCTGTGCTGCTTTGCAGATGAAAGAAGAGTGGCTTTTTTATCATTCAGGAGGAAAAGGTGTGTCTAAAATCCAGATAATCATGTTCATCAGCTACTAGCATTTAATAATTTTAAAGTTTAACCTTATAGCTGTGGCCTGGGTAAAAGAGAAGAGTCTGAGTCACAGAGCTGCCATGGCAGCCCTGGTTTGTCAGCCCAGATGTATTTGTCATGCCTGGAGTAATGCATGGCCATGCCTGAACCTCTCTGCAGTTTTAGGTACAAGTATTTTAATCACAGCTAATATACTATTGTGCTTCAATTATACTCTCCTTGGAATCTTCTGTTACTGCTCTGGAGTAATAAGAATTTTAATCTCCATTCCTGAAGTAATACATTGATGAGATTAAATGGAGGCATGTGAATATTTCACCATTTCAACAATATTTTTTAATCATTGAAATCTAAATTTTTGAAATCAATTCTCTTATCCTAGCTTTCTGTTGGATTAATGTAGCTGTTACTTTGGGGACTGGAAGCAGAGGAGTTACCTTTTGGGTAGACAAGTGATTGATTTTAGGCATTAGACATTCACCACGACGTTATAAACATTTACCTTTTCCTACTTCTACGTCGAAGTGACCTAAAGGCTTTCCCAAACAGTTTAGTTGCCTCAAAAAGCTACTAAAAACATCTTTATACTTTCTTTGCCATAATATTTTTAAAGTGGGGTGCCTGGGGTGGCTGGGCAGTTGGCTGTGTGGAGTAACCTTTCCTCCTCACCATATGAGCATAACTCTCATTATACTTGTAGGAGAACTACATGTGCATTGAGGAGAAAAACAGGTCCTGAGTGTCAGAGCTGTCAGGAATTTTTTCTTCCACTACATTGCTTTGCTTTCTTTCTACCTACAGGAACTTTGCAGTTTTTGCACCTTGTTATCTTCTGCCTGTCAGATGTCACATTTTCTAATTCCTTATTCTCAGGGTGCCGTGGTGCTGTGAAGGTTTCGGGAGGATTTCTCAGGCATATTGTGTTGCTCTGAAAAACCTGCACCACAACACAGAATTTCAGCTGTAATAGTAGAGAGAGAAGTCAGGAACACAGCAAATACAACATTATAATTTGGTCTTTCCTATTCTGAAATGGCACACCTTTCTGATGCCTGCCTGATACCAACTGTGAACAGCAGAGCTTCGCTCCCTTCTCCCCTTTGTTTAAAAATGTGACACACAAAAATCTAAGCTATAAATTAAAATCATCTCTCTTAAAATGTTTTAAGAGCTATTTTAAACATTCGTATAAACAAAAACCAAGCTGGTGTTTATTCAGCATCTTTGCCCTCATAAGAACATTGGCATCTTTTCAGAGAATCATGCATTTGTGGAGGCAAGTAGAGATAAGTTTCAAAAAAATATTTGGCTTAGTGAGGATCTAGATTCAGTAGGAAAAATGAAGCATGACATAAAAGGAGAAATATGTTTCTGTGGGTGGAGGTTCAGTAAGAGCATTTTGTAATGCACAGTTTAAAATTTTTTACAATAAATGTGGATTAGTTTTTTGAAGGAATTGTGAGTTGTGGAAATCAGGGCTTTCCTTCTGTTGTCAGTTTGCTCCATTCTGCTTAAAACTTCTGTTAATATGTCTGACACAACTTTCATATTTTTCTCTCTCTTGCTTTCTTTGTTTTCTCTTGCCTTTTTTTGGGAAAGATAAAATAGGAATGGTTAAGAAAATACATAATATTGATAACTGTTTGTGTTGCTTGGGAGAGTTAAATAACTTTGGTTGTAGTGCTGGTTGCTCTGGTGACCTTGTTAGACAAAAATGCAGTGGTTACTTTTAAAATTTCTGATTTGACTTCAGATTTTTGGGGCCTAGGTGACAGACTTGAAAGGTCTTTGTTTCATCCGTAGCTGTGATTGCCTGTGGAGAGGTGAAATCACCATATTTTCAGTTAAATCCACTATATGACTTGTAAAAGAATTCCTCTCATTTGGAATGGGAGATATTAGGAAAAAACCAATCAGTTCTTAGTAGTGTTATCCAGGGTTTGGACTCGATTAGGGATGGGGCATAAGCTGTTGTGTATTAAATGAGTTTTGAGCTCTGCATTAGTATGACTTAATCCTGCCTTTTGTGTCTGTTTTAACACTAAGCTTTTACACTGACCACTTAGCTTCAAAATAATTTCCAAAATATGGCTGTAGTTTTATTGGGGAGAGCAGTGAAAGTCCTGCTTTTGATGGCGAGATTGTCTAGACCTGCCCATGTGTGTGTGCTGCTGGCAGTGCTGGTGCCCATTTCTAGCAATAAACACCTGCTAAATTAACAGCATAAATTTAACTTCTGGATTTCTGCAAGGAATCGATGGCAGCACAGCTTTCTGTTGTATAAACACAGTATTCCTGGAGAAGCTGAGCTTCCTAGGGTAGTAAGCAGGATGAGGAGCACCATTCTGGATGGTGAGATGGCTGCAGGCAATCAAGCTAACAAAAAAATCAATACAATTTCTGGCCCTTAATCATGGTTTGCAAAGATGAGAGGTCCTCCCAGTGTAATAGTGCTAATTGCTGCAGAGAGAGCCTGCATTAATGATTTGCAAGTAAGCTGTATTGAGAGGGGAGTAAATCTAACAGGAGATTTTATGGAAATGCAGCAATTTCATACATATAAATTTCTTTGGTTGGTTAGTTGGTTTTGTGGGTTTTTTTGTACGGTAGGGTTGTAAGAGTACCTTTTCAGTGCTGAGGACTTGTTAGCCAGGTCACAGCATAGGTTAACCCCGCCTGCTGAAAACAGCTCTGCTTGCCCATCCCTGAGTGCTTGCACAATAGAGCTCCACGAAGGTAGTATCTTTAAGCCACTGTTAGATCCCATCAAGTTTTGTTGGTTTTTATTTAGAAGTTAAATATGTGTGTTACTCACACATGCTCTTACATGTGAGATTTCCTTTAGGTTTTACTACCCATTGTTTATTCTGATGTTTTACGAACACCTAGAAAACCCAAACATATCTTTTCATGTTTGATTCCCAAAAGTTTGCATAGGAAACTAGATAATAAATAAAATGCCTTAAGCTATCTTCCCAGTCTGGCTAATATGAGATTATTTCTACTGGTTTTCACTAACACAGAACTTGAAAATTATAGTTTCTGTATCTCAGAGCAAAAAAGCCGATGGTGTATCATCAGCAGTGCCCTTTCTGTCATCTGTTTTTCTACTTCTCCCTTTCCTATCAAGGCATGGCTTAAGAAATTACAGGAAGAAAGCATGGATGTGAGGGGGCATAAACATGTTTGCTACGTCAGTGACATCTGTTAAATTTATAATCTTGAAAAATCAGTGTGATTCAATCTCAATATATTATCAGATTATAAGGAAGACGACTTTACTGAGGGGAAAATTACTAGTGCTGTTTTTTCTAAGCAGTGATTGAAAACAGTGAGCAAGGTTTAATTTTAAGACTTGGTTGAGTGTACAAAGTTGTTGAAACTAAGAGTTATTATTGCCTGCAGTTGAATCATCTGTCGTACAGCTTTAAAGGAGTGAAATTAATGCGGGGATCAGTGTGGTAAGCTATGAGGCCAATGATCCTAACCCTCCCTCGCCTCCTGAAAGGCAGCAGCTGGGAGATCTCGTGGTTAGGGTGAGTGGATTGGCTCCTCCCAAGATCCTCTGCTTTCTCATCATTATGTATACCCCTTTCATTACTGCTATTGGTTTTGTATCTCTCCTCCCCTTTTCTACCCTGTATGTCGCCCCTTCCAGATTGTTCTCTCTTCCCCGCTCTCCCATTGCTCCCCGTTCCTGGCCACTCCTTCGGGTTTTCCCTGTTGGCCCCTGTACCCCAACCCCCCCCCCCCACCCCAGGTACCGCCCCTGTGCCCTGGGACCATCGGCCCTCGGGCTCTCTCCGGCCTCCTCGTCCCCATACAAAACCCCACGGCCCTGGTGTGTCTTTGTCTTCGCCTCTGGGAACTTTCACGGTATGTAAATTAAAGTTCTCCCGTGGAACCTCATGCAGAGACCCTCCCTCGCCTCCTTTATCGCCGACGGGCAGCGAAGCCGCACTCTCTGGGAAGGGTGTGGATTGCTACGGCGTGCCACGGTTGAAAAAGGCACCACAACGAATCAATAGCCAAAATCCTATATTGCAGTGTAATTTAATTAGAATTTTAAATAATTTGGTCAAAATTATAATTCATTATTAGCTCATTAGTGTATGTGCTTGTATGAAAAATGTCTTCAACTAAAGTTTTTTTAAGTAAACCAAACCCTTTCTGTTGAGCAAGAGATCTGGGAATTTCATTAGCTAATGGGAGAATTTTGTTCTGTATCTTCTCTGTCAGCAGCTTGCAGTGTTTCTCAAAAATATGTGAAAATCTACTGTTCCTGTTACAATCTGCCACTTAATGTTTCGCATGTTCTGTTGTGTTATAAATAATTTATTATATCTGTATATTTTTATTTCACTGTAATGGTTATATACAGGGGATTACACTGGGAAGGTGCAGAAGTAGAGGGGGTTTGGGTTTTTAAGGTTTGTAATAGCATTGTAAGGCATAAATCCCAATCCAAGTGGAGTCCAGAGTTATATTTTAATTTACTTCTGATATTTTAATTGACTTCTGTTACCTTTGAATTCTTTTATAAAAAGATCATAAAATACCGATAACTCTTTGTTCTACATAATTTCATTGGCAGTCTATAACTGTTTCCAGTTGACTACAAGAAAGAATTGCTTAATGTGTAAGCTGCTGTGGTTTTCCCATATTATTTCTTGCAATGACCAGTTTTTTCTTTCGGGTGTTCCATGTTTCACATAATTCCATTTTAGCTTGAAACCAAGGTTTAAAACTATTGCAGTTCCTACAACTGAAAAATTTTATTCATCCTTTTCTCTCACCTCATAAAACTATTTAAGAAACCACAAAGACGTGGCCAGGAACTTCAAAATTATAAAATGCATTGCAAGATTAGTGAATTTATCAAAATCTACATTTTGATTTTTAATACTCCTTAATTAGATCCATCTTCTAGTATTTGCAAAGAGAGATCTCCTTCCCCACCAAAGCCTTGGCTGTAAATCACTTTCCATCCATCTGGCCAACACCTGATCGCACATGCCATCACCAGGAAGGTTTCAGCACTGTTCTTTATTATTTAATGATTGAAATACATTTTTCTTACCTTCTCCCAAGGGCCAAAAGATTTATAATCCTTTGGGGACCTCTGGAGCTGCAATGTTTCCTTTCACAGTCGCTCTTACTCCGATTGCGAATGGTACTTGCAGGGTAACTAATATTATTTCCTCCTCCTACACTTTCCTTTTCCTGAAGCCATCAGATAACTGTTTGTTTGCTCTTATGTGCTCTTGCAAGGCACTCTACAACTCTGGTTTCTCAACTGACCAGATTTCATGTGCTTCCAGTTTGACGGAAATGCCAGTAGGGATTGGGTTTAGAGATCGTGCTCCCTCTTTATCCTAAAATCTTTGTTTCCTGTGCCTTCCTCTATCGTAAAGAATGTGTAGGAAATAGCTGTCCAAAGTAGCCTTGAAAAATGTCATGGAGTAAACGAAAAATCACTAGCAAATTGTCCTTATATATGAGATTTTTTAGTATCTTGTATGTGATACTGGAAATTTTAGGAGTCCTTCTTCACTGCAGTTGAAAATTTGGAGTCTGATGAACACAATAATAATTGTATTATGTTGTTTTCTTTAATGAAATACCTACAGAACTTTGCATTAAGTAATCTTCAGCACTTGAATCAAATAATAGTGCTTTTCACTACCTATGGTACCTGCAAATAATATACTAAAAATATTTGCAGCAGCTTCTGGACACAGTCGTCAAATATTTTAGCAGTCCTCTGAAGATTCCTGTTGCTTAACATTACATGCTCTTTGCATTTTTCTAAAGTCTTTCAAAATGAGAAAGAGAAGAAAATGGGAAAAATATGAAGAAATGTAAAGTTATTATGTTCAATTTGGAGATGGTCTCTGGGAGTGAAGCATCAACTCTTGGAAAACGTCATGAGATCAATGGAATTATGCAGAGTTTAACATCTTAGGTGAAGCATTTTAGGAAAATAAGTGCCAAAGAAGTCTTTGTTTTGGCTGAACAACCAATGAGATGTCCTTTAAAATATCTTTAATTATCATGCTAATGGTTGAACACCAAAATATGTTATCCATAAGCTGAGACTGTTCTGAATGCACGGGAGTGGATACAGGAGTATGTGGAACTTCATTTCAGGATATGGGAAATTGTGTGTCTATAATAAGGAAAATAATTCAACAGTGAATTTTGTATATCATAAACATACCAGGTTTTCTTGAAGGAATGAGCTTTCACTAAAATTCAGTAAGTTTTCCCATCTGCATCATCAAGAAACATTATTGTTAGAATCCTGAATCTTGTATATTTGTCTGGTGCTGTTTTACTCTTCTTAGTTCACTTTTCAAGCTTGAGTGGTAGTGCACATAAACTTCGTTTATTTTTAATAATTTATCACTCTCAAAGTCTGTTCTGTTCTCCTTCCTTCCACGTTGTGACACTGATCGAACCTAAACCTTGCTCTTGCGAGTTTTTTTATTTGATTTGGATTTGAAAAACTGGAGTCCTAAATATTGTTTTGAGTAACTGGATGACATAAAAGGTGTGGCTTATTAAGCAATACCCTTCCTTATTTTGTTACACTATTATATAGGATTTAATGTGTTTTTTCCTGTGTATTTTTTTCCACTGCTTATAAATGGAAGAGTTAGTATGTGGTACAGACTCAATTTCCTCATAGCTTTTATGAATTTAATTACATTTGGGCTTAATTTGGTTTAAAAAACCTTGGTTTCCTCACTTGTGGAAACAGGGGATAATCAGTTTTTCGCAGTTTCTGTTCACAAGGACATTTCCTAAATTCTCACTGAACCTTTAACCTTGTGCTTTTGACTGTCTTCATCATAGCAGAGGATAGGGGCAGAGATGCAGCAGCATGTAATCAGAGCATGAGACACACATGGGTGAAAGCCGCTTTTCCAGTTCCAGCAGAATTGTTTGAATCAAATATTTGGAATCTTGAATGTGAAAACTGGTCTCCAGATTTTTCAGATCATGATTTGTTTTGTTCAGGAATGGCAGGGAAAGGGCTGCTGCAGCTCGGGTGGGTAAGTGCAAATGCCAGTACTCCCCTTGAAAAGCTGAATTCAGTTTTGTTTGTCTGAAATGTTGCTTTATTTAACTTCTTTTCCAATCCATTATGAGAATCTGAAAAGCTTTATATTGTTCTATTAATGTTGCTTAGATCTTGAACTGTCTATGAAAACTCATAGATTCTTGAAGTTGTTTTGGATATTGGATTTCAGGCAGTAAACTGCTTGCTGCTAATTCTGTTGGTTGCTTTAGGCAGTGTCCATACTTTAATTCTTATACATGGTATTAAAGAAAAAGTGGTTATGCCTTACTTTGAGGCACTAAAAAGCTCAGCATATGACCCCAAGATCTGATTCATGCCAGTGGCACCAGGACTGGTGCATCCCCTCCTTGGGCAGGTTCCACTGCAAATGGAACAACCTTCCCCTGCCCTCCCTCTTCTTTTGCCATCATTCTGGAAGACAGCAACACACAACCAACTCTTCCAAAACACAGAAACTGTTCTGATACCACGCCACATAATTTTACAGGGATTTTTTTTCTTCTTTTCCTCCTTTTTTGAGAAACAGGCATGAAGTAGTACACAGGCCAACTGGAATACTGGGAAAATACTCAGCATCCTATCCATTATGCATGGCAAGTGTCCTTCATGCTATGGGACACATCAGCAATTTCAGACCTTTCAGCAGCTCCTCCTGTGGTCCCAGTCCTGCCCGTCTGTCACGCAGGCTGCCAAGGTTGCCCCATCTCTCTATCATTTGATACGGGCTGAGAATGACAGGCAGGGGAGCAAGGGCAGCCAAAGGCGGGTGGTGGGACTCTGAGTACAGCTGCCGAAAGCTGTCAGGATTTTGCCAACTCGTCCCCTAAAAGATGATCTTCCATTATAGTCTTTCTCTGTGGCTGGAGACTTTTCCAAATCCACTACGTGCTTTTCCAGAAGCCCTGAACAGAAGTTGCTGTTGTAGGGATGAAAAGCGTGGCAGAGATTTTCCCTTCTGTGCCTTCAGCATTCAGAGGTGTCTTAGCCCTGTCTCATCCCCACACACCCTGGCATTGTTCAAAGCCACCTTTATGTGTCCCTTTACATCATGTTACCACAGTTTGCTTTTCCATTGTTTATTTCATGCCATCTCTTATGGTCTGGAAAACTTCCCCCATGCTATTGGACTGCCACACTCTTTCTCTTTTCCCCCATCTCCCCTGATCTCCTCAGACTCCCTTTTCTTTAAGCACAATTTGAAGTGAGCTATAATATTCACCCATATCCTGCTCCCATTTTGGCTTGTCCTGTTTTGCCTTTTAGGGCAAAGCCCTCCTCCTTTTGAATAACAAGCAGAATGCTGACAAATTACAAACCTTTCCATGTTACCAGGAGTCACGGGATTAGTTTATAAACCCCTCTGTCAAAAACTAAAAATTAAAAAAAGCAGTTTGTGTTGATGTAGCATTAGAAATATATATTACTCTTTACGTCATAATCCAAGGCAGTAGTAGCTGGCTCCCAGTCTGCAGTTTCCTTTTAAGCTTATGATACAGGCACAGGACTTTTGAGTTGGGAAAAAACAAGGAAAGGCCCCCAAAATACTCAGCCTATGTGGTGTGCTGGGAGTGTTAGTGGGGCACCTCATAACAGCCTGGCAGGGTGAACGCAGACCTCATATACCCATAGAAAGAGATACCTTGTCCAAGACATTTATTCATTAAACTGTGTTTATCCTGCCTCCCCTACTCACCCTGCAGACTAAGCTACTACACAAGTAGTCCTATTTTTAATAGGAACGTTCATAAATAAGCCTCAGGGGAGGCTGGGGAAGAGGTTACATCTGCGGTTATAGATGAAGGAGCTCCACGAGGCCAGGATGATGTTATTTACTGCTTGGTTCTGTATTACTGTTTATTGCTTTGAAATGCACAGAAGTCACGACTTCAGCATTGAGGGTGGCTTGTTTTGCAGCTGGAAATCCTGGTTTGAAATAGCATCAGTACACACTCCTGCATTTTGCTGGAAAATGGGCACTTGGTTGAGCCTTTTTCTTCCCTGGGTGCCCCAAGGATGTGCATGTGCTGATGATAAACCCAACAGGTGCCAGGGTTGGTGGGTACTGGAGCCAGTTGGCTTTGTGCCGGCAGCGCACAGTGGCTATATTGTGTCCCTAGGTATTTGTGTGCTTCCATGTCCTTGAGAGGGATGGTATAAACCAGTTGAAATACATACTTAAACTCCTGAGGGATTAAGTGTGTTTCCTTTGCTTTACAGTTCAGAATTTTACAGTTTCTTTGTTTGGGCATTCTCAGATTGCTTAATGATTTTTTTCCTCCCAGTTTTGCCCAGATGTGTATAATAGCAGTATTTGAACCTTACTAGGTTTGCCAATTTTATTACTCAACATATGGTATATCCTTTTATTTTTGTCTAGTATATCATTCTTCTGCTGAGAAATCCCTTGGTACAGACTTTTTCCTTACTATTCTTCAGTGATTCAGTTTGTAACTTGTCTGTACTCCAAAATTCAGCTTTTTGCTAGTGATTCAAGGAGACAAAATGTCGGATGTTTTGCTTCTGTCTGAAAAGTACTGTTTAAGCTGTCATTTACTGGAAGTACCATGGTCAATTATTGTTAAAAGAGCCCCTTTTCCCACCTCCCTGAGAAGCTGTTGCTCTCTGACATAGGAGAAGCACCAGGAGAACGGCCCAAGATGATGTAGGTGCTGCGGTGCTGCATCAGCCCGGGAGCATGGGTCACGTCACAAGCCCAGAAGACCTCCGTGGGTCTGCCATCAGCTGTGCTGGAGAGCCCAAACTTCCTAGTGAGGAGGATGAGCCCACAGGGGTCTGCTCAGCCAAGGCTATTGGTGTTTCAGGTGCACCTTCAGCCCCAGCCTGGATTCTTGCAGAGGTTTGGGGAATCAGTGTTTATTTCCACTTCTAAAGCATTCCCAAACCCAGACTCTTACCTGCTCTTCTCTTGGCCATATGGGGAGGTTAGAAATGCAACTCACATGGGCAAGTTGGTTTTCCATGATACAAAGATACATTCATTGCTCCAAGCATTATATCGGTGCTTATGAGCACATAATAGTCCATCCAAATCCCTGCATGTGTGGCTCATCCTTACATATTTATTCTGTATTTATAGTGACCAGCATTTGCAGAGAATGTGAGCGGGGATTGTTTTCCTGGGAGGCTTGGGAGCAGATTCTTTTGCGGTTTACGTCTCTATAACTCAATTAAATGGCATTAGGATAGACTTACATCAGCTGAGTTTTCTGCCTGGAGTCAAAGTATAGTTCTTCATAATGATGGTTTTACAAGTGATTTTTCTTTATAAAATTTTATTAGTGTTTTCTTCTGAGTGGTTTCTTAAGATTTTCTTCCTTTGTAGCAAAGTCCGTGTGTAAGAGTTCAGACTAAGAATATTTTATTTGAGAGTCAAAGACTCAGAATAATTTGTAGTCTACTGAAACTTTCCCCAGTGTCCTATTTGCATGATAACTCTTGGATAAGCTTCTCAATTCATTTGTAAAGTTACAAATCACTTGAATTCTATAATTTGTTTCCCATGCAATGGGAATAACATGTGGCTTTCTCTTGGTAAATTGTTAATGTTTGTATCTGTGTTTGGAAATGATAAATTGCTGTTAGTGCTAATTACTAATAATAATAATTATAATAGCAACTGCTTAGGTCATTTTCCATATAATGAGAAATAAAAATTATTTCCTTGAATAATTTCTGATATTCACAGTGAAGTGGTTGTCTTGTTATATGCCTTGAGAAAAGGAATTAAATTCTGCAGCTACCAAAAATGTCAGTCGTTTATCAGACAGGAAGACCCAGTTAGAAATGTCCTTTTCTTTTCAATTTCTATAAAGAATAGACAAACAAGTTGTGTTTTGCCATTAAAATATATATTTTTCAAAACACTGATAATATCTGGCCCCCCTTGGCTGGAATTCGACTGTTGACTTCCCAACAAGTCCAGTTATTTGGGAGCTGGAGCCCAAACCACTGAGCTGTCATCCCAGTGTAATTAATTCCTAACCTTTCACCGTGATGAGGTTGGCTGAGCTTTTGGATGCTGTACTGGGGTTATCCCATTGGTGATACCTGTTGGGATGTCTGCTGGTTCTTCCTGCAGTTATTCTCACAGCAGGCACTCAGGGTTAGGATTTTTGCCAGACTTTTCTTTCCTACAGGCCTTTAAATTAGTAACTGTGAATGCAGGTGAATACTGAAGACGAGATGAGCCTTAGAGACAAGTGGTGGGGAGCTGGGTGGTTTTATTTTTTTAGCCATATTCCAGGGTAATGTGTTGTTGAGGCAGACAACTAGAGTCCAAAGTGTATTTTAAAATCAAATAGGCATTTCACAAAGGCACCATGCTGGGGCAGTGTAACAGCATGAGAGTGAATTGTGGGGTTTGTAGGAGTGATAAATAAGAAGGACCAGGATCAGCCGTTTCCTTCAATAAAACCTCGCATTGAAATTCCTTCTTAAGCTTCTTTCTCAGTGTTCATGCCAGCCTGGTAAGTTTTACTTTAGAAAGATACCCAGCATGTGTTGTAGTTGTACCAAGCACTGTGCTACAGGAGCAGGGCAGAGCTGCTGGCACTTCATGCTGCTCCCACCGGGAGTTCCTCATCATCTCCAGCACATCTGGGCTGAGGATGGGATTGAACCCACTGTTACAGCTGAAGCAGCATGGCATGAGTAGCACACAGGATACATTTTTTGCTCTAATAATAAAATAAAGAAATCTTTTAATATGTGTTCCATTTTTAATGTGTCATTTGGAAGTCCTCCTACCCAGCTCTGTGAGTGGGGAGGGTTTTTCCAGCTCAGATCCTTGGGAAGGCTCATCTTCAGGGGCTAGTGCAAGTGCCAGCAAAACCTTGGGTAATCCCATAGCTCCTTGATGGCTATTGCCACTCAACTTATTTTAAAATGACTTAAAAAAAAAAAACCTCAAGGTATTAGCTCTTAAAACTTTGTCAATTCAGAAGTGTTTATATTTAATATAATTATGCATCTCATGCAAATACATTTTTAATTAGCGGTATTAGTGTCTGCATTTGGTGAAGAAGTATTTTGGGTTTCCGTTGTCTGAGTTCTGAGGGGTTTGTGTGTGTGCCTAAATCACAACCTATATGAGTGATGGTAGTGCTTCACTCTCCTACGACATGTTAAATTCCCATATGGATATTGGTTGGTAGGATATATTTTGTCTATGATAAACTGTTCAAGGCCAGGTTGGATGGAGCTCTGGGCAACCTGGTTTAGTGGAAGGTGTCCCTGCCCATGCCAGGGGTTGGCATGAGATGATTTTTAAGTTTCCTTCTAACCCAAACAGTTCTGGGATTACTAATAATGCTTAGATCTCTTGTGCCCTATTGCAGATCCAGAAGGATTGGTTTCCTCTCCTCAATATACCTTTGGATAAGAGGGCTTTTTCTAGTGCTGAGGGCTTTTTTCACTTTATACATATTTCCTTGTGATGACTGACTGACTGTCAACTGGTATAATTTGTAAAAACTTTTGAAGAATATCCAAGAAGATCATCTTCTCTTCACCATTTCATTTTTATGATGGGACAGCATGCTGGGAGCCTGGAGTAATCCTGACCAGCGCAGTCCCCATCTCTTCTGGTTTTACAGCAGACATTGCAAAGTGCTCAGTGGCTTTATGTCTTCCCAAATCCAGCTTTCTTTCTGATTTTCAGTAAATCTCACAGTCACTGCAGTCCCCCAAAGGTTGCTCAGTAATGGAAATTTATGGGAACATCCTCAAAAATAACAGAAAACCTGCAAGGTCCTGGAAATGCCTTTGGATTTTGCCATAATTCAGTGTGCCATTAGCAGCTCGCTTCTTATTTACTAATACCACTCCATTTGCACATGTGTGGCTGTGCATTAAAATACATGTCTTTCCAAACAACGACAAACCAGGAAAATAATTGAGCATTACATCATTTCATGAAACTTTTGAGCTTGGGAGGCATGAGGATTTTTTTCCAGCCACAGGCAGAATCATTTTAAGGCACTGGGGTAATTTAGATTAAGAGGTGATGCTTGGCCTCAATGAGTTCTGGATTTAAATAGGTAAGTGTGGGAATGAAAAAATAAGAACGTGAAATGACTTCTTCAGGATCACTCTGTGGGCTATTACCTCACCTAGGTTAAAAGCCAGGTTTTTGCTTTTTAGTTCAGAGTTTTATCCACTCTTGGATCAAGCCTGAAGGTTTCTCAGGGAGAAAGAACAGAAAAGGAAAAAAAAATCTCCTTTTCTTTGAGCATGACTGTGCAGTAGTGTGAAAAAGGCAAATGTAATCTTGACTCAAGCAAGGCATTTCCATGGAGGCTGGGAACCATTAATGCCATTAGCCAGATAGTCATCTGTAAAACTGCATTATTCTGGTGTCCCATACGCAAGAAAAATTAATTCAAATGGGAACAAGAGCTGAAAAGGACTTGCTGGGAGAGGAGGAGACAGACTTACAAGACTTGAAAGAGGTGGCTGAAAGAGCTTGGCTTGTGTAGCCTGTCAGGACAAAAGCTGATGTGGATCTGATTGCTTCATAAATATATCCAGGGGTACGTACCACGAGGGAAAGGACCTTACTGTGGCTGGAGCGCAGTGTTGGCAAAAGAATTAGTGGGCAGTAATTAGCTGTGTGTAAATTTAAGCTGGAAATGAGATGAAGGTTTCCAATTATCATAAACTTCTTAGCGATTTATGAACCAGTGATCCCTTGTGTATCATATAGTTAGTTCCCTGTGCTCTGGGGGCAACGCAGCCCCATCCCCTTAATTAGCACTTTGTTCACCCCCTCTTTGTTCAACCTCCACAAGAACATTGAGTAGCCTGCTCAAGTTTTACACCCAGCTGTTTAAAGCAAAAAACTCCCATAAAAGCCTAGCCTGTTGTCTTGTCTTTTGATTAAATTACAAAAAAAGTATGAATGTTGTTTAATACATCCATTACTTGCCTGTTTATTCCTCTAATAAAGACTCATTCCATTTGGAAATCTAGTTTTTGGAGATTTTTTTTCCCTATGAGTGGCCCTGAACTGAATTTAAAATGTGATATATTGGCATCATGCAGAGCAATAGCTATTCCAAACAGCTAAACCCCATCATGTTTCTTCAGTCCAAAGAGCTGATGCACTTGCCTGTACCAAGAGAATTAACTAGATAAAAACTGGGAGCTTGGAGAAGCTTTTCTGAGCCCTTTTTTTGTGCTCGAGGTTTTGGGGTTTGCACATCTTCCAGATCATCACAACTGCTGTGTCTGAGAAACCCTGTTCCCTGGCAGAGCTCAAAGCTACCGTCTCGTCTATCCCCAGGGTATCCCTTGTGCCTCCTCTGCAGGCACCGCGGCTGCTGCTTGCAGAGACAAAAGTGATTGATGGTGCCACCTAATTTTAAATTGCAGTTGAAGCCTATTAGCCCATGATCGCTAATCAGAATGAAAGTTGGTTTTTGTTGGCTTTTATTACTCGTTCCACTTTGTCCATATTAGTTACAGGCATAATGTGATTGCTGCTCTGCTTTGCTGATACATGGCTGTCCCAAGGGATCCCCTTCACTAAAATCTAGACTTCTCTTTACAGCTTGACAGGTTGCTCTTACAGCCATAGAATGCTGTTTAATATTTTATAGTTGTCAGTGCAAAGAAACTTTATGTTATTTTCATAGGTGAGGTTGACATAAATGTTGAAGTGCCTCCTGTTACTTGATATTTAATTATGAAAGCATCCGCCGGAAAAATAGTATGAGCCTGGCGTAATCGGCAATGGGGTAGACCTGCTAATCTTTTCGTTTGGTCTAGACATCAAGGATGCTTTGTACTAGTCTGGCTGTAGCCTGATAATCTTAGGCCTTCTGGACTAAAAGTTTCGTGACACTTTATGAATGGGGACACTTTATGAAGGGAAAAACTCCTCCATAAAACCCCTTAGGTTTGTGTGTTCCTCTTTCAGCTGATAAATGCCTGTTTGATTAGTTCATGGAAAAGGTATGTGGATGAACCTGACCATGGAAGCAGCTTGGCTCTGTGTTAGTGCCTTGAAGTCTGTGAGAGCAGCAGCCCCTGGGTGTCAGAACAAGGGTGCTGCTCCTGCTTCTCATGACTCTTTGAACTCTGATAATTCTGATTAAACAGCATTTCCATGTTACTTAGAAAATATTTTTTAATCAGTTGCATTCCTAAAGAGATGCACAATTCCTGGCAATCGTTTGGAAGTGACAGATGTGTTTTCTTGCTCTCTTCTCCTCTTTCTGTTGTTAAATAGCAACAATTCTTCTTGTTACCTATTTTAAATCAATTTAAAGATTCCAAATAAACACAAAAATAATTGCCAACAGTCTGTTTTCCAAAACCTATCCACATACTTCTCATGTATCACAGTCCAGTTTTAATCTGTAACATGGTTTATGTCAGACCTCTGGATCTTTAATTAAGGAGTGGTTGGGAGGGCAGGAGCCAGAACCCCCTTCACCTGTAAGATGCGTGAAAGTCATTCAGGGTCAAAACAAAGAAGTTCTGTCTCAGCAGTGGCCAATACTGAATGCCTGAGGAGGAGTATCAGAACATAAATGAGGTCTTGTATTTTTGATGAGTATTTTAGTTCTTTGCATGGAAAAATTTAGATTTTATCTAGTCTGGAAGAATTCCAGTGCTGTCTAAAGAAAAATCACTGTCTGAATAAAACCACTGTCTGGTCTGGCACAGCAGTGGGAAGTGCTGGTGCAGCTCATCCTTGGGGAAGTGGTGATGACGTGAGTGATGGGATGGGCAGAGGATGATGTGCCTGAACTCGCCTTTGCTGGAGCAGGAGCAGCTCCCGGTGTGCCTGTGCCGGTTGTGCTGACCTGCCCCAGCCAGTTTGTATTGAGATAAAACTCAAGTCCCCTATAAGCTGATGTTACCTTAGAAATAGATAACGGTGACTTTAAGGAAATACAAACTGGCAGTGCACAGTGGGATTACTTTTTGTCCTCTGGATAAGAAGGCAAAGCCTGGCTGTGGCTTTTCTGCAAATCTGTCACCGTGGACTGTGCCCAGTGTGGAAAATCCAGGCAAGGGAAGAGTTGGAACCTTGCAGGGGTGAGACAGAGCTGCATTGCCAACCTTGCTGGTTCATACTTGGTTTGATTTTGTGCTGCTTTCCTGTAGTACTGCAGATTGGTGACAGTGGAAATACCAGTGTTCTGATTTCAGAGAATTCTGTGTTCGTTGTTCTGTGTTGAGAGAGTTTCCGGGAAGGCGCAGATACACATCTCCTGCGCTGCCGGTCTCACAAAAGAGTATCTTCGGTAAAATGCAGATCATAATGTACTTATTTGTGGGGAGGAAAGACAAGAGGATACAGTAAAATAAATAGTGGTGGTTTTTTGTCTTTGCCATATTTTGAACAGTCAAGCAGGAGAAACAGCCCATCTAAAATGTATCTATATAGAGATGGTGAGGCCCTGGCACACGTTTCCCAAGAGGTTGTGGGCTCCCCAGCCCTGGAAGTGTCCAAGGCTAGGTTGAACGGGGCTTGGGGCTACCTTGTCTAGAGGTAAGTGTCCCTGCCTGTGGTAGGGTGATAGAACAAGATGGGCTTTAAGATTCTTTCCCAAACCATGCTATGATTCTACAATTCTGTATTCTGTAAATATGGTTTGTTTTGGAGACTGTAACTTCTTGGAGCAACATTATCTTTCCTTTCTTTCATCAAAGGCTGTGTTTGCTATGAACCAAATGGTGCTGGGCAATAGAATGGTTGACTAAAGTGAGGTTTGACTGAAGTACTCTGGAAGGAGAAGAGAAACATCTCAAGGAAAGGCTCGGGGCTTGACTAGGTCTTTCTGTGACATCTCAGTATTTGCAGGCACCCATGCCTTTCTCTTCTCTTTAAACTTACGAGATCTCAGTGCCAGATTATCTCCCTGCCAGCTTTTAGAAGCTCGGCTTAGTTGTCAGCAGCTTGTCTGCTAATAGGCACAACTGTTCTCCATCAAGGCTGTCTGAGGAAAGCATCTGGAAGTGTGGAAATTGTAAAGAAATATCACTGGTGAAACCCAACGGAGAAAAACCTGTGCAGGTTGGGAGAGGGAGCTGCCAAACTATAAATATTTATATACTAAATGCATATGCTGGTGTGTAAATGAAGTGCTTGTCAAGCCTATGAGCAATCTTCCAAACCTGCCTTGGGTATGGTTTAGTTTAGAAAATATATTTTAAACCTTTATTTGTATGAGGATATGTTTAGAGAGACATTGCCAAGGAGTGTGACAGGGATGGGTGCATTCCGCTGGGACAAGGCACTTGGTGCAAAGTTCCATTTTCCTCGTGGCACTTTTTTTTTTCCTAGTTGCTAGTCCTGGGACCACAGTTGGTGCTATTTGTGTAATTTCTGATTGTTTTTCAAAACTGGAATTTTTTTACATAGTGAAACTGAAAGTTTTACCTCAACTCTTTAGACAATTGCCCAAGGGTAGAGCAAATAAAAAAATTGTATTTACTAAATTACAAAATTCTGTCAGTTATTTTCATGATTTGTTCAGTGTTTAAATGACTTGTAAAATGCACTTAGATTTCTTTCTAATTTTAATACTTCAGTTAAATAAGTAGGTGGGCTGAGCATTACCTTTGGCAGCAGTTCTGGTAATATAAATATCTGTGCCCAGATATTTATAATTTTCAATGATTATTTTAATTTATTTATTTATTCCTTCTTTTTTTTTCCAGTATAACATGCAGATAGAGAAACCATACACTTTGATTGTTTTATTTCATGCTTCCTTTATAAATCTTAGTTCATAAGGAGCATTACTGAATGTTGCAATTCATTTCACCACTTCATATTTAATGATTGTCATGTAAGAGTGTCTTGGGACTTGCCTACACAGGAACTACAACACAATTAAATGGAGGGATACGTTTAAGGACTTGCCTGCATAGGGAAATTAATTTGAATTTTAATAGGATGTGAATTTTTAAGCATATTGTTTTTTTCTTGGGACGTCTTTTATGGGTACTTTTATTTTGGAGTAAGAACTTCTTGTTACAAGCTTGTTTTGGAATTGCAAAGTTAGGGTTTCTCAGGTATCTGCACACACTTTCCTCACTGAAGAACTTGAAATCTGGTCAAAAGTAGGTGTTTCAACATATATTTTTGGTTGTAGAAATATGGCAATATTTATTTGAGTTTCAGTTTGTAATGATTTTTTTTCTTTTTTTAATTTCAAGAATTTCCATTAAAGCAAGTGATTAGATTTTGCAATCCTTTTTTCAAAGGACCTAATAGCTTTTTATGTTTTGATTTTTGTATAATTTTCCTTTTCCATAGGTGCATATATGTTGGGTGGCATGACATATGGATCTGGGCTTGGGGATAAGCAAATTAAATTCTTTGTTTTATCCTCTACTTGCCAGGAATGATCAGTGG
Source organism: Daphoenositta chrysoptera (assembly GCA_013397915.1). NCBI lineage: Eukaryota > Metazoa > Chordata > Aves > Passeriformes > Daphoenositta > Daphoenositta chrysoptera. The sequence goes on from VZRO01002710.1 coordinate 86,278, forward strand.
AACCTTGATACTGGACTTCAGTCCTTTGTTTTCTTCTTCCTACACAGAATCCCAGAATGGTCTGGGTTGGAATGGACAATAAAGCCCATCCAGTGCCACCCCCTGCCATGGGCAGGGACACCTTTGGCTCTCCCAGGTTGCTCCAAGCCCTGTCCAGCCTGGCCTTGGACCCTGCCAGGGATCCAGGGGCAGCCACAGCTGCTCTGGGCACCCTTTGCCAGGGCCTCCTCACCCTCACAGGGAAGAATTTTTTCCTAATATCCCATGTAAGCCTGCATTTGGCAGTGGGAAGCCATTTCCCCTCGTCCTGTCACTCCATGCCCTTGGAAGAAGTCCCTGTCCTTATGTGTGTATTCTTACGTGCCTAAATTAAGGTTTTCATCCAGGATGAGATACTATAATGCACCTCCATTACCACAAAAAGACTTTTCATGATTCTGGGTTTAGTTTCATGGAAAGTGAACACAGTGTCCAGAACTCCCATGGTGCAGTCTGGCGGTAATGCCTTGCACGAAGTGCCTCAGTCAAGTGTCCTGCTGAGTCCAGATGATTTACTTTTTTTCTTGTGATTGAACAAAGCACTAGTCCCAGCCATCCAGCTTTAGCAAGACCTGTGTAGTCAAAGTTTCCACATCCCTATGGTGGCACCAACAGGAAGGAGTTGGAAGTAGTCCCCCCAGAAGCTCTTGGATGGATGGATACTGGCACCCAGGGGAAATCAGGCCACTGAAGTGCAGGGTTGGTTATTTCTTTTTCCCAATAGATACTCAAAAAACTTCATATTGGACTAACACTTAGCAAACGAAGGTGACATTTGAGGCACCTGGAAGACAAATCTGACAAGAGTGGCATTTCCATGTCAATATTAAAAACTGCTGGGAGTTCACTGCTCTGGTAATATCCACAACATGAGCTGCAGGAGCTTGAAAGCCCTTTGGCTGGGCAGGGAGTTCCTGCTTTAATAACCTTTTTCTTGTGTGCAGTTTTGGACATTTGCTTTGATGTGGAGAAGTGCTGCTGCAGCAGCACTCATGAGCAAGAAGCTGCAGTGGGGCTGAAGGGGACAAAAGCTACCCCAGGTTTCATGTGGAAAGCACCAGTTTATTCCAACATATTGATGCTCATGCAGTGCTTAGAACAAGTCTTGCTTATATGTCATTATGTTTCTTATTACGCTTTTATTTTAAGAATAGCCTTCTAAGATAATCATCCTGTTTCATCCATATCTTTGACCACCTTTTTGCAAAATATTACTGTTGCCAGAAGTCAGATTAAAATTAATGTTGTTTAAGCTTCTAAGGCTTTTGAAAGGATCACTGGCACAATATAAATAAATTTACCCAAGTGAATAGGTCATGATACCTTAAAAAGAGGGGAGGTAATTTGATTTGGTGTCTTAATTGGTTTCCAAGCTAAAATTAATAGTGTGTGGAATCCCTCTTAGTAACATGACTCAGAACTATTTATTTTTCAACTCCTCTTTTAACTCTAGCTGAGATTGATGGGTGTGTTATCTTAGCATTTGGGAGATGCAAGCAGTACTGGAATGACAAATATTTCTCAACAGCTTTAGAAAGATGGATGGTGTGATGCCCCTGCAACAGGTTTGGGTTGTTTGTACTTTCCAATGGGCCATCGTGAGATTCTTGCTTCACTTTCATTCTTAATGAAGGGGGAGGAAAGGTGAGACCTAATTATGGATTTGATATGTCTTTGTAATGTGACTTCTCAGTGTCCAGGTTTGTCATCCAGGCCTCAATAGAAGAGCATAGTGACGGTCATCCCCATTTCATGGTCACAGCTTGTGCATTTTGCTTTTAGAAAAGAAGATGGTTACTGGATTTTACTGCAAAGCTGGTGCTAAGTGATAAGCTACACCTTGGATATTTGTTATTATATTGTACCTTGTTATTTTACTTGGCAGTTCTACACATTCTGCATAAAATCATGTTCCAATGAAGGAAGATTCCTTACCAAAACTAACCTACTATGGGCAAAATCCTTAGGCTTAACCAGAATCTTTATACATAGATACTTGTGAACATCTCTTCCATGTCTTTTGATCTGCAGAGTTGTGATAGCCTTAGGAGGAGAGAACACCTTAAAAATACCACACGTGGCCTACCACATCAAAGATCTGTGGAATTAATAAGAGAAAAAATACATTATTAATATATTGATAGCTTTCTGGTAAGTTCTATACAGATGGAAGAGAGTGTTTAATTTGCTTTTTTGCCAAGATTTAAAACGAAATAAAACCATTGCCACACAAGTGAAGTTTACAACCAACATTGCACTCATCAATGTGCCTGTGATATCTCCCCTAACAATTAAAACTCTTCAGTATATTAGAAACTGGGCTTCTTTTTGCTCTGAGAGCACATAGTGGAGGGCTGCAATGAGGCTGTTCTGCCAGTGCAGTGTAAATCCTGAAATGCCCCACAGGGTTCCCTTGCTCTCTTTTTAGACGTCGGAACAATAGGAGAAAGTTGGGTTTAAATTTTGTTGTAAACTCTTTCCTGTAGACTTGATCAATTCCCTAAGTGTGCTGTATATAAAAATGTGACTTGAAGCTCTCCCTGATAATCATCTTCTAATATTTAAAAGGAATAATTCCTGAGGAATGATTTTATTAGGAGGTTTGAGCTGTGGGTAAGTGAATCAAGTCAGTTCTGTGACATTTGGACTGTGTTAATATGCTGTTTTGCTCAGGGACGTTGGTAAAGTCCCATGCCACTTCACACCCTGGTTCACATTTAAACTTTTTTACTGATTCTGTTACAGCATTCCTGCATTTCATCTGTTGTGGGTTTTGGGGATTTGAGGTTTTTAATATTTTGGCCAGAAGGAGCTGTAGATTTTCATTTTGCCAAATATGGCCAGACCAGAGCAAATTCTCTTTCACAGGTGCCAGGAACTTAAAGTATAAAAATTAATTTATTTCTGAAATGAAAAGATATTTTGAACAAGCAGTTTATATGTTTGCATCTACAGAAATAACCTCTGCCTCCCCAAAAGCAGGCAAGCCTGCTACTGTATGTACAATGCTACTCTTGTCTGTCTTGTAAGAAGAAAAGCCTCACTAATAGGACGTGTCAGCCATGAGCAGTTAAAACCAACATATCTCTGTGTGATATAGGAGAAGAGTTTATGGATTAATATTCAGGTTCCTGGCAGGAAGCACACTGCGGTACATTAGTATTCTTATCGTTTGAGTGACAATTTATAAAAAGCTGATTAAAATGACCTGGATGTGGGACACATGGGTTGGAGCCAGGAGATGTGTGGAAGTGATTTAAATTTCACCTTCCTACTTCCCTGCTCTAATCTCCCAGGCAAGAGCAGAGCACAGCGAGGCTGCTTGGTTTTATAGCTCTCTGATAGTCACAGGGGACTGAAAAGCAGCTGAATACTGATGGTCTGGAGGGCTCTCGAGTGACCTGCTCCTTCTACGACTGCCCTGGCTAAAGCCAGGAGCTCAGGATCCTGCTGTAGTTACCGGGGAGAAATAAAGGCTTCGCAACTCCTGCCTCTGTTCTCACTCCTCTGGAAGAGATTTGTGTCTCCTGGTTGACTCTGAATCTCCTGCTTTACTTAAACGCACTGCATTGAGCAGCAGAAATACTTCTCCAAGAGTTCCTGAGTAACAACTTTATTCCACCACAGGAATTTATCAAAGCCATCTTCAGTATCAGATTTTATCTCCAGTATAGCTGCTCAAAGCAGCTGCACTGTGTCCAGAGGACCTGGCCTGGTGTATTTTAGGACATATAGTAACTTACACCAGATACTGACCTTGTGCAACTCCTATCTTCAGCAAAGAGATTGTTATTTGAAGTTTTGTTTGTTTTTTAAATTATACGTTGCACTCATGGCATGCTGGCTTCGTGACAAATATGATTTAATGCAAAGGAATCTCTGGAAGAAAATGTCTTTGCGAAGTGATTCAGGGGGTATTTTGGTAAGGCATAAAGGTGGTATTTTTCTTCAACCCTAATAATGATTCCTAAAATACGTAGTAATAAAATAGTTCCCGAAGAAGCCATATTACAGATGGCAGATGCCTCTGACATCTATTTAATGGTGATAATTCATTGTTAAAAAACTTGCAGGGGTAGGGAACAGATGTGGGGTGATCAGAGCTCAGTTGTTGAAGTGTGTGTAGGGAGGTGAAGTTTTCCTTTCTTATTCCAGGGCAGCACAACACAGATGAATATTGCTTCATTGCCATGTCTCCATGACCCTGGAGAGAAAGAACACTTTAACCCCTCAGTGGGAGATGCGCCATTGTGGTGCTGCTTCTCTCCTGGGGAACATGATGCACCAGCACAGAGGTGGGAGCTGAGTAACAGCTTCATCCTTTCCCTCTCCTCTTTTTGTATCCAGAGTGACCTGACCCAGTGACACAGATCAAAAAATTGAAAGATCCAGAGGGAAATGAGCTGATTTTTGGCCAGATAAGGTCATTCTGTGGGTGCAGTTGGTTGGGCGAGCACAAGGGAAAGGCATGAAGTGTTTATCTAACTAGAACATATTTTTTAGCAATTTTCATTTTAAGATGAAGAGGAAGAGCCCAACAGCAACAAAACCCAAAAGGATGGGAAGATATTCAGTGCAGAGTGTCCTGCACTTGGAAATTTCCTCCTTTGATCAAGGAGCCCAAAAGCATTGATGGGCAAGTGTCCTCCTGGATGAGGGGCTCACAGAAGGCTTGGAGTAAGGAGCTTTGTTTGTGGATGCATTAATTGTGCGCTAAATAAATAGGACTTGGTGGTGGTAAATGTATAATATTATTAGAAGTCTTTGGCAGCTGGCTGGAAAGCAGTATTCCTTCCCATGGAGGTTATTTCTCCAAGGTGGATCGCATGAGGTGAAGCCTGTCTGTGGTATCCAGCTTTCATTTCCCCTGAAGCCATGACTGACCTCTGTGAGGCCTTGGGAATAATACACTGTTTAGGTGGCTCACAAAGTCAGCAGTTTTCAAGATTGAACAGCTTATAAGGGCCTGGTTTTATTTTTAGTATTATTTAATTTTTGTTACATTATCTTGTAGCAAAATACGATTTTAGTGAGAAGAGCCAGGCTCATCGGTGGTAACCTGACCTGTTTCTCATTTACTAAACGAGGAGATTCATGTCTTTTTTCCCATTACAAGCCTTGGACATCAGGTGCATTGAAAAAGTGAGGTTAAATGAGCTGGTTTTTCCATGCATTGGTACTAGAAAACTTGATTCAAAGATGAAGACAAAATTTTTTTATGTGGAGTAAAGTAGATAAAGAATTTTGGTGCAAATGCCATGTTATTTAACTTGTGAAGTTATTCATACACTGAAGACAACATGTACTCCTCAATTATTGTTAATTCCTTGCTCCCTGCAGCAGGCTTGGACACACGCAGTCCCACGGTCTTTCCTTCCACTCTCGCTGCTCTTCCCCAGGTGAGTGCTACAAGCACATGCACACCTGCAGAGCCAGTGGTTTATCCAGCTGGGCCTCCCTAGTTACCAGCAGTGTATTTCAGGATGTGTCCATCATCCTCTCCTCTGTCGTGACCCCTCACTGCTGTGACAAGCCCCACAGAGGCAGCAGCAGCATTAGGAACACATTGCTGTGACACTCCACGTTACCACAGCCGTGAGCTTTTCAAGCTCCTTGTAATGGCAATTGTGGTATCAGCAAAGGGTCTTGTTTGGCCAAAGCGCTGAGGAGGAGGCCCAAATTGGAAGAGCTCAGTGACCACTTGTTTTGTTGGTCAGAGCCACTAAAAGGATTTGGATGAGCTGAAAACAAACATGGAGCACTGTGCTAGGCATGCTGGTGGCTCCAGCCACTGCTGCCAGTTACGGATACTGAAATACTAAATGCCGTGGAAAGCCTAAAAAATGCCCCATTCTGGGGACAGTGAGTGTCTCTGGGAATCCTTGGAAACCCACACTTGTCAGTGGTCAAGAGAGTAACATCACCTTTTGAGCACTTAAAAGCAGAGCTGGACTAACAGGTTGTTAGTCCAACGGGTCAGATGGGTGCGTACCAGTAAGTCTGCCTTCTTCATCCTGAAAATCTCTGAAGTCACAATTATCAACATTTCTCAGCAATTCCCTCCTCTTCTATTCCCTGTACAGAGCAATGGGCTTTTAAATGCTGGCTAATAAGAGGAATGTGTCTTTTGTAGTAAAAAAAAAAAATAAACTGTGTCAGATCCTTTACATGGCAGACCTTTCCAGTTTTGTGGGACATGACAGTCTGGGGTTTAACTGCCCTCCTCTATCTGTAAGTAACACTGTACAGGCTTGCATCAATCTTATTTTTAATTAGAATCCTCTTTGAGATGGAAAATATTAAAGCAGATGTATAGTAAGACTGGGAACTTCAGAGCCAGAGGGTTTTCAGATACTGCCTTAAAAAAAAAAAGAAAAAGCTATTTCTAATCCTTAAAATATTTGCCTTGCTTTATTTTCATATCTTGAAGACAAACAGGTGCTGTGTGCCCTTTATGATTCTCAAATCAAATCAAATCTTCAAGCCAGCAGTCTCCAAAGCCTTCCCTTGTTTGTACAATTAGGGTGGGATTTTTGGAATCACTCAGTGTTGGTCTGTCTCAGCTCTCATTGAAGTCAAACTGCCATTGACTTCAGTGAGAATCGTGTTAGATCACCACGAGTGCTTTTGAAAATCCTTCCCTCCACTTTTTTTTAGTCACATCTGTGTACAATTGAGTAAAAAGACCTTTGTAATATGCTTTAATTATTCTTTGTCCTTTTCATATAAAAGTGATTGAAAGGAAACCAGAAGGAAACCTATAATAATAATCTTGACTTTGATCTTATTTACCATGAATTATATGTTATGTTTTTCTTCTCCATTTATGTAATTATATATTACTTTATGACAACATAAGATAAATCACTGAAAACATGAGGAATAGAAATAATTAGGTAATACAGAGGGGAAGAACAGTCTCAGAGGAAAGTACGTGACGCTTCGTGGTCTGGTGGGTTTCCAGTGTTTTTTAAAGCAACTTTCCTTCAGCTGGATGGAGGCTGCATGGCCAGCTGTGAGGAATGGTTTTCTGGATGTCACCTTCCCAGGGAACTGCAGATTATTGCCCAGGTATTCACAGTCTGCTCTGCCACTGTGCTTTCCACACAGGTTTGGTCCACCTGCTTCTCCTTTGTTCATGCACCTTTTCGGTTTCCAGCGTGTGTTTCAGTGGTGTTTCTGGTTAACTGTTTGCTCTTGGGCAATACCAAAGAAAACCAAAGAGAATCAGAGCTTTCTGTAGCTCAGGTGTATTGGGAGAACCCCAGAAACACCTAATTCAGCAAGATCAATATTTGCGAGGCTTGCCCTATACAGCCCAGCTTACCTCTCTGGCTGTAGATAATTCAGTGAAGCGTTCTAGTGGGGCATCCTGCTGTAGTGGTTTTTATTTGTATCATATTAATATTTGCTTGGGTCTGTAGCAAGAGATTTTAGCTGAGGGGGAGCTTTGGCCATCACCTATAGCTCATCTCCACCTCCCCATGTGATACAAAACAGGGAGGATTTTGGACCCCAGTAGGAGGAGATGACTGCTTCACTCATTAGTGCTAAAGATTTACCTGAACTGCCGTTCTAGGATGCTTTTAAGAGAAACACATAGATCCAGAGGGCAATTCTGATTGCAGAGAGCACATGGAAGCCTGCTTGGATTCAGGAGTGGTTTTGCAATGGGAGAACCTCAAAGTTACCTTGAATTAAATTGTCTTTTAATGGCAGGGTTCCATTCCATCTTTAGGCTCCTGGGATTATTGGTTCTGCTGTAAATATGTGTTTAGCATTAGAGTAAAATGTTATGTCAATACATGGCACACTGGTTGCCTGTTTCAGCCGCCGCTGTTTCCACCACGTGTCACAGATTAGAGCTGGGGCTGGCCGTCATCCAGGCTGGTGCTTGAGACACTTGAAATCCAAAGTGCTCTATGAGAGATGTTTATTAGCTGAAGTGTGGCAGATCTGTTTGATAAACTCTATGGTATATTGTTCCTCTTAGTGCACTCTGTTGGTGTTTTCATGTGAACAGGAGTAAAGGTGTTGGACTGTTTGTAATTCAGTAGAGGCAATCTCTCCTGTAGGACCATGGATGGCAAACGTACCGTGTGCTCAGGGCTCCACTGGCCTACTTAACTGAAAATCCTCAGGCCACTGTCTTGGGAAACTTAGTAGGTGGTCTTGGTGTTCAACACCCAGAGGGTATTGGGGCACTGAACAGGCTCCCCAGGGAATGGTCGCAGCCCCAAGGCTGCCGTAGCTCAAGGAGTGTTAGGACAGCGCTCTCAGGCACAGAGAGGGATTGTTGGGGTGTCTGTTTAGAGGCAGGAGTTGGACTTGAAAATCGTTGTGGGTCCCTTCCCACTCAGGAGATTCGGTGATTCTGTGAACTGATGGAAGGAGCAGAAGTCGCCTGCAGAGGCACTGGACGCGCTCTCATCTTTCCCTATCATTAGTCCTCAAAGTGCTGGCATAGTGCAATCTGCATCTGCAAGGTGCTGTTACAGAAATCTTGGCGTAGTCTTAAAAAAATTATTAGTCTGTGAGCCCTCTGGAAGATCTGAGTGCTCAGCCACCCTCTGCAGGAACTGCTGGTTCCAAGGGGTAGCTTAAAATTAAAGGTTCTTTAACATTTCACTTATAAATGAAGTGGAAACCAATGTGAAGAAGCTGAAGGACAGAAAGCCCATGGATGTAAACAGCTCTGAGCAGTAATGTGACAGCTATGCTAGGAATTGTGACATTTTTAAGATGTAATTACTGTATATTAATGAGATGAGATCTGCACAAAAAGCAGGATGAGCCTGCTAGAGAAATAAACCACAGAGTACTGGCTGGCTTGATTTACTTTTTTTCCATCATCATGTTTTAAATGTTCATGCATCCTGATTAAAATTTAGGTTCGGTTCTTGAGAGCTGTTGCTAAGTTTTGTCACTCAGGGCTTTTTAGATGCTGTAGATTTAACCCTAAGTCTGCCCTTTTGGTGGCCAGTTTCCCAGATATTGAGGGCAGATAATATTCTGCCATGTCCAGCTGAACCGATGCATTCAGACTTCCTGAGGAAAAAGCCTCTTGAGTGCTTCTAATATATTTATTTATCTAGGATTCATCTTACTGAATTTACTGTTTGCTGAAACAGGCGGGACTCTGTTGGCCTGGCATGAGATAATATGTTTGAGTTCACTTTTTCATTCCTGTGGAATGATATTTGAGATGCATGGCTTTTTCATTTTTTCTAGAATATCAGGGGAAAATAATTTCAAATGGAGACTTTTGCTGAACATCTGGGAGCAAAATGGGAAAAGTTTGATAAATGACATCTTGCTGACATGTAAGAGCAACTAGCTCAGTGAAGGAATCTAGGGCATTGCAATTAAAAGGATTTTTTTTAAAGTGTAGTTCAGTTGGAAATACAGCACCATGCTGTATACATACTCTTGACAGTAACAGATTATTCCAATTGTCAGATTTTAAAAAGTGAAAAAATTCAGTCCTAAGTCATGCAGTAATCTTAATTTCAGAAGCAGCCGTGTGTGTAAACAATAGACACAGACATTTTTTGACTGCTTAAGTCAGCAGAGGAGATTCTTGTTCAAAATTTATATTCTGTTCAGAGGTTAATCACTGTATTAAATATATGAAAATATTTGATACACTAAGCATGGCATCATCATCTTATATTGATAACCCAACTGCATATGTTTAAATTCTTTCAGGTGTTGACTATCCAACTGTTCTTCATTTTAGCCATTTTATGTCTGAGACACATTGAGTTTAAAACTTGCACATTATTTTGATTTTATCCATTGCACTCAGATACCTCTATGCATAAGCTTAAGTGCTGTCAAATAAGCCAAAATCTCCTCACATGCACAAGTTTAAACTGGAAGTAACTCAAAGCAATCAGACCTTTGCAAGTAGAAATAAGACTTGTGACTTAACAAAAAAAAGTAATTGTAGCCCAGATATTTTCTGGAGAACAGACTTTAGGCCTGTTGAGTTTTTCCCTTGTATTGCTCTACCAGTCTGATGTCAAATGACTTTTTTTTTTTCATTTACTGTAATTGTCTCTGGAATATAGCAGTGAAACCATTAACGAAACACTGAGCTGTCAGAAGCAATCACTGGCTTCAGATCCAGATAGGGTGCTTTCCCTGCTCCGAAGAAACTTGTGTCTGTATCCCTACAGAGGTTCTTTGTGAAACATCCAAAACTTCCTGGTTAGTGTTGTAGTTGAGAAGATCTGACCTGTCCAGCGTGAGGTGGAGGGCAAAGATCCCTCAGTGCTTTTCTTCCAAACCAACACCTTCACCAGCTCCGCTGGTTGTTGGGAGTGACCCTGACAACGGCACATCAGCCATAGCAAATAGTGGATGACAAATTCCCTGTCAGCCGCCTAAAAATCACTGTAGGAGCTGCCCAGTGCTGTCCCACAGAGTTCTGGCAAAGCAGAAGATGTATGAACAGCCTTCCTTCTTTCCTTCCTGCCTTCCTTTCTTCCTTTGTTCCTGCCTGCCTTCCTCCCTACCTCCCTTCCTTGTAAGTCTTGGCTGAGCAGCCTGAGTTTGCTTTAGGAATATCAATAATAAAATTGGAAGGCAAAGATTTCCAGTTGCTGTATAGTCATTATGTGAAGGTAATGGATGGGAAAGGTAGTTCCTGAAACTCCATGTGCCTGGAAATGGAGCATCTTTCCCTTGATGTGCATGTGGAGGGCTCTGACAGGTTTCTAGTGCTCCCATGGTCTCTGCCCGCTGGCGTTCCCATGCGAGTGCTCAGTAAATAGCAGGACCAGTAACATGGCACTGTCAAAATGAAAATGTTTGTTAATTGAGTCTTTTGTAGCATAAAATGTTAAATCAACTTGCTGGAATAGACTTTATTGTGTAGTCATTTATTGTATGATCACCTAAAATCTGTTTGCAGTTTTGTTACACAGAGCTTACTGTCAGTCTGACTGCTTGCAATTGTGATTTGTTATAGTACTTTTCCTGCATATCCACTATAATTGGGATGCTACCCCAAAACCTCAGACGTAACATCACTAGAAAATATTCATTCCGTAAATACATCCTACTCTTTCTGTAAGTAAATCTCTGCTTATTACTTGTATTATTGTTTGGCGCACATAAAACTGAATGGCTTTAGATTTGTCTGGATGGCAAAGTGCTTTCAGCTCTTCCAGTAATACTCTTATAAAACAGATCCTGCAGAAGCCTGAATGAATTCCAAGAGGGCAGATAGTGCTGCCTGAATTTTCCCATACCGTGTTTAAAGTCAAATTGGCTTGTGACATTAAATAAGACCATATGGTGTGTTCACTCCCTCCTGCCCCAGCTGGGAGTTCCAGTAGCGTTTTACAAGAGTTGATTGATTTTGGGGTGGCTTACAGTTCTGGCAAGGTAGGTGATTTTGGAAAAAACCTTAGTTTTGTCTTTTAAAGACCAGAAGTGCAACATTTGCAAGGACAGTTTGTATTAATATAAAACTGGGGTCAGAGAGCTGAGGGGGCTCAGGCTGGAGAAAAGGAGGCTCAGGGGGGCCCTTGTGGCTCTGCACAATCCCTGACGGGAGGGGGCAGCCAGGGGGTCGGGCTCTGCTCCCAGGGAACAGGGACAGGAGGAGAGGAAACAGCCTCAACTTGTGCCGGGGGAGGTTTAGGTTGGGCATTAGGGAAAATTTCTTCATTGAAAGGCTTGTTGGGCATTGGAAGGGGCTTACCATACCTGGAAGTGTTCAGAAAACCTGTGGATGTGACACTGGAGAATGTAGTCTAATGGTGAACACAGTAGTGGTGGTGCTTGTTGGACTGGATGATCCTAAAGATCTTTTCCAACCATAATGATTCCATGATTTCCATGTATGTGTATGCAAATGTAATTGTGTATGTCTAAAAGCTGTGTCAGACCTGTTGAGAAAAGAACTTGGAATCAAACTGTACTTAAAATGATGAACTTTTGGGGTCTTGTGCAAACTACTTTTGTCCTCTGGGTTTTTTTCTTTCTAAAGGGATGCCAAAAGTGTCAATGCAGACTTTCAAAGCTCCATAAAACCCATTTGCCATTTTCATTATATCCCTGATGTTGAGACTGTGGGGATTGGGGTAGCTGAGAGATGTCATAGAGATGATTTATTGCAGAATCAGTTTCATTTTTATTGAAGGGTGAGACAGGAGAGATGCTGTGAACAACATCTCTAATATCAGAAGTAGCAGCAGTTACAGTAGCAATAGCAGTAGCAGCAGTTAGCGGCCACAGCTGCAGCAGGTGCAGATGCAGCAGTGGTGGAGCTGAAGTAGTAGTCGTATTTTTTTGTTACAAGGCCTTATATACTTTTTTAAGCCAATAAGCAAATGCCACAAAGTTCGTTAGCATACTTGTACCAACCATTATTGTACATGGTTCTACTGCAATGCATATTTTCTTGACCAGTCATCATATTGGTATTAAGGCCTATTGCACAGGCTTATATCTTAACTTGCTAATAAACTCTATTATAAACTTTATTGCTAAACTTAAAATTTTCTACTCTTTTACTTATCATAATTCTTGCATAAAACATGTTTCTACTTACTAAAAATATATTTCTCCTTTTATAAAGCATATTTCTTTTAAAACTACAAAACTACATTCTTGCTTTAAGCTGCAGAAGTTCACTGTTCTAACTCTGGCAGCCTTCGCCAAGGTCTCAAATGGAAACATTTATTCATTTCTATTTCTTCAAGCACAATGCTGTTTATGTTCTCTGTCAGCACCTGCAACCTTTCTGTAACTCCATTTCCCACACCCTGAACCTTCAAAAACAGAGATTAAAGCATCTGCAAATGTGGACAGGACATTCCATGCATGGCATGTTTTCCGGTATCCTTTCATTCTGATTCTTCCTTTCTTTTTTAAATTACAGTTCTTTGAGGTTCCGTTTGACTCAAATATGAACAGGACTAAAAACAGACCACTGGTGCGAGGACAGATCAGGTAAGTGCACACCTGCACTGGCTAAGGAGGAATAAACCTTTTATCTATTTCCAAGTTTGTCTCCCTGTTCAGATGACAAAAAATAGCACTTTGAGACAAAACACTTATGAAGGAAGTGCACCTCTCTGTACCTTGCTATTTCTTGATGTTTATAATTTTCATGCAAGAAGTTTGGGCACTCAGCTGTAAAATACTGAATTTCTCAATACGGTAGAATTTCCCCTCATAGTACAAGTTTCTTCATGTGTGATGACTATGTGCATGGTGTGACAGCATGCAGTTATGTTCCACTGAACTTTGTTTTTTGTAATAATATTAAAAATTTCCCATCTAAGAACAAATACAAAAATGTGTGTTGCTTGTTGCTTCTTTGCTTCTACATGTTTAGCTGGGTGAGAACTCAAAATTGTGGCATCTTAGGAAATTAATTAAAAAATTTGTCATCATGAAGTTTATCATCATCCATAAGTAAATTCCTCCCCCCACCAAAAAAAAAAGTCCTATATTAGCATAGGAATTTCCTTAAAAAAAAAAAGTCCTCCTTTCCCTCTATTTTCTTGAATATGTATCAGTTCAGTTTCTCAAAGGCTTTTTGGCAGCTAAAACAGCAGAGTGAAAAAGAACATCAACAAAAACCCTCTAACTTGTTTGCAAACTGAAACTGAAGGCCCAATTCATAAATGATTCAACAAACAATTTTAGTATTGCATTTCCATGATTTGTGCCAAAGAGTATTTATAACAAAATTATGTTTTCCCTTAGGCTTCTGTGAACAGTTGGTCCTGTTTATTTTTGTGTTTTATCCATCACCTTTGGAGGACTGAAAAAAACATGATAGATGAAATTACAAGAAAATTGAGACAAAATAGTCAAGTGAACCTTGAGGGTAAATTCACTCTTGTGGTAAATAGTTAAGAGTGCTTCAATAAACTTGTTCTGATTTGTTCTCAAAGGTGGTGCTAATTGCAGATTCCCAAGTTGAGTTAATTTTATTTCAAAACATATTTTAGGGACCACTGCAGTGAGGGCATCTGTTGGATATACAGTAAGTCAGACTGTGTCTGTCTGTGTCTGTCTGTGTTGTGTGCTTCAGGGGACCTGCACTTCTGCCTCCCTTGCATGTGGTCCTTAGGCCCTGGGAGAAGGAACACTTATTAGAAAGAAAAATTATGGGGGAATTTTTTTAAAAATTATTTTATTTTTATCATAGTCTGCTAGTATGACTTTCAGTGCTTCTGGAGCCAAAAATATAACTAGGAAACTTTCTGTCAACTTTGATTCAGGGAAAGCAATTTATTGTATGTTTCCGGTGTCCTTAAATGAACTTCGCTGTCATCTGAATGCACCACAGATTGGCAAAACCGTATTTAATGGATTTTCTTACTTCCCGCCCTTTCATATTTGCTTTCACCACAAAATGGTAATGTTGGGGACATTGGGCAATCACTCATCAATCTGTCTACCTGCCTGTCAACAGCTAATTTAAAGTTGTTTAAAGTGTCACTTCCCTTGAATAATGCTGCTCTTGCTCCCTGCAGACCATGGAACACGCAGACCTTGACTGGGGTTATTTCTTCTGCAGTGTGCCAGAGGAGAATAATCCAGTGCAAGTGATCTAACCTTATTGTATTCTGCCACATATTTCCTGGTGTTCCTTGAACTCTTTCCTTCCTGGCTGATTAAATAAAACCTGTAAATGATTATGCTAAAACCAGTCAAAAGCAGACGAGACAGGGATGGATAAATAGTACCTGAGAGACTGGTGTCTTGGCTTTGGGAAAGAATCTAGAGAGTTTGGGGAGTTCTTGCCCAAAATTTGTCTGATATTTGAGTTTTGACATTTTCTTCTCTTTAGCTGCTTCATTCAATGAAACACTTGCAGCTTTTTTAATTCTGCTGTGTTACAACATCTGTGCTATCCAGTGCAAATGAGACATCATTTTCTAATCTGTCTTCATTTGTACTGTTTGTAAATATATTATTTTTTTTCTTGCTTTCCCTGCTTTTTGTTTACTTGGCGTAGTCGTTGTTACAGAACTGGACAATATGGGTAGCAGTTTTGTCCTGAGCTTGAGATTCTTTTTGAAGAGAGAAGGCTGTTAACTCTCCATCGTGTTGGCTCTGCAGCTCCTTGGAAAGGCTTTCGGTGGTGGCTTTGATGTGATTCCTGCCCACTGAAAACTGCACTGAGGCCAGTGAGAGTTTTTCTGGAGGTTGTGCCATCACAAAGATAATTCTTACACACTTTGAATGTAGGCCAGAATCAAACTGGTAACCCCAGTGAGAGGTTCTTGGAGTTACTGAGTCATACAGTCCCTGGATGAACTGGTGGCTCCGTTTTAAGTAAGATAATTCACAGAGTTGGCTCATTAGGAAATGTTAAGCTTTTGTAGAGGAACTATTCCTGTGTGTTTTGCTTTGTGGCCTCTGTTTGCAGCTTCACCCCCCAGTTTGTTTAGGGTTAAGACCAGCTGTCTGTTCTAAGTGATCTTGCTTCCAACATTTCTCCCCTTTTTTTCTGCCTGAAGCCTTCACTTTGAGAAAACACCGCAAGTCCATCTCAGGGGTTCATTTCCCTTCATGGTTCCCAAACCCTCACATGTCACCCTGTTCTATGATTTGCTGAGGATTTGCAGTTTCCTTTGGCATTTATAAGGAACCTCAGTAGCTTTCGAAGAAAGGCTCTGTGGCCAGGGCTGGACTTTTGGGGTGTGGAGGTCTGGCTGGAGATAGTATTTTTCTCTTACTGGTGACATTCAAGAAGTGTCTCAGTTGGGCAGCTTTGGCCTGTCCATCACTCCATGTGAGCCAGGAGCCAGTTCTGCAAAGATCTCTGGAAGGATGGGATTTGGAAAAGTAATTTTCCTCCATCCTTTGTGAAGTTTCTGTATTGCATCCTACTTAGGGGTGCAGTGTGCCCCTGCCTTACGTTTTATATATTTGGGCTGGACAATCCATAAAGGCAACGACACAGAAGGATTCTGTAGAGCGGGGGCTGATGAACGTAGGGACAACAGCACATTTACCTTATTTGCCCCAAACCCACCTCTGGTGTGCCCAGGGAATCTTCTGACACTGAGATTTGGGAGATTTTTGACAAATAACATCTGATAGTTCATTGACTTCTTGCTTTACAATCTTCTATTTAATTTGTAAAGCTCTGAAAAAATGTTCTCTTTGAGCAATGAGATGTAACCATCCTTATTCTCTATTCAGAGAGTAATCAGAGACATCCTGTTGCAAAAACAACAAGAGTAGACCCAAACACAGCATGCCACTGAGCGCCATCCATCATCCTGCCTGCCCACATGTCCTCCTCCCTCCTCTGACCCCTCAAGTCCTGTTTGGAAATACAAACAGCTTGAGAAGTTCTTTATACTTGGGCTCCAGTGTTAAACTCATTGAGCATATTTGTGTTCTGCATTTTAATAACAGCTGATACTGGTTTTCCTTCTATGAATTGGTTTTGTGTCATTGATGAGGAAAAATTTCATGTGCTTACACATGAAGTGCTGAAGCGGCAGCAGCTTTTCCTGGTTACCTGTTGGGTGTGATTTATTCCCTTGCTTTTTAAGGTAATGGATATAATTTTCCTGCAGATTAATTTAAATAAATCTCTGGTATGAGCTTCAGTAGCTGAGGGAGATCAGCCTCAAGGGTGACTAGTGTCCTGCTCTGTTATGTTGTGCAAAGCGACAGTTTTGATCACCCTTTATCCAGAACTGCACACACACTTTTTAAAAAGTGGCTGTTTCATGAACTTAGGGTACTGCTGGATCCCCGGTGCTAATCACTCGTAAAGTCTTCATAGTTGTACAAGAACAGTTTTTCATCTTAAAAGAAAAAAAGACCTTGAACAGTGTGTTCTAAATAACCAATTCACGGCCATGTAGACACTGTTCAATTCCGCTCCTGCAGTATTTTGCAACTTACAGCTGTTTTCTGTACCCAGTCCGTTGGCTTTGGCCTCAGCAGTGGCTGCCTGGAAGTGGGGCTGGGCCTTCTCCTTGGCTTACATGGACCACAAAGCATAGTACAGGCAGCCTTAGAGGATGGTCCGGGCTGAAAGGGGCCTCAGGAGAGATGAAGACCCATCTCCTGCTCACAGGAGAGTCAGCTCTGAGCTCAGACCTGGTTGCTCCAGGTCTTGTCTCAAAACCCTTCAATATAATGGCTTCAAACTGCAGAAGAGTAGATTTAGATTAGATCTTAAGGAAGAAATTCTTCCCTGTGAGGGCGGTGAGGCCAAGGCCCAGGTTGCCCAGAGAAGCTGTGGCTGCCGCTGGATCCTTGGATGTGCCTAAGACCAGGTTGATCAGGGCTTGGAGCAACCTGGGATAGTGGAAGGTGTCCCTGCCCAAGGCAGGAGGGTGGAAAGAGTTGAGCTTTACGGTCCCTTCCAATCCAAACCATTCTGAGATTCTGTGATAAGACTAACATGCTGTGGAATTTATTGATATTCTTCTTATGCAGATTATTTGCAGTCAAGCTACTTTCCTATACACATGTAAGAAGTTTATTAAAATGGCAGAAGGCGGCACAACACAGCTAATGCCTTGAATGCTTCAACAGAAATAAATCTTTGTGTTGTTTGGTGAATATTTTTTCCAAGAATTCCATTAACCTCTTCCCTTAACAATGCCCAAGGAGCTGTGTTCTGTTCTGTCTGCGAGCCTTCCGCTTCTCATGTTCACTGTTGATGTTTACTGCAGTTAATGAAGGCAGTAACACTTCTACGTATTGGTATTTCTGAGTGGAGTGTTGACTCAGTTTAAACTATAAGCCAAACTCTTGAAGAATCAGACCAAAAAGGGCTCCTGCGCTAGTATTGTTTCTCACCAATGGCTTGTATTTGTGACTTGTAGTTATAACTGCAGATGTGCAAGTTGGATGTTCATGAACTAGTAGAAAACTGCAACATGTGAAATTTTATTTCTTCAGAGACACATTGTGACTCAAGACTAGTTCTATGTAAAGCTGAGTTTTTCCACTCTGTTGCCTGTAGCAGACCTACTATTATAAGTGTAACAAAACCAGTCCACAGTGAAAAAATGCGTGCATTTTAAAACAAAATTCCTCCTGTGATCCCTGTGGATAACTCAGGTTAATTAGCTTAATTCTTAGCTTGTTAGCACTAATGCAAATCAGGAACGTTCCTACTGATGTTAGTGGAGCTGCACAGATATAAGTGAGGGAAAATCCATGTCCTGGGCTTACACTGAGACCTGCATTAAGTGTTTTGCTAGCCTTGGTTAAGCCAGAGATTTAAAACCACCCCCAGGATCTTGGTACAACTTTGGGTCCCCTTTAGAGCTCAGCCCCTGCTTAGCCAGTGGCTCTGCTCCTTTGGGTGGTCATTTCAGACTGGTTTCATTCTACTTACTTTAAACAAATAAAACAAAAACTCCATAAATCTACAGTTCCTCAAGAATAATCATTTTTAAGAGATCAGATGCTCAGTCCCTGCAGGGGAACATTCTGATACTTTGTTTAGAAAATAGCTCATTTTAAAGGGACGGCCCTGAGATCTTTTTGAATGATAAAAATGTTTCTTTTTTCAGTGGGAGGCTTTCCTCTTGTTTAAACAGGGCACAATTCAAAGCAGACACCATCACGGCGGCCTTTTCAAGAATTTCTTATCCTGCTTGTATTCAGGCTTTATTATTTGAAAACAAGTAAATGCATTCCTTCCCCACCACCACCCTCCTGCCTTAATTTTTTTTCCACCCTGTGTTTTTCAGGAGCTGTCGTTGACTGTGTTTGGTAAACAAGAAATTAAAAAGGCAGCTTTATATTTTTGACATGTATAGTTGCTTGTAAAAATGTACTTCTTGCCTTTTGAACAGGGTTTTTTTTTGGGTTTTTTTTTTTTTTTTTTTTTTTTTGTTTTTTTTTTTTTTTTTTTCTGGCATGGCCATGTCACAGAGAGGTGGGGGGGGAGGGGAGAAACCTTGGGGCTAAAACATAGTTTAATGAGAATAAAACCCACATCAAAGGATGGTCTAATGGAATGATATAATGCTTACTGTGTCTCTTTCCCAAAGGGGATATGGATGACAGTACGTATATTTCAATTATCTATTCACTGCCTGCATGGGATGTTGATTCAATGGTTATAAGGTGTTAGAGGCCTTTTGTAGAATACACAGAAAAAGGGTGATGCTGCACATCATCCTCAGATCAAAATGTGTGTTGGGAGGAAATTACATAGCTCTAACTACATATATATTTTGTTTCTTTGGGCAATAAAGAGGGTTGTTTTATTAGCTCCACATTTAAATTTGTTTCAGTTGAAATAAAGCAGTCGCTGGTTCTCCAGCTCACTCCTGCCCAGGCCTCATTCTGCCACAGCTCAGTGCAGACATTCCTTTGCAGGCAGCTCTGTTTGGTAAATATAAATCCTGCAGAAACACTTGACCCTTCATGCCTTGCTGCTTTTCAGCTCAGCCTATGGGACTTTACCCCCAAATTATTTATCCGAATATTTAATTGCATGCGGGAGAGTTGATAAATCGGAGTACATTGTGCCTTGCCTCGCATTAGGAAACATCCCAGATGCTCGTGTATAAAGCAGGAGTCACGGTGCATTTTGCTAAATAGCTGCTCCATCTGCTTGTGGAGAACACTGCAGAGAAGTGATACGGGCTCCTAATGGAGTTGTCCTATCCTCTCATGTCAGCTCCTCGCCGGGGGGTAGAGCTGCGGGAGCTGGAGGGAACTGAGTCATTGTCCACTAATCCTGCCATCTTTGTGTGGCTTATATGAGTGGGCCTCTTGGACACTGATTGCAGCCATTGCCTCTTTTATTCTTTAATTGACTAGTACGAGTCATTTTCTCCAAAGGTGATGTTAAAGTGAGTTTTTACAAACAAACAATATTTAAGCTCAAAGCCCAAGATCCTTTCCCCAGCTTAGGGGCACTGTTCTCCTGATGGCTCTTCTTCCCGAGTCTGTCAAACATTTCAGGTTCATGTTTGTAAATTCTGGCTTAATGCAAGTCAAAACCCCAACACTTCGTTCTCTGTATTAGTATTGAACCTTATCTGGTTTAACCACAGCAGCGTCATCATTCACCCTGTGCCAAGTGGTGTAGGAAATGTCACTGCTCAACAAGTCCATTATGGAGCTGCCTCTGATTAGAAGCTGCTATACCCTGAGATCTGTTTACAGTGAGTCATGTTAGAAGTGCATTTCTCTCTCTGAAGGACAGAGTTTATCATGTCTCATACAAGTTATAACTTACATGTTATCAGCTTTGCAAGTCAGATATAAAAGGTTTTTCTTGCGCTTTAATTAGCTGTGTGAACACAGATGCTTGTTCTCTGGTCTCTATGACTAGAAAAGCTGCATTCCTGAGGTTGAGATATGTGGAGAACTCCTTTGATAAGTTTTATTTTGTTCTTTTTTGCTAGGGACATAAAATCATGAAGAATATAAAATTTTAAATTGTGCTGGAAAGGAGCCACAGTGACTCCTATTGCTGCCTGTGTGACAATAATTATGTTTTATTCATGCACTTTGATGGTATATGAAGGGTTTTTCTTTTTGTTTTTCCACTTCAAAAACCCATAACTCTAGATGTTAACTGTAGATAGTCTACCCAGATAATAATACAAGAATCCCAAAATATAGCCATCCTCATCCTCTTTACCTCTGAGATGAGACTTGGCAGCTAAGAGTTTGCTATAGAATGTTCCCATGCTGTGGCTGTCAAAGGCATGTTTGCGATGGTGCAGGGGAATCTACAGATGGGCAGAAAGGATCTGGCTGAACTTGGAATTTGTCAGGCTCAATCTGCTCCATTGCTCTTCCACTGGCTGGTGTTTAGAGACTGATCCTCTTCCCATGGCAGACCTCTGCTTCTTGTCCTGTTCTCTTTGGCTATAGGGAATAACTTAATTCCTTCATTTTCATTGCTCCTGGAAATGTATTTAGAAGCAGTGTTCCTGTGCTGAGTATGACTGGACTATCTTCTCTCTTAGTTTTTGAAGAGCGGGTTGATAAATACTCTAGAATGTCAGTTTTTTCTGTCTGAATGGGATTGAGATCTGGCCTGAGATTTCTTTATCCGCTGTTTTCCAAATGTTGGCTGAGGGCTCAGCAGAAGTACATGTTAGATTTAATCATTCTAAATCACAGAAAAATGTTTCTGGAGAAACCAATTTATCCATTCTCTTAGTCAGGTGGTGTCTGGCTCTTAAACAAAGAGAAAACTGGATTTTGAAGTAGAATGAATGGATCACTTAACTGCCACATTCTAAGGTTAGGTTAAAGAGGAGGATTTAGTTAAAACATTATGGGGGACATTTTTCAGTTTTACTGTAAGTTTGTCTTATAAGCACTTTAAAAAAATATTTACATTTTCATGACTGCAGGGAAGCTGTGAATACTGTTATTCACCCTTTCACTCCTGTGTAACAAAGCCATATACCGCAAGTGTGTTGACACTCCACAGGGCTGCTCAGGGTTGTTAAGATTAACATTCTGGTGTGGATGTCAAGTGTAATAAGAGCATAAACTTTTTGTAAGTATAGGTCCTTTACATTTGTAATTCTTTACTTCCAAGTGAAGTGAGGAAGCCCAATTGGAGTGTCTGCTTAATAACAAAGGGCAGCATAAAAGTTTTCTTTTTGACCAAACTCTAAGTCTCCCCATGGTGCACTGAGCTATCTCATCCCAGACCTGGGCTCAGACCTCAGGGCAGGCTCATGAAACCATGAAAAAACAGACCTTCGTATCATTTGTAGGGAGTTAAACTGGTCAAAATGAGAGCAGGAGATGTGTAGGAGAAAGCTCGATGCTAAGGGTAGGACTCTTGATCTCTCCTTCCTTGGCTGAGTTGAAATTCTTGCATCACCTTAGCATCTTTATGGCGCCTTTGTGTAAACCTTCAGCAAAATCAATCAAGCCAATTTTGATCTACTCAAGCATAAAAAAGAGAGATGTGTCCCTTTCAGGATCAAATGATTCTTTTAAATCAGCTATATTTGTTTATGATAGTTTTAAAGCACCTCAATCTGGCAGGAGACAAAACGTCTGCAGCTTGGGTTCTTGAGGAGTGAGAGGAACAAATTGCCCCCACATTGGGTAAAATACAGTGTTGATTATGCTTTTATACAATGATACGCAGCCGTGGCAGGGTGGTCTGGGGTCCATGCTTGGTCTGTTTCTTCTTTGGGAGAAAAATGAATTGACACAGGCAGTATTTTATCCTAGTCCATATTTATTTACACGAAATACACTTCTGAGCAAGTATATTTGATGGCAAAGCTAGAGCTGGTGGCAATTTAGAGGCAAAACTCTGAAGGGCAACTCCATGATGAGACTGAGCCAGCAATACGTGTTTATCCATCACTGAACTCCCTTTATGCCAAGTTCTCACTGTACGACATTCCTTGGGAGATTCAGACATCACTCATCGAATCCTTTCCTGTTTCCCAGTGGATGGCCCAGCTGTCATTCAGAGTCACGTCCAGGTTGATGCTGATGGGCCTGGCTGGGCCCTGTGGACAAAGGAAAGGTATTAAGAGTGATTCCTTTCAGAGAGATTTGAATTTTAAAGAGGTTTATTTGAGGATCGAGTCTGTAAACTCTTTTTCTGCAGACACAGTTGTTGTGGTGTTTAAGTGTGCTTAAATTCTACCTGTTAACCCAGCTCCTTAGATTTTTTGGGAGCACCTACCAGTCTCATACCTCCTCTTAATCTGAATTCTTCCTCAGCTCAGATTTTATGTTACAAGTTAGGTTTAGAAATTGTCCATTATTTTCCTCTTTTTTTTTTCCTTCACATCTGGGGAAAAGTACTGCCCAGTCTGAGATTAGCAGCATCTTTATCATTACCAGAAATCAAATCACAAAAAAGACACAAAAACACAAGTGGGCAGAATTGCAGTAAGTGTGTTCTGGCAGTCTTAAAAATTGTGGTACTCCCAGTTAAAGGGGATCTGATATAAAATTCAATACTTGTAGTACATGTGGAGTCTGACCTGCCACAGCAACATGTTTTTGGGGATGAAATTGCAGACACTGACAGAATGTAGATACTACTTCTTAACCTGTGAAGGCAGAATGAAATAATTCATTAAGAAAAAAAGAAAGACTTGACAGAGCTCTCCATTTGCTTGTCTGTCTTCAGCGCTAAATGATAGACAAGCTGTATTCTGATATTTGCAGTTGATAGAGAAAAATTGAATTCCCAATTAAAAGTGTAATTTAGTTTCATGTTTTAGTTTTAAACTGCATCATCCTTCATCCTTTGTCATGACTCATGAACTTTCTTGCATGACTAAAAGAGAATAACTGAGTATCTATTAAGATCTTTGTTAACATTTTCTCCCTTAAAACAGTACCATTTTAGCTCATTGATACATATTGTTCAGTTTAATATAATTCTGGTATTTTGGAAGTTTAAGCTTCAATCAGCAGTTTCTTGGACCTTTCATAATATTCAGCCACAGTGTACCTGTAGAAGAGAGTATCAAAAGTGAGAGCATGAATTGCTTGTGTTAAGTAAAGCTTCTAACTTCTAACTGAATCAGAAATATATGAAACAAATAGAGGTCTGGCAGTATTTCCATTCTGCCAGTGTTACAACTATTTTTTTCCCTTTTAATTGGAAAGAAATCTTTCCTTGAGACTAATCCAATCTGTAATTGAAAGTTGTTGTTGAATGTAAAACTATTTTGCTTTGAGTACTTAAAAACTGCAGCCTCAAAACTATACTAATTAGGGGTCATGATGTATTACAGAATCCCAGAATGATTTGTGTTGGGAGGGACCTTAAAGACCACATAATTCCAACCCCTCTGCCATGGACAGGGATGCCACCCACTAGATCAGGTCATCATGTAACCACCTTGATTCAGAATCTCACGTCTGAATGTGGATGTTTTTTCTATCGTGTATATCTTCAGTCTGGCTGTAGAGCTCTTTGGGAGTTTTATCTAATGTTTTTTGTAAAAGAAAATTAGAATAATTTTAGTAAAGCCATCAGCAATGAAGCTACTGATCCATGCAGTGTTGTTCCAGTTCTAGTTCCCATTAGTAGTGTTGTTATTACGACAGAACTTTTACAGCTGACAGTGGTCATGAATATGGTTTTGATTACTAAATATATAAATACAGAGACTGAAAGGATTTGTGTGGAAAGTTAAAATTTAATTTCAGAGTTGGTAGATTGCCATCATTCAACATTCTGCCATGATTACGGATTTCTTTTGAATGCTCTGGGCCTTACCTCAAACATAGAAACTGTATGAGGGGATTTTTTAACCTTCCATCAAAAATAACTTCAGGGATGCTACCATTGCTATTTGGGGCAAAATGTGCCTTTTCCAGCCTTACGGCTCCTTTCTCACAGTCAGCTGAGTTGGCAGCACTTGTGCCAGCAGATGACCCCATTGCCAGTTCCAGGCATCTGTCCATCGGGGGAAGCTGGGCTGGAAATTACACAAATGCAGTCCTGATGTGTGCTTGAAGGAGATGGGCCGGCATCTCTGTTACCTCAGCTGTGGGAGCAGGAAGGCTTCTTACAGTCTTTGTAACATCCTCGGCTCATTTTGTCTCCTCCAGATGGGATGGGATTACCCGCTCTAACTCCTGAGATTGATGGCCCTCCCTGATTTTTCTGGTGGATCTCTAAAAGCTGCTGAGCAGAGTTCAGCAGTTCTTGGGTGCTGATTTTAAAGAAAATAAATATAAGTTTAAAAAAATACTTTTGGCTGATGCTCCTCCCTCTGAGGGAGGTGATCAAGCCATAGCTCAGTGCTATAGGACAGTCGTGGTGACCACAGGCACAGCTCCTCCCCTGGGACTTGTTTTCGTCAACTCTTAGTGTTGCCTGGCTGCAGGAATTGAGAAGATGCCAGGAGACAAGCAAAACTAAATCAGCAGCTAAGGAGAAGTATGGTTTTCTGCTTGGGGGTAGGTGGAAATCTCCATGGACATCCTTTCCCCTTCATGACTGTGGGCTTCTGCAGCCACTTCTGTTTGAGTAACCTCAAGGTGAAACCTTCAGACTGATGCTTTTGTCTGAGTTTGTAAGTGGCATCAGAAGCCTTAGGAATTTATTGCTGACCTGGAAAAAATTGAGAAAAAAAGGAGGGGGCTTCCTCCAGAAGCTTTGTACTGACGAGTAGTCTGGGGCCATTTTTAATACCTTGAGATTCCAGAAATAATAAGCAACTTATGATGCTTTCTCCTGAAATCTGATTTTAGTTATGGTTTTGGAACAGCACTGGACTTGTATCTCAGCCTGTGACGGTGAAATGTAGTTGCAGATGAGGATCACACTTTTGTTTTTTGTCTGCCAAAATACCTTCTCTTGAGCTCCTGCTATTTTCAGCCCACCTGTGCAGGAACCTGTTTCAGGCTGTCCCTCTTCTTATTAAAACAGATTTTTTTGACACCATATGTGGATGGAATTTTGGCCCACAGTAGCAATACTGAAATTATTCTAAGCCATCAGTTTCACCTCTATTGTCTCAGCATTGTTTAGGTGCTTCCACTATGAAAGATGCTGAAGTCAGGGATAATTTAGTACCATTTCTGTGGGTGAGTGAGGGGAGGAAGCACAGTGGTCTTGCTGAACCTGTGTCTCGGATGACACAGAAAACTCACCAAAAACCAAACTCAGTTTTTATCTCATAGAAAAGTAGGTAAATTGCAGTTTAATTAAAGGGCAGAGTCTGTGCAGAGTATTTGCTGTTACTAAAATCCCACACAGAGGAACACAAAGATTAGTATTTGGCTTCATTTGGATATGGAAATTACTCTAAATAAAGTTTCTTCTCTTCCCACCCTCCCTCCTTGTCCCATAAGCCCATGCCTGGATTCTTCCTTCAACATCCTTGCTCTGCTTATTTTAGAGCATCACCCTGCGTTTGGCATAACAGATCCACGGTCTTGTGGCCTGAGGGACAGTTGTCAATAATAATGAGATCTAATACAGAATAATCAACTGGGAATTTAAATGTTCCAATCCATTAAGGTACTCCAGGCATGCTGCAGCTAAACAAAAGAGCCTTGTTGTTCGGAGTTTTTTTAGTTTACCCTTTTAGAAGTGGGTGACGTGTCTATGAAAGGTTTTTGACAGACAGGGAGAAGACAGAATTTATTGCCTTTTGTATTAGGCTTTCAATCTAATTTTCAAATATGCGCACTTACACTTCATCTGCTTTTATGTAAATATGTTTGGCATGCCCAGTTTCCCATTAACACATGGTCACAAATTAAGTTTCTTATGTATTTACATAACATCTGAACATGAATTGCATACAACTGCTGATTGCATGAATGCACCTATTCAGGATTCATATGGGCTTTGTTTCTGCATTTGTATGGGAGTGTCAATCTATTCACAGGAATAGGTTGAAGCATTAGATGCTGATACAGGAATTTTCCATATTTTTAAGTATTGATAGGTTTTAAGAGGGAATTGTGTCCTGCTCTTTGTTTTTTGGGTTTTTTTAAAAATTTGTTAAACATTTTTAACACCATTTTTTAGATTGTAGTTTAAACTCTACTATAACAGTCGTCTTCACAAAATGTTTTGGCAAAGACAGCACAGAAAAGCCTGTGTAAGTAGTCCCACTGTTGATCATTATAGACATGAAGCTTGCTAATGCTGCTGTGAAATAGGTAAAATACTACATTAATTTTATAAATGGACAAATGCTTTAATTTGTTTACACCTCTGAATTTTTCCAAGTAAGGCTGTGAGTCAGTAAGTACTATTATCCATGGTTCTGGAGCCTGTTAAATAAATTTATTTCCTGCACGTGTGTGTAAGCGCATTATTTACGTACAACTGGAACATCTCTAAGTGGCAACTAGTTTAGAGGTTATGTTATTGCACATGAATTAAAATATGCTGCTGCTTTGTCCAAAGTCTCCTCACTCCTCTGGATGAGGGTCCACATGGTTGTCTCGTGGTCATGTGTGTAGGAGATGCGTGAATAGCACCCATGTGGAATTCCTCCTGCCTGTTCCCATTCCCCGCAGTAGTTCTGGGCTGTCCTTGAGCAATCCTCCCCGGCCTAACCAACAGCATCTCTCCAGAGCTGAATGAGGATAACGTGGGCCTCATCCTTCTGCTTCTTGTTCTCCTCTTGGATACTCTCAGGGGGGTGTGACTGGGGTGGGGCTGTCTTGGGTGAACTCTCTGGGAAAGAAATGACAACACATTTCCTTTGGATTGGGAAAAGTTTGATGATTCACTAGTCAAGCTGAAATTCTCAAAAGCTTTTAGTTGAAGGTGGATGTCTTTTAGCACTTTTATTAGGCAGATACTGGCATATTTGTTGTCAGTAGAGGAGAGAAGAGGGACGAGACAGAACTACCAGGTTTTGGTTTGCCTTTAGGAGGTGCCCTTTGTGGTGACATACTGGGTATTTTAGAGTTGAAATTTGAAGAGAACTCATTTGGCGCTTGTAGTATTTTTCCAAAGCCTGATTTTAATCAGCCAAATAACTGAAACCAACTCCTCCCAAGAATCCATCATAAAACCTAGTTTCTTACTCAAGATGTTTGCTGTCTGAGCTAGCACAATTTTCCAATGGAAGATTGCCTTATTTTTCCCATGGGAGCGATTCCCTCAGCAAACATGAATGCCCAAGTGAAATGAGGCATATGTACCAGCATCTGTTACCAGCCTGCATTTACTGCATAGGATGGTTTAAGGATGAAGGAAACCATCAGAGACCCCTCAGCCACTTTTGAGCACCATGTGAAAATTCCCTGGCATTGGGTTACCCAAGGCTTACAAGGGCTGCTTGGTGGCATGAGGCTGTAGTGGAAGAAACTGTGTGAACATTAGGTGGTGGGGTAAATCCAGTGACAACTCAGTGTCTCAGCCTTTCTCCTGCTCCAGGATGAGATGCTGGTCTCCTATGGTATTTTGGTGAGATGTGGGCAGCCTGGCAATGGAGAGTGCGTCAAATCAGCGAACATCACCCTGTGTACCTGAGTACTGACAGACGACATGAGCATGGACATGCACACTGGTCCCTAGAAGACATAAACCAGTAGAAATCAGAATACCTCTTAAACTGCTGTGATTTAAACCTAGGCTCAGTCTTGTCTGAAAATCTGCAGTGTCACTGAAGCAGAAAGAGCATCACCACTGACTGAAATCTCTCTACGTTTTCCTCAAATATTTTCTTTTTCCCAGCGAGGAGTTGCTTATACTTCTCCTAACCCGTATAAACCTGACAAGTTTACATGAGAGTGAGTTGAATTCTCCTCTACCTAAAGTCTCACCATGAAAGAAAAGTCCTGATTTCTGGTTGCAGTGTTTTTGTGATGCCAAATAGTATTTTAAGAGGCTGAAATAACAAAGTTGAGTCATCAGATCACAGTTTGACTTTCTAATCTCTGTTGGAGTTTTAGGAGCAGGCCTTTGTAAGTCAGACAATTACTCTTCTTTGTTGAAGAAACACTAGAGAGAAGTAGAAAATGTGATTCTGTCAGGATGTCTAAAAGTAAAGGAGTTCAGCTGCTTAAGAGGAACCACCCCATTGACTTTATGCCCTCCCCTGAGAGTATTAGGATGATTGCAGACACTGATCAAACTGCCTCAAATTGCTCAGAGAAGTTGTGGCTGCCCCACCCCTGGAAGTGTTCAAGGCCAGGTTGGATAGGTCTTAGAGCAACCTGGTTTAGTGGAAGATGTCCCTGCCTTTCAGAGAGAGCTTGAAACAAGATGGGCTTTAATGACCCTCTAAGCAGAAACCATTCTGTGATTCTGTGATTATGTACTGTGCCTCCAGGAAGTTCCCTTAAAGAGGCAAAAAGGAAGAAACTAAAACAAAAATGTGTTCTCATCCTCCAGGACCACAGCAACTCTTTTGAAGGTCTCAGCCACATAACTTCACCCTTCCCTTTTGATAAAGCCTTATTTCTTAAAAGTATTTTTCTGATCCATTGGTTGGAAATGAAGGCAGCAGACACGTAGGATCAGGGCTGGCACTGAGCACTGTCGGTGCTGCAGGGAAGCAGTGTGGAAGAGAGGCAAAACAGGATTCATCCATGGAGGAAAGCTTTACACTCCCACCCTTTGCCTTCCTGTTTGAGAAGAGACAGGAAGGGCTGGTGCCTGCTCATGGTGGGTAGTGTTAGTTTGAATTGGAGACAAGTAGATAAGTCTTCACTCCTGATTAGTGAGAAAAGTGCTCGTTGCATTAGATCAAACTGTGCCTTCATTTATGTCTGTGAGCCCTGCAGGGTGGATGTGGGCAGCCCGGCCTCGTAGGGTCACAATGGTCTTTTGTCACCTCAAGAATGAGTATTGTGTGAATCTGGTGTTTACTGTCTGACTGTATTTTATTCAAGAATCAGTCAAGATAGATTTGTTTAACCAAGCCCAGTCAGGCTTTTACTACAGAGGGGGAACATCTACAAAGTACTCTGGCATTTGTGGTCGGCATTGGGACCATTTGCGTTACAGATTGTGTTTTGCTGCCTTTCTGCAAAGGAGCACCACAGGCTGCAGAACCACAGGTCACAGCTCCGTATGGCTCCTTTCCTGAAAACAGCCTTAAATTTTATACATGTCATTGTCACTGAAAGGTAGTGATGCACCCTACCTCTCCTCCAGCTGTATTTGTTCCACCAGGGCTGGTAACGCTGAGCAGAAATGTGCTCTGTGCACACTGCGTTACCTAAAATCCGTTGATGTTTTGGAAAATCTGGATAAAACGACTTAGTCAATTTAATTTAAATTTAAGGCAGATCTTTAGTGTAAGATTTGCTCATTTTAGTTCTTCCAGGTATTTAGGATCTCTGTACTGTATTGGCCTAACAAACATCTTTAATATCAAAATTTGAGTGGTAGGATCTTTTGCTGATAAAACTCCCATAAAACTCATCCCCACCAGCAAATTTTTCTTATGAGGGTTGGAGCAGTGATTGCAACATGTATTTTAGGGTTAAGGGTTTGGCCAGAGGGCAGAGTGGATTGTAGAACACAAAGGCTGCATGGTTTTCAATTAGACAAAAGGTGTAAAGCTAAACTCCACACAGAGACCTTCATTGCAAGCACACATATTTTCTGGTCTTACATGGATGACTACAAATGTGTATTTAGCCATATGGGTTATTAAATACAACTCACTTAATGGCATTTTCCTCCCTTCCAGAGATTGCTCACACCACATTATTTCTTAGAGGCTTTTAGTTCTCTCTTCCTGTTATACCAAACGCCTTGAACAAGAACATGAGAGGAGATCTCCACCAGCAGCAAACTTGTTGATCTGGCACAAGGAATCACAACTAAAGCTTCCTTAGGGTTGTGTCATCATGCTGCCTGTCAAGTGTGGTTCTGGTAGCCAGACAAAAAATCCCTGTTCATGCTATTTGGATGTTTATTGTGGAATTTATTAGCAGAAGTTTACATAGCTCCAGCTGCTTTCTGACAGATTTTAATATGAGTTTCCAACCTTCCCTGAGCTCTCGGCTGATGCGCAGTAGAAATCCACAGAGACAACTTTTGTCTCTGTTTTTTGCTGCTTTTGACCAAACCTAAAATATCTTCAGTTAATTTCAGTTGTGCTTACAAGATAATCGGTTTTGATTCTGCTGCCAGCATTATTTTGGTATGCTCCCCCTGCTCAGTACAGTGCATCAGATAACTGGGGGTGTAGAACATTCAGACTTCTTTTCAGTAAAGTCAAAGAATACTTTATTCCTATTGATGTAATTTCAAAATGATTGAATGTACTCTTTTTCTCATAAATGCTTCCTAATTTTGTGTCTAACCCTGGTGCGTTTTGAAGGATCCCTTGGATAACTGCAATCAGTTAAAAATCTGATGAACTGCAACCATTTCAATTTACTCTAAACTCTGAGTGCTTTTTCCAGAGGTTTAAATTTACTAAAATTAAAATGAAGGAGGAAGATCTGCGAAAAGCACCAGGTCTCCATAAGGCAGAACAGGTCTCCATTACCTGCAGAGCTTGGATTTATTTGGTGAACACCATGATCACAAGATTAGGAATCACCTCCATTGCAGAGCTGTAGCAAGATTGTCCTAACATTTTGGAAGGGATTTTGTTAGGATGGGAGCTCAAACAGGAAAATTTGGGATGGCTGAGTAAAACAATAACAAAAATTAAATCGTAACTTTGGTGGGGAGACCAAAGGAAAGGGACAACAGCTGTTATCTAAGGCCAGCTCCTGCTCAGCATGTGCCACATGTCTCCCCACAGCCCCCTGCTCGCTGTCTGCTTTGCTGCCTCCTGTGGAGTCCCAGGAATTGCCCTGCTCACACTGGGAGTGAACCCTCTCACCGGGGCTCTGGGAGCCTTCAACATCTTCCTCTACACATGCTGTTACACACCCCTGAAGAGAATGAGCATTGCCAACACGTGGGTGGGAGCTGTTGTCGGGGCCATTCCCCCCATCATGGGCTGGACTGCAGCTACTGGGAGTCTGGATGCTGGTGAGTATAAAACCCTTTCATCAGGGCGAGTGGTTGTCAGGGAAACTGAAAACAAACCTACTCAAAAACCAGTAAACCTCGTTCTTTATGCTTGTTGACCTGACCAGGCTACATTGGACAGGGCTTGCAGCACCCTGGTTTAATTGAAGGTGTCCCTGCCCATGGCAGAGGGTGGAAAGAGATGATCTTGAAGGTCCCTTCCAGCACAAACTGTTCTGTAGTCCTGTGGTAGGGCTTCAAAAGCAGCTAATTCTGGTAACATTCTCCTTACAGGGATATTTCAGGGCAAACCTGAGCTGATAAAGCAGCATGTCCTATTGAGTATGTGTTTTGACCATCTTAAAAAAAAATCCAAAAGGAAAATAGCATCTTTGGTGTTCACATAGGAGAAAATGTTACATAATTTCAGGATTCAAACCATGTTCAGGATTAAAATCATATCCAGTAACATCCAACTTGCAAGGAACTTTCAGCTGGAAAATTCCCAGATGTGTTTTAGTGTCTTTCCACAAGCCAGAAAATATCCTGGGAAGATTAATTTATTGGTGTATTTCTTAATTACCCATTGCTAAACTCTAAGCTATAAATGCTCCTTCCCCCCTCCTTGAAAAGCAAACGAAGATTTCTATTTTAGTAACTGTGAACCGTTTTTACATGCCTTGTAAAACAGTGATCTCTTCAGCAGCTCAACTCTGACACAATCGGGGCTTGTTTTTCCTGCCAGCTAGAAACTTAAGAATCAAAGTGGCTCCAAAAACTTACAGTCTGAAGCAACTAATGAAGTGCAATTAATAGGTCTGTTAAGAATTGGTTTAGCGCACACTCATCCCACAGGGGGGCATATTTAAGGCTTGAATAATACTTTCAACAACAAGGCTTTTAACCAGAAATTATCAGAATTTGTGCAAAATCTGTTCTTTATGCACTTCCTAATAAAAATCAGTCTGAGTTGGCTTTGTGTCCACATGTTCCCACACAGATCAAAACCAGAGCAAGGATGGAAGGCATTGTGGGGTTTTTTTTCGACGTGTGCTGCTTCTATACAAATATTTGCTTCTCTGAGAGTTACCTAGACCTAGAAATATATGTATAGTGTCTTGTGTTAAGGAGTGCATAACAGACATCGTTAGCAGCTCTGTACTTTAGAAGAGAAGAGGGAACATGACAAAAAAGGTGTTGAAGGGCTGGAGCATGTCCAGGGAAGGGAACAGAGCAGGGAAGTGGCTGGAACCCCAGGAGCAGCTGAGGGAGCTGGGAAAGGGGCTCAGCCTGGAGAAAAGGAGGCTCAGGGGGGCCATTGTGGCTCTGCACAACTCCCTGACAGGAGGGGGCAGCCGGGGGGGTCGGGCTCTGCTCCGAGGGAACAGGGACAGGAGGAGAGGAAACAGCCTTGAGTTGTGCCAGGAGAAGTTTGGACTGGATATTAGGGAAAAAATTTCTTCACGGGAAGGGTGGTCAGGGATTGGAACAGACTGCCCAGGGCGGTGGTGGAGTCACCATTCCTGGAAATGCTCAAAAAATGTGTGGATGTAGTACTTGAGGACATGGTTTAATGGTGAACATGGTGGTGGTGCTGGGGTAATGGATGGACTTGATCTGATTTCCAACCTTAATGATTCTATAATTCTATAGAATTAATTAAAACAAAATGCATATTTTTAAGACCCTTATCACTCTGGCTGCAGATGCTTAGACCTTGTATCTAACATTGTTTAGGGATTTCTGTGTTGGTCTTGCCGCTTTATTGCGGAATTGGTGTCCGAAGATGACTCTCCTGTGCCTGTGCTTCACCTGCACAGTTCAGCCTGGAGGAGCTGGAGTGCAGAGCTGCATGTCTCCAAAAGCCTCTTGCTGTAGAGGCCAGTGAAAGCCCAGCATGTTAAAGTGTCACTGATTGTCATTATGTTTAATTTGTCAACCTGCTCTTTGAGACCTATTTCACAAAGAGCAAAACTGTCCCTGTACAGCAGCAGAGAGGGCAGCAGGGAGCCCCACTGGTGCCCAAGTAAGCTCTTCCTCTCTAATTTGCAGCTAAAATGTGGTTATCCGTCCCTGTGCCAGCTCTGCCATGGAGGGGATGATCCCTGGTAATGATGCCACCAGTGGAAGGTGATAACTTTAAACCACTCAAGCAGACTGTCAAACACAATAATCTGGTGCATAACCAGCGTGTTCTGAGTAGCTAAAATGTTTTATGATCACCTCCCAGTCTGTGTCAGGGAGGCCAGGCAGCTTGTTTAATAGAGAAAGAAATGTTATTGAGCTGATACTGGTGTTTGTAATGAAGCACACCTGAGGAAAGTCCTGAAAACAGGGACTGGAATGTAATATTTTAGTGCGCTTTAGTATTAAATGAAAACAAAACAGAAAAACAGCACAAACCCTACAAACACTTTTACAGAGAAAAGAAATAACTAGAAGAAAAGAATGGCATTGTAGACTATGATTTTCAGTGTTAAGCATTCTACTTTTGCAAATAAGAGAGTTCAGCCCCTGGCAGCATTGTATCCATGTGGAATACAGGTGTGCATCCATATGCATCCATACACAACCTGCAGACCTGCATCACTTCCCTAACTACCCTGGTCTCAGTTGTTGAACTCATTAATATGTGGAGAGTTAACCTAGTTTTAGGTAGAGGTGTGAAAATGCCTTTGCACCTCATTTTTAAAAATTCATTCTGCTCAATAACAATGAGGAATGTGAGGGAAGGGAGGCAAGAAACTAATGAGAAGGAAAGTTCTCACCATTAAAGCGGTGGCTTTTTGAGTTTACGTTTTCCTGTGGATTTTCTCCCCTTGTAATCTTCTCACAGCAGCCACATTGTTGTACATGTTGCTGGTTGTAGGGAAAACAATATTTAAGTGTAGCCCTTTCATTACCATTTGTGGGGGGAGCAAAGTGTTTAAGTGTTGTGTTTAACAGTTTGGACAGTCGTATCTACTCCATTCAGGAATTCCATGACGTGAATGCTGTGAGATATCTTGTCATTTGGGAGAGTTGGAGATGGTTCCTTAGAGAGTTGAAGATGGTTCCTCGTTTCCAGTTCTGGAGCTAATAACAGAGTATCTCAGGGTGGAGCAACCTTGTTTTAATTTGTTCTCATTTTGTTTATGACTTTCTTATCTCAAAGATGAATACCTTGGCAATTTCTTGCACAAGAAACAAATACTGTGTAGTTGCAGATAGAAATCTGGGACTCTGATATTTCCAGTGATGCAAACACTTGCTGTAATTTGTAGAATAATCATAGAATCATAGAATGACTTGGGTTCATAAGGAGCCTTAAGGACTGTCTTGTTCCACCCCCCTGCCATGGCCAGGGACACCTTCCACTAGACAGGTGGCTCCAAGCCTTATCCAACCTGGCCTTGGACACTCCCAGTGATGGGGCAGCCGCTGCTGCTCTGGGCACCCTGTGCCAGGGCCTCCCCACCCTCTGAGCAATTTCTTACACTATACATCTTTGCAGATTTCGTGGTACTTCCCTGAAATGTTTGCTTCCATTTCTGCCCCGATAGGTAACTTTAATTATATGCTCCTAAGCCTGATTGAACATCCCACCCCCAACCCTGGATTTTGTGCCAGTGTAATTTAAGGGAACACCTCCCATTTCAAAAGCAAAAGATAAGCTTATCTCTGGGAAGATGTGGAATTCTTTGTTCTGGGTTTGGGGAGGGGGTTGGGTTTTTTTAATAGCAGCTGTTTGAAACTGATGAAAGATGGAGAACGTTAACATTTCCTCACTGGGGGAGTGAGTGCAGGTGAGACGGTCAGAAGTGCATGATAAATGTAATTTATCATATGGATATCACTGCCACATATCTGGGGTATTTATGCAGAACTTAACTGCCAGCCTGTGATTTGCAGTAACACGTTTGCTTCCTTGAAAGCAGATTTCATTGCTCCTTTGTGGTACTATTTGTTTCTGAAGAGATTTGTTTTTCTAGTAAATCAAGACACCTTCAAATTATTTTACAAGGGAAGGACTAGCAGGAAAATAATGACATTCACTTAAAACCTTAAGTGATAGCAGAGACACAGGAAGAGAGGTCAAACTTGGCAGTGTCCCCTGTTCTGTGCCAGATCCTCCTCCTGTATGGGATCCACATGCAGGAGAGCTCCTGGCTGTGCCATGATGCTGCTGAGCTTGTGCACAGGGATCCTTAGGAAGAAACAGAGCTGTTTATTTAGGTTTGTAGGAGGCACAGTGTATACATACTTTAAATTACCCTCACGCTGCTGTTCTTTCTCCCCAGACTAACGTCCAATTAAACTTGTTATTTCTAGTTAACAGAAAAACTGAATCTGCAGTAAATTTCTCCAAATGCCACAGCCTCTTTTTTTGCCTTATACATTTTCATAGAATCATAGAATGGTTAGGGACCTTATAGATTATCTTGTTCCAACCCCCTGCCATGGGCAGGGGCACCTTCCATTAGACCAGGTTGCTCCAAGCCCCATCCAGCCTGGCCTTGGACACTTTCAGGGATGTGGCAGCCACACTATCTCTGGGCAACCTGTGCCAAGGCCTCTCCACCCTCGCAGATAAGAATTTCTTCCTAATATCAAATCTAAATTTCCCCTCTCTCAGTTTGAACCCATTCCCCCTTGTCCTGTCACTACAGTTCCTGATGCAGTGTTGTTCTCAGGCTTCTTTGTAGCCCCTTCAGATCCTGGAAGGTGCTGTGAGGTCTCCACACAACCTTCTCTTCTCCAGGGTGAACAGTCCCAATTCTCTCAGTGTGTCCCCATAGGGAAGATGCTTCAGTCTCCTTATCAACTTTGTGGGATCCTTTGGACTTGCTCCAACAGTCCAATGTCCTTCTTATGTTGGGAGCCCAAGAACTTCTATACATTTTCCACTGACCATGCTCTGCTCAGGCACTGAAGGCTGGATCCTGTTGGTGAGCAGGATTGGTGTCACGGAGCAGAGCAATTTGGTGCCATGGAGTTCATACAAACCACCCAGTGAGATGGAAGTGACAAGCAGGGCTCCTCAACCTAATGTGCTTATCAGCTAAAGGGATTTATTCTGAGTAGGTGGTGGTGGCAGAGCAGATAAGGGCCCTGACAGTGCGGCAGACATTGTAGAGCCGTGGTGGCCCAGGAGCCATAGGTATTACTGCACGAAAGAATGTTTATCTCAAGGGACTGTTTAGTTTATCTCAGATGCTCCACTCCTGGTCTCGTTTCCCTGAAAGACATCTTGTACTGATTTTCATTCATTTTAAGAAATTTAAATAATTCCTAGGGCTATGGAATTTATAGACTCAGTATCAAATGTAATCATGTGGAGGCTGATTTTTAAATTGCCTTTACTTTGTAATTCAAATTGTGTTGTATGGTAGACATTAATTATGTCAGCCAGCATCTATTTACAAAAGGGGATTTAAAAACGGGCAGTTCTTATCAGCTAGTGACATTTGGCAGACGGATGGTTTCAGTAACAAGAAAAAGGAGAATAGGAAAGGGGGGGGCCTGTGCCCAACCTGTCAATGGCTGGAGTCTCTCATACCTTCTCTGGTGTAGCACTTGTCTTCCAGTAGGAGGGAGAGCAAAACAACAGCTTAATTGCATGCAAAATAAGCTTGGAGATCTTTGTGTCCCTTCCAGTTAAGCACTTGGAGCTTTCAAAGCCCCTTGATGTGGGAGCAGGTCTGGGAGCCAGCCGCCAGAGCAGGGCAACTCTAGCATCCTCCTGCTGGAGCAGAGGAGGCTCCGGCTATAAACTCCCACTGGTAAACTCAGCTTTTCAGGGATTCACTTCCCAGATGAAAGAGCAGAATTCGTGGTCTGTTCCAGAGGAAACTGAGATATTCATGTCACTGACATATGAGACTTAGAGCTGGGGGCCCAGGAGCAGGCTTTGTGGGGGTAAAAACTGTAAAAAATGAGGCAGAGGGACAATACTAGTGATCAGCTAGTGACAAAAGCCAGTGAGCTATTTTTTTATTCCTTTCTATCTTCGTAAGAGACAAAAGAAATGGCAGTTCCACTGCTGGGGCACCTGGGGACTGACTCCACAAGTTCATAGGAAGAGTGCCCTTTGCCTGGTTTTCCACCCTGTGTGTGGTTGATGGGGCAGCCCCGTGCCCCTGGATGTGAAACCCAACACCCACAGCGAAATCAGGATGGGGGGGGTCTGCAGGAGGGCCTCCCACCGTTGGGCTAGTGGAAGCCCTGCCAGAGCCTGGATGAGGTAGCTGACGAGGAGGCCCTGCATGGTTCTGCAGGTTTGCAGTCCTCTGCTGAGTCTGGTCCTTTGGTAAATACTTCCTAAACATATTTGCAGAGGACTGTATTTTCATCTTACCCAACAGGCTGTTTTATGGCATCTGTTGCTGGGGTTAGCTAAGGTGAGTTATGTATGGCGTTGTTGTTTTCTCAGCCTTGCCTGTGTAATGAAAGGTGTTTCCCTGTGAGGCTTTTGGCTGCAATAACCTGTTGTGTGTCACACAAGAAGTGCGCATGCCTGTGTGTATCCATACACACAGAGCTTTTCTCCATGTGGCGAGCGTACCTGAGGACATCTGGCTTCCTTCTGTTAAAGGCAGAAGCCAGAAACACTCTCTCAAGGTGAAAAACCCCACAGCCGACTTCATTTCCTATTCCTGGTGGACACTGAGGATCCTTTTGTTTTGTAGACAAGCCAAACACATGGCCAACATCCCCTTCCCTTTCAGTGCTGCCGTAGAGGAGTCTACTGCATCCCCTAGACACTCGTGTTCCACAGGCCTTTTGTGCCGTCCTTCAAAGGAACAGCTATTGAAACCTCTGACCATCAAGCTTTTGAGTTTTCCAGTGTTTTCCTCCTCGCCCTTGGTTTCCATGACGGTATAGCCTTGGAGAGGCACAGTGCGGGCTGGCGTGTGCATCCCACACTGACAGCTGGGACCATTGTTCCAGCCCAGGGACCTTGTGCAGAGCTTTAGAAGTGATACTTTCCCTTTTTCCCCTCAAGGCTGCTTTGCCACTCCCACAGCATCCAGCACAAGCAGTAGTATCTGCTTTTGTTTTCCAGTGGAAGCAGAAGTGCTGGTTGTTGTCTTGCTGTGGTGCTGATGTGGGCAAAGTAGAGGGGAATTGCATCAGTTTGGTTAAGGTTAGTGTCTAGGTAATTGCCAAATGCCTTTGTGTTTGAGAAGGCTTCATAATTGCAAATTAGGATGTAAATTTTGACGAGCTAATCCTGTTCTTAATTCTAAAGGCAGTGGGAAGAATTAAGTTGCTGGTAACATTTCTCCTCATGAGGGATGCTATAAGGACAGTATCTTGAACAATTGTAACTGGAGGTCAGTTGACTTAACAATCATTTTCCATCACTGAAACAAACTGAGGCACAGGCAGTACTAATTGGACTTTACAGCTCTCCTTCACAAACAGAAAATGCAACCAAGAGCTGAACAAACCATTCCTTATGGATCAGGACACCACAGTGTGTTCTGGCCGTGACTTTCCAAACCACTGTGAATCTTTGTGCCAATACCCCCAATTAATCCTTTAAGATTACATTGAACCTGAAGTGGGCAACTAGGCTTTGACAAGATTTTAAAATATTTCTTTCTTTACCCCCATAATTGCACATAGTTAGATATCTCCAGGGAAGACTACTGTGATAAACTTGTGAATGTGCACAAAAGACAGAAAATAAAGGTTTTGGACAGGTATCCTCTGCATTTCTTGCAAATGTAACATCCTGTAAAACTCATATAGGACTGTGGTGAAGAGCTTGGGACTGGTTATGTTAAAATTCCTTGTAGAAAAGGTGGAAAAGGCAACCTGAGACAGCACGGGTTCTCATAAGCAGGTGGATACAGCTGGACCAAGTCAAATCTCTGAGCTCTAATCTACCTTGTCCGGATTAAAGAGGAGTAATTTGTTCAACATCTTTTAAGGGAAGAGAGCCAGTTGTGTGCTATCAAGTAAAACGGTGTGTGGTTGTTTCCTGACTACAATCCATTAAGAGGCTGAGCTTACACTGCCAAAGCCTTCCCCTCCTTGCAGCAGCCAAACTCATACCCGTTTCCTAGAGACAAAAGGTTGGTGCTTTCCTCTTGTAAGTCAGAGCTACCAACGTCTGGAAATAATTTTAAAATTCCTTCACATTATTCAAGGCAGAAAAATCACTAAAATTGTGCTTTAAGCAAAACAGCATTCTTAGGTTGCCGAGGCAGTAAACACCAGCTTTGGGAAATGCAGTTAAGATTTCAACATCTGTTTTGGGGCTGATATTTAACTATTCCATGTTTATTTTAATGCCTGGTTGGCCACTTCCCAGTTATACATGCAGCACCAAAGCAAAGACAGAAGGAGTGAGTCTGTTCTTGAACTGATGCTACAGGTTAGCTCCTGTTCCTTATTTTTATTGTTTTATTGATTAAGTGAATAGGTGTTTGTCCTGCCTGGAGCCTGAACGTGATCTGAGAGGTTTGCAGAACTCTGTGCAGTGGGAAAGCACTGTGTGTTCTTTACAGAACAATGAGAAGGGCAAGAAGAGAGCATACGTTGTTCCTCTGCAGTGTGTTTTCAGGAACACGGTGTTGATACAACATTCCCTGTAGATAATCTGGGACATGTTTATCCAGACTTGTGTGGGCAGGCCCATGTTCACCTCCCCGCCCAGGCTGGTCAGACTCTAGCTGACCCTGCTCCTGAGGCTGGAGCTCCTGCCACCACACTGTGCTCTAGCCTGTGTCCTCTTGTAGCTTAAGTCCTTTTCTTCCCTGGAGAAACTTATCTTCAGAAATTCTTTTGAGAGTTTCAATTGGACCATCCCAAACTGTTGTGTCTCCTTTAAGGCAGACAGCTGAAATAATTCATCTGTAGGTGAAACCATCACTGTGGCTTCATGTGCCAACTGAACAGGTATAAAGCTCTTTGATGATGAAAGGTATTGCCAGCATGAAAGAGGCATATTTCAAGTCATTACTTAAGAGAGTGGCATCCTCAGCACAAGACAGGCAGAATTCAAACATTATTTCTACCCTTTAGTGGTTAAGAAGGTAGGTTTGCAGTCCTCAGGTTGCTCAGTTTGCTCAGAAAGAGTTACGTTGGCACTGGTAACTCAGCAGCTGCTTGTACTTACTCGTTCTTGAATAGATGTTGTGTGGACTTGAACACTATCCTTTATGGGACGTGAGAAGTTCGGGAAAGTGACATCTGCATCTGAAGCTTTTTGTTGCTGTGGCACTGATGTTGGTGTGAACCCAGGGTGGGCAGGACAAGGAGCTGTTTATGCCTGAATGCTCTGCTCTCCTCTCCAGATGTTAACCAGTGGTCAGAGCTCATGGCCTGCAAGGACTTACACCCTAAAAACTGCTTTCCAGCCTCGTGCCCTTAGGGGCTCTTCCTACCCGAGGACTTAGTCTGGCTCCTGCACTGACATTGCTCTCTCACCTGAGATTTGGATCATGCAGCAGATGAGATCATCATAAATTGATGAGATCATCATAAATTGCTCTAGAAGGAACAAACCATGAAATTTTAATCAAGATTTATAAAGAGCCACATGGCCTTCTTGACACTTTAAAGAGCAGAACTTCAGAGGGGTGTACTTCTTGCTCTTGTAATTCTGAAAATTAGACAGTCAGCTGCTGCAGTTTGCAAACCCAAAGTCACTAGTTGCTTTTGGAAGTCTCATCTCACAATTATTTCCAAATCTTACCCAAATTTATTGAACCGTAAAAAATCCAAGCAGTTGCTGAATGATTGTGGAATTCGGTGTACTGTTTGTTTTAGGAAAAATGCAATTTATAAAGCTTCAGTATTTCACTAGATAAAAATATATTTACAGAAAAAAAGAATGATTTTCTACCTTCTTCAGTGTCAGTTGATATTTTTGCTTTATCTTAGATATTAAAATAAAATAAAAATCTCAGCTTGTTCTTGTTTATTAAAAAGGAGGTCTATTACTATTTAAATAAATCACGAAGAAGAATTTAAGAAAATAAATAATAGCTTAACCTTAAAATTCGTGAGGAATGATAAAACCTGTTATTTATCTTGAGCTCTGTGGGTGCTGTAGGACCTACCTGGTTCTTTGCAATCCTGGAACTTTTGAGATTATTTAAGACAGTGAAAAGAGATGAAAGAACAGGAACTCACAAAGAAAATATTTTATTCCTATTTTGCACACATGAGTGAAAGAGTTCTGGAGACCTGGGCCCTGTTTCCCTTAGTTGACTTCATATTTTTCCAAAATCAAACAGAACTGATCTGACAAGCTATTGGATTTCTAAGTGTCTGCTGCATCTGTCCCAGGTTCTCACACTTGGAGAGAAGAGTTGGTCATAAATGGGCTCAATTGCAGCAATTAAAAATTTGGCCAAAAAAGCCCAGGAGTTTGGGATATCCATGAGCCAGCCAGGTACTGCAATTTATGAACTATTGCAGAAAAGCAGAGAGATCTGAGTTCCTGTCAGTCTGCCTGTTCTCAGATTTCCACAAGCTGTGGAGGAGTCAAGAGACCCCAAGGTGTTGGATGTCCCTGGGTGTCCCTGGGTGTCCCTTGGTGCTGGCTGTCTCCCGCTGTCCAAGCAATGACTCTGCTCCGACAACCGTCTTTGCTTTTGTGAACCCTGCGCCAGGTCCATGTGTTCCAGTTGGGAAGAACCTCGTCTGATGTTCACTTAATTATAAACTCTGTAGAGAAAAAGGAGATTTGCAGTGATGAAGCTGAGTTCCCAAACTGTTGGGAATGGCACAGAGGCCGTAGAGCAGACTCAGCTCTGTTTGGAACCAGATTAGTCTCCAGAGTTCGTCTCGCTGTAATATTGCTTGAAAACACTGCTGACTTAATTATGACACAGTTAACGTTCATCTAGTAATTAATAAGTATTACAGTGTCTGCTCTGGGCTTGACAGGATTCCTACTGTGAGCTCATTTGATGCTGAATTGTACTGTACTATGTGCCATGCTTTGCAAGTCATCAGTCTTATGTGACACTTAAAAATCTCTGACAACCCAACAATCTCCGCCTGGGCCAGGGAAATTACAGGATGTCCCAGCACATGGGAACTGAACAAAAAGATTGGGTCAGTTAAAGTCCTCATAATGGGCTATTAAATTGTTTCACTGTTCAGCTTCTCTGTAAAATATCAATTATCTCAATGGTTGTAATGTAATCAATGTAATTAAATTCCAAAGGCTTTCATGTAAAAACCAGAGCTTTTTAAATGGGAATCCAGCCTCAAGTATTTTAGTTGGTCTGTTTGTGTTTAAAAGTTTCTCCAGATGACTTTTTTTTATGGTGTCATAGTTAGGGAACTGTTAAAGGGCTTTGCGTGTTTGAGGCTTAGGGTGTGTTTTGAGCTTGGCTGCACACAACATTTGAACAACTGAATAAGCAAAACCCATCTTAGAGCCGAAACACAGGGATGTGGACACAGGTCCAGAGCTGTGGGAAGCAGGGACAGCCTCTGCTCCACGTAATAGGCCCTGGCTTCAGCTGCTAAAGTGTCCTCAGTTGATGGATAATTGTAACTTACCTTTACCTAAGTTCTGAACAATGACAAGCTAGTGTCTCTAAAGCACTTCAGATGTGATACTTGAAAAATACTGCCCTCTTAGGTGTAGCACATTCAGGACCTTGCCTCCGTTAATGTGTTTTACAAGAACAGGAAAAAGCTAAAGAGTAACTTATGACACGAACATTTCCCCATTGTTTCTCCTGGTGTAGGGGGAACTGCTCCTTCAGTAAGTTTAATTTTGGTTTATTTCAGCAGAGGTGCTCCCTCAGGTTCCAGCAGAACTGAATCAAATACTCTACTGTTAGGGCCAAAATGACATTTCTGGCCATGATATTCTAAAATTGTTGGTAATTTTCAGGTACATCATTTTCAACTGTCTTAAAAGGTTCCAACTGAGAAAAGGTGCTAACATCCACACCCAAAAAATCAACTTTAGAAGGATTGAATAGCTGGATTTGAAGCATTTTGGGCCACAGACCAGGAAATGGAGTGACCTTTCTGTGGCCTTCCAGTACCAGAAGGGGCCTAAAAGAAACATGGAGAGAGACTGTTTACAGGGGTCTGGAGTCACAGGGGGGAATGGTTTCACACTGGCAGAGAGTAGGTTTAGATTAGATGTGAGGAAGAAATTCTTCCCTGTGAGGGTGGTGAGGCCCTGGCACAGGTTGCCCAGAGAAGCTGTGGCTGCCCCATCCGTGGAAGTGTCCAAGGCCAGGTTGGATGAGGCTTGAAGCAACTGTGTCTAGTGGAAGGTGCTCCTGCCCATGGCAGGGAGTGGAATGAGATGATTTTTAAGGTCCCTTCCAAACCATTCTGTGTTCCATGAAATCACCTGGGATTCGTGGCAGACAATGTTGTTCTGAAAGCTGCACACCCAAGGTATGTGTGTCTATCTCTGTGCTTCAGGTAATCAACTTCCAGAGGTGCATACTCACCTCAAGGAGTATTTGTTACTCGTTCAAAAAAGCAATGAGATGGGTCTTTTACACCACTACTGGATTTATAAGCTACTGGAAACCTGCGTGAGTCTAATGGAGAGTGCCTTCACTGGTGATAAGGTAGGGGAAAAAAAGACAATTTTGCAAACCAAGATTAATATTATTTGCATGACAGCACCAGTGTGAGTTGTGCTGTTAAGAGACAAGAACT
This sequence comes from Daphoenositta chrysoptera, assembly GCA_013397915.1. Taxonomy (NCBI): domain Eukaryota; kingdom Metazoa; phylum Chordata; class Aves; order Passeriformes; genus Daphoenositta; species Daphoenositta chrysoptera. Next base: position 130,340 of record VZRO01002710.1, read on the forward strand.
AGGCATGCACAGCACCAAGGAATAGATGGAGAGGAGATCTGAACCATGAAGCTGTTCAGAGGACACAGTAACTTGGGCTTTGTCGGAGTTGCTGGGGGAGAATTGAGTGTTTGGGAAAGAGTTTAAATACCTTAACATGTTTGCAGGTAAACGTCACTGTTTCTCTCAGGTTTTTAAGAAAATGCTGGATGCATGGCTCCAGTTGGAGAAGTTGTTTCCATAGAGAATGAGCTCATGGAGGCAGGGAGATACTAAGAAAGTGTTAATGTGAGAGCAGAGGGTTTGGGAGCTGGGGAAATAAAAGTAAAACCCAGGAATGCTCATAACATTGCAACAGCCTTGGGGGATTTTTTGTGTCTTCAGATAAAAGTGAAGGTAGTTTGGTCTGAGGGCCTCCTGGAGGCTCACGGAAATTAGCACATGAGCTGCTTCTGCTTCAATAAAGCCTGTACTGTGTCCCAGGAAGAGCTGTGGAAATGTGGTGCTTCCATAGCTCCTTTTTAAATGTAAAAGTAGTTAATTGGTGTGAATAGTGTAACTTGATCAAACTGATCAGAAGTTTCTGCAATTGGTTTGAAGGAGTGAGTAAGTTGTCCATCTTCTGTTAGTTCATTAACAGCTTCTGCCAGTTCTGCCCCTGCCCAGGTCTGTGATGGAGCTTGTCCCATACCGGTCAGCTGTTCCCTCCCTCATGCAGTGGGCAGACAGAGGGTTTGGCCTTGCTCCAGCCTACCAGGGTGTGGTGTTTCCCCAGGTCTCAGGAGCAGCAGCTTGTCTTCCTTTTCTTCTGTCACTGAGCTGGGCTCCCTGTGTCTGGGTGATGCAACACTGCTCTGCCCACTGGCTTTATTGTTCTCTGGACACACCAACTCAGGAACCTGAGAGTAGAATCTGGAGGCTCCCAGGGAAACAGTCGCTTGTCCAATTTTGCTTCATTCCCACCAGTCTTCCCTCAGGTAGAGACAGTTGGTGCAGGAACTAACTAGCAGTAGTTCATTAGAAGGAAGTGACTTGCTGAAATGCTTTTCAAATTAAATGCTCCAAACCAGACAAACCACCATGCTCCAACCCCATGTGAATGCTGTACAGAGCGGTGCCAGTGTGCAGTGTCACGGGTGTCACAGGTGGGTAGCACTGCCCTCCTGCAAACAGGGTGTGACAGCTGAAGTCTGTGTGTGGCACTTCCTGCAGGGACCCTCTAACACTCTCTCTCCCACTGCAGGTGCATTACTGTTAGGAGGGATCCTCTATTCCTGGCAGTTCCCTCACTTCAATGCCCTGAGCTGGGGCCTGCGGGAAGATTACTCCCGAGGAGGATACTGTATGATGTCTGTCACTCACCCGGGGCTGTGCAGGCGGGTGGCTCTGCGTCACTGTTTGGCCTTAATTGGACTCTCAGCGGTGGCTCCTGTCCTCGACATCACCACGTGGACTTTCCCTGTCATTTCGCTCCCTATCAACCTCTACATCTCCTACCTCGGCCTTCGGTTCTACAGGGACGCCAACCGCAGCAGCTCCAGGAAGCTCTTCTTCTGCAGTCTGTGGCACTTGCCAATGCTGCTGCTTGTCATGTTCACCTGCAAGAAATCAGTCCTGGAGAAGGAAGACAAAGGCGATCTACAGGGGAGAAGTTGTGAGAGGGCTATGGAAATTAGATTGCCTTAAATGTCAATACCTGTCATCCTTGTGACACATCAGGTAGTATATTTTAGTAATTGCAAAGGGGAATCCTGTGGGAATTTGTTTGAAGAAGAATCATTTGTGCCTAGCAACCATTTCATATGATAATTTTCTGTTTTCTTTTGAAAGGGAATAGTCAGGAGAGCTTAAAGCATTCAGGGCCTTAGGCCCCTTAACTCACCACAGATTATGATTTAGCCGGAAGCACATCACTTTGGAATGGCTTTCCAAAGTCCCCGTGAGTCATGGTCTCTGTTTTCATAGGTAGTTGAGGTAGTTAAGTTAGGAAGTCACATGTGCACACGTGCCGCCAGTCAGCACTGGCAGCCTTGGTGAAGCCATCAGGAAGTGACCAGTGAATGATTTCTCACCCTTCTCCTCAAGCATTCTTTCCTTTAATTTAAGCTTTGGGCACGTGAGAGGGTGAACTCTTCTTCTCTCAATCTGCGCCATCTCTGTACTGGTATTACACCAAAGCCCTCACTTTTGGGGGCTTTTTTCAATCGGCTGCTCTTCCCAAGGTTCCCATTCACCTCAGTAGATTTTTAGCTCTCGTACACCTGGCACAGTGCTGAAGGAGTGAAGAAAACTCTTTCAGCACAACACATACAAGCATTTAAACAGCTCTCCTGTAGCATATCCCTTGGACACACTGAGCCATTCTGCTGTATTTCCATCACAGGGAGCTTCTGACTCCCATGTGATTTTACATCATTCATGTTTGAGCTCTGTGTGTCAGCTGGTAAAAATCACCATTACTGTTTATGGCAGAGAGGCTGTGAATAGTGGAGGAGGTGAGAAGTATATCCCAGAGTCAGGTGGTTGTAAGGTTTTTCCATGTTAATGTGTCTTGTGCCAGCCCATTCAGTCTCGGCATCCTCAGACAAGCTCTGGACTGGCATCAAGAGCTTGAGCTGTTTTTAATGTCACAGTGTGGGTGGTGGCTCAGAAAGGCTTCACTTTGGGGGTGATTAATAGGTAAGGAAACACATTTTACAGAAAAAGGGCTGGGAATTTTAATCTAACATGAAGTTTACTTGCTGATGCAGCCGGTGTCTCTCCAAAGCAATTATTGTGGATGATCTCCCGAGGAAAGTGCATTATCCCTGTTAACTGATATGCTGAAGAACATTTCTGGTCACAATCTAACATGCTTGTGACCCTGCTGCTCAGCTGTGGCTCACCCTCATCCTGCCTGGAGCTGGCTGTGACCTGCTGGGGTGCTCCCAAACACAGCAGCATTGGTGGCAGACAGTGACAGTGATAGTTTGTTGTGGTAGTGCCTGTTGTGACTTGATGTGTTTTCATGCCAAGATTTCTTTCCCATGTGGAGAGGGACTAGGCAGCAGGATGAGCACTGATCCAAAGATACAGCAATACCTGAAGACACTGTCTCGAGCTTGATCTCAAATAAAGCCCTTCAGGAAACGTCACAAATCTGCCACCAGAGGTGTATCACGCTAACATAAAACTGGCTGCTCTCATGATCCAAGTCGGACTCCTAGTTTCAGTTATGCTGGTGTAAATCAGGAGTGACACGTTTTAACCTCTGTTTTCTGGCAGAGGTGCTCGCAGGAGCAGGGCCACCTGTTTCCATGGCTCTTAAATAATTGGCTGCAAGATTTGGTGACTTGAGTGATTGCAGGTGACAAGAAGGAACTCCCTCTCTGACAGACTCCACTGTGCTCAAGTTGCTGTGGGTGATGCTTTGTGGAACTGTATGGAAACTGCAACTCCTGAATTTGTTTTAAAAATTGATCCAGTCTTCTCTGCAATAAAGTGCATACTGCCCAAAAAGAGATGAGTGCTCCAAATCTGTTTTAAACTATTCACTTCTTCTTGAAACTCTAGTCGGGTTCAGTTAATTGCAAGAGTATTTAGTAGTTTTGGGGCACTTCTCACAGCAACAGTGTTTTTGACCACTGCAGGAGGAAGGACAGGTGAAATGCTGATGTATTGTACAAGCAGCACACTGAAAATAAATTGCATGTGAGTGGAAAGGGTTTGCACGAAACCACAGAATTTGGTCAACCTTTAGGTGGGGGACAAACCTGAAAAGAGGAGATGGCTCACAAAAAACCACAGATTTTCCTCCCAGAGGCAGAAAGTGGTTCTGAGGCAGGAGGGTTGTGGGTTTCTCCTAAATCATTATAGAGCCAGGCTTCAGCTGGCCTGCAATTCCTGGGTGCTGCTGAGGAATTCCATTCTGATTAAAGGTCTCAAGAACATGCCTGTGGTTATGTTCTGAAGAGCGTCATCTTCATTTCTTGGGCCAAAATGTGTAACATTCACGGGGTTTAGGGCTAGACGGGAGCTTTGTAATCATCACTGAATGTCTGCAAAACGCAGGTCACTGGGTTCCACCAACATTTCCACACCCAGTGGGTCTGGCCTCGAGGGAAAGCATGGCTTTAGAATCAGTGGATCTGGGATTTAAATGTAAGATTATACCTTATTTAAATTTCTTATTTAAGAAGAAATGCTTTCTTTTCCTAGAAAGTGTTCTCTGCTCTGGTTCAAGTTCGCCATGTGTCAGGTGTGGATGAAACCATCTGCTGCCATTTTACCACCTTTAGGAAATTTTGTTGTTGCATAAATAGACAAATAGACACCTCCCCAAACTGAAGACTTGGTGGCAGATGGATATTGCAGTAGGTGCTCTCAGGTCTCTTTTTCAATATTTCTGGTGCCACTATGGAAAATTAAAAATCCTGAACTGTCTGCCGTCACCCAAGGACGTTTGTGGTCCCTGTGACCCTCCAGGGAGCACTAATGCCAGCCATCCCTCCCTCCAGCACTGCTGATATTGCTGCCAAAATTCTGCAGGGAAAGAGGCAGGTGAGGTGCATGAGGTGCCTTGTTGGGATGGCTTTGCGCAGGAGATAAACCTGGGCTTTCTGCATCTCTCTGGTGGGCTATGCAAGCATCAGGCTTTGAGGGCTCCTTGAACGTGGAACAGCAGTTCCTGCATGGAATTGCAATGTTGTTTCTTCCTTATCCTGTTTGGATAACTTGAATATGGTTGGTTGTCACTCTTTATCGTGATTACTCAGGAACTCCCCGTGAACTGGCCCTGCAGAATCACAGAATGGTCTGGGTTGAAAGGAGCCTTAAATACCATATTGTTCCAACTCCCAGCCATGGAATGCCTGTTCTTTATGTGGTAGTGAAAAAAATAGCAGTGGTGTGCTGTTTGCCTGCTAGCCCTGGGTCTGCTGGTAGCTGAGAGGGTCCCATCTCGGTGTTGCTGTCACAGGAGGCAGCTCTGCACCACCAGAAGCCTGGACTGAAGCTCATGGAGGAATCCAAACCAGTGACTCAAGAGGATGAAGCCAGGTTTTGTCTATTTGGACTTTAAACCTTTTGTGTGGTTTTGTGGATAAAACAGTAGCCCTAAGGCTCAGGAGACCTTCCTTCTTTCCAGATGTCTGTAAAAGAAATGCACTCCAGCTGTAAAATAGGGATGGAGATACTTATTGGAGGAGGGAACAGCTCATGTCTCTGTCTGCCCATGGCTGTTCTGAACAGCCCGGCAGGGTGAGTGCTGGGTAAGGCTTTGAAGAATTGCAGGGAGTCTGGGGTCTCCCCTCCTCTCTCCTTTGCCCTGACATTCAGCAGATCACAGAGCACAGCACTGGCCTCACAAGGCGGTGTGGGGAACTGAGCTACGTGATTGGGGGTTGCCCTGAGCTCTCAGGTTCACAAGGAGCCCCAGGTCTTGTATGAGCTGTGTGTGGTACCCCAGCAAAGCAGGCATCCTGGTACCCCTGCCAAGGAGGCATCCCAGCACAGCAGGCATCCCAGCACAGCTGGCAGTTGGTGGAACAAAGCATTCTGCTCTTCGTTCCACCATGAGTGAAGAAACCCAATCCCTGTGCTCACAGCGCTTTCCTTCTCATTTCCCCCACTGGGTTTTTTTTTCTCACTTCCTGTATCAATCTCTGATATAATCTGCCCCAGCAGAGTCACACATTCACACTCTCCTGGCTCCAGAACCATTTCCCACTCAGCCAAGCCACGGCATTTCAAGGCTTACACAAAACACATGTCCTTTTCAGTTCTGACCGTCCCAGGAGAGTAGGAATGGAAACAGTGATACTGTTAGAAATCATTAACATTGCAGATAGAAAGCATGTTGTCCTGGTTGCTCTCCAGAGGTGATTAGATATCCCCTCTTCCTTGGAAATGCAGGGTGTCTACAGAACACTTTGCTATTAAAACAGAGATATCCGCACTGTTTCCTACAAGCAGCTCTGTTGGAGGGGGTAATTCTAGATGCTCCATTGCAGGCTGTCCCCAATGGCATTTTCAGTCATGGAATTTCTTAACCAGGCAAAGAGCCAGTCCCGGTGAGGGCTCCTGGGATGCAGGATGCCACTTTTGCTGCCTGTGGGACCTTGAGTCAGTTACTTGCCTCTTGGTGCTGCAACTTCTTCCTGTTGTGGCAAGGTCAGTGCTGCAGGGCAGGGCTTGACCCCCAGGAGTACGTGTCCAGCACTTGGCCTTGCCCAAGGTAAGTCAGAGTCTGGTTCTAATGTTCATTGTCTCCCAAACAGCCTGGGGTTAGTTTGGAGTCAAAGGTCACACCTGTGTTGCAAGTTCAGAAGCGTCATTGGTGATGACCCTCCTCCATGAGATCTCTCAGATCCTTCTGGGTGATTCCTGCCATAGTTTTTAGTCCCCTCTGAAGCAAAAGTGCTACAGGCTTGTACGGCTCCAACAGGAGGTCTAGTGAGCTTCGGAGCTGCCTTCCGAACCCTTTTGTTCACAGAATACCAGAATAGCTGTGGTTGGAGATCATCTCATCCAATGCCCTGCCAAGGCAGGGATCACCCAGAGCAGGTGACACAGAAACATGTCCAGGTGGGTTTGGAATGTCTCCAGATAGGGAGACTCCGCACCCTCCCTAGGAATCGGTTCCAGTGCTCTGCCACCCTCTGTGGAAATAAGTTCCTTCTCATATTGAAGCGGAACTTCTTGCATTTTAATTGATGGCCACTGCTCCTTGTGATGTCACTGGGCTCCACTGAAGAGTCTGGCACCATCCTCTGACACCTCTGCTTTTCTTCTTCCAGACTTTACCTGTTTGTGCTGAAGATTTTCCAGCCTGGGTCCACACCTCGGGCTACTTTCCAGTATTTTAAAAAGTACAGTTCATCTGTTTTACAGAACAAAACAAGTTGGCAAAACAAGCTGTTTTCCCACAATGTGGAGATGTTTTCCTACCGTTCCTAACCAGTTCTGGCACCCCCAGGCCTTGGAGCAAGAACTGACAATTTGGCAGCGGGCTCAGGTTGGTGCATTAAACCATTCTGAGAAGGTGCTAGGTGTTTCTCCCAGTGCCTGAAAGGTCGTGGCTCTCAAATGCTTGTTTGAGCATTGCTGACCCTTCCCAAGAGATGCTTTGCATATGGTGGGCATGGACTGTACTGGGGAGTTGGTGAGGAGCTGCTGCCATGGCCCATGTGCTTTGGGAGAGCACAAGGACTTCAAAACAGGTGCTAGAAAGGAGGGGGCCTGGTCCTCACCAATAGTGCTGGAACAGCTCTAAATTCATGCCTATATTCCCATTTTTCTAGGACACCTGACTCAGTCTTGCCCACTGAGTGAGTGAGGTACCCAAAGGGAGATTTCCATGTGCCTCCAAAGTGTGGGAAGCCCCCAGGACTGGGGCTGTTTGGCGGTTGAGGTTTTTCCCCTGCTTTTGCTGTGCGAGATGCATCCCATGGTCCTTTCTGCCCCCTGCTCCCCTTTGTAACACTTTCTATTGTAATTACAGATTCCCTTTCATACATTTTTTTCATGGAATACGTGCTGCAACACATATTGCCTGTGCCTCTCAAAACTGCGGCTGTAGCTGGACTCTGTTTTTCAAGGGAAACACAGACTTTGGGGAATTGCCCTGGGTGATTGGAAACAACAGGGATCTGATCTCCCACACTGACCAAACTGTCCTATCTGGGACCACTGAGGATATCTTGCCCATCTTCCTCACCCAAAAAGCAAGGAGAGGGAAGAGGGAAAGAGTCATACCTGTGGGTAGGGTCCACAGAGACCAGAACACAGTGCCAGGGTATCTCCCCGCCTGGCAGGACGGGCTCCAGCACTGACCTTCTCCTTCCAGCGCAGGATTGGACACACGGCACTCAAAGCACATTTGCAAAGAAGTGTTTGGCCCAGAGACCCATCTTTTGGGTTTTTTAACCAAGGAGAAAGATCAAGATTTTTGCAGCTGAGAAAGGCTGGGAAATGTTTGGGATTTTTTTTTTTGGCCATGGAAAAGAAAAACTCTATCAAATTAAAGTTGAAACAGAGATGCAAACAAGGTAGTTAAGGCATTTCCGCAGTGTTTCCAGGGGAGCTGCTGGATGGCATCCAGACCGGGGAAGGGAACAGCCTGAGTTTATCAGCTGAATTCCAACGTTTGGATGGATATTTGTGCTGCAGACCTGCCAAGGCCATCCCTGTGCTGAACCACTCCCAGCAGCGCCGAAGGGAAACTCAGGCATGCCAGGGGGAAGCAGGATGGCCGGGGCCACATAGTCACCCAGCAGCAGAGAGGAATATTATTTAGATCTCTTCTAACTCATCTGGTTGCTCTGGCCTGGTTGTTACATTGCACTTGGCTGTCAACGAGAGCAAGGACTGGCAGGAACTGTCAATATGTTGGGAGTGAGGCTGATTAACCCTCCTCGCTTCAAAAATGAACATGGATATGAGTGTAGTGGAACCATCTGCAGGCAGATGTTCCCATGCTGTCTCTTCCCTGTGCTACTCGGTGCTCTGCACAGGGTGTAGTCCCCACCCTGTGGAACCCCATGGACCTTGGCCAGGCCAGGCAGTGCCTCCAGGGCTGCCAATAGAGGACAAACGCTTCTGTTTTGGGGTGGGAGAGGGTCTGTGCTCTGTGGTGCAACTGCTGCCCGGCAGATCTGGTCCCCAGGAGTCATGCAGCACTGCATCCCACGCTCCTGTCGGGAGCCGCATCGCTTGGCTTCCTGCAGGGACTGCTCCGTGGGGGTGTTTGGGAGGTGGCCGTGGGTGAGATGAGCCCCCAGGCTGGAAGAAGTGCAGCTGAACGAGGTACCTGCAGACCTGAGCCTTGGTGGCGTCTCTCTCTGGAGCCGTGACCATGCCAGAGACGCTGTCGGACTACACAGCTCAGAGCTCTGGAGACTGTCCTGCGCCACCCGCGGCTTGTATGCCTTTCTTACAGTGGGGACTGCAGGAAGGCCGTGCCGGACAGACGGCCAGAGGGACAGGGATTGCTCCACGCGGCTGCCGGGATGTGCGGGCCGAGTCTCGCTTGGCCGCGGTGGCGGGAACTCCCTCTGTTGACTTCTCCCGAAGTTGCATCCCTTCATCTAGCGGTGTCCCTGGCTTTGGTAATAAATAGCACCTTCCGTAATGTCTGTAGCCCTTACTAAACCACAGACCGGACTGATTATTGCTGCTTTTGTAGCCTTTGCAGAGCTGTTTTTATTTATAATTGCACCCCGCTGGTGTGTTCATAATGATTTTCCCAGCTGCATCCCATGCGGTCCAGTGCTGCAAAGCCACATTTTCATAGTAGCTGTTGTTGCTTTTAATCACTTGTTATTTGGATGATGTATTAATAGCAGTATCTCTGTGAAGCTTTAGAGTGTTTTCTTTTTCAAAACATTTACAATAAAAGCTGAGTGTTAGCCCTAATAAAACATGTGTTTCCTTTGGCTACCTCCTCCAGCGATGAATCCAATTAACTGAGTGCTCAGTGGAGAGCCCGTCTCACCCAATCGCGTCCCACCTCTGCCCCAGAGCCTCTCCTGAACTTCTGATTAAAAGGCGTTTGGGACCCCAGTGGGAATAAGGGTGCTTGAAAGGCACCATGTGGTTGGAGGGGTGTGAGCTTGTAATTGCCCATGTGCAGACTGTAGGAGGCTGTAATAATCCCACCTATACTTTGCAGATGTTCATTTGTGCCTCGTGATTCTCCTAAGCCCCAAATAACCCATCACACCATATTTCCCAGAGAGGAAGGGTGATGAGGCTGGGTGGTTTGATGCTCTTGGGATGAGAAAGCACTAGTGAGAACAGAAATAAAACCAGAGCAGGCTGTTGCCTCCTGGGCATCCTGAGCCTGTGGGTGGGGAGGAGGGGGGTGATGCTCTTTATTTTAGCCATTTATGGGGGAAGCCACCCCCCAGCAAAACCTGTCTTTGCTGGAAGTGGTTTAAATGGAACACTTAACTCACTGGGGTTTGTGCCTTTAATTTCATTCAGAAGGCGACCCTGAATGGACTTCTTACCCACTTCAAAAGGCTGTGACAGTGTGTCCACTGTGGTGCGGGTCATTCATGGACACTACAGGAGATGTGAAAACATCTGCTAGGTCCATGCCTGCTCCTTTCAGTACAGTTACTCCCCTTGCTAATAATTGTCTGTGTTCTGTCATCTAGAAAGGGACTTTGTGCTCCTCCCAGGTATTCTAATGCTAATTTGTTTAGTTAAAAAGAAGAGGCTAAACAGATGTGAACCATTTGGTTAGGTTGTAGTTCATTTGTTAGGAAGTGCAAAGGATTCTTGGCAGGATATTAAATATTACCTTGGCTGATCACAAACACTTCATATTTCAAGAGAGGAAGGGAGGTAGGGACTGCACTCCATAAATCAGCCTTTTCAAAGAGACAGAAAAAGGCAAACATTGATAAACCTGTGTCATTATACTTAGAGATCAAAGGGGGTTTTACATATGTATTTATGCAACTGGCAACCTTGGAGACAATAATAACAAACATAGATCTATGACAGCTTTACAAAAATAAAAATTAGCCAGTTCTAATCTGTAATTATCTGGGAACTGTGCGAGAGCTTGCACTAGAGCTTTGCTAATGCTGAGACGGTGAGCAAATGTTAAGTCATTCTAAAATACATTAGGAAGTTCCGTGCGCAAGAGGTTGCCAAAGCCACTGGGTGGTAGCAGGGCACGGCCACTGCATCTGCAGCCCTGGTTTTATCCATGGAGTCCAAAATAGGCAGGCAGGGGTTACCAGAGCCAGAGGTCTCCAGGGAAAGCAGTGTTTCCCTACGTGCCTTGATGAAAATCATTCCTTTATGATGAAAATATAGAATGATTAAAATATATAATGATGGACATATAAAATGATGGAAATATATAGTGATGAAAATCATTCCTTGATGATTTCCCAGCAAATTAACTATGAGGAATCTACCTGAAGGATCCCTGAAAGCAGGAAGATTTCCATTTGTGGGCTCTCTCCTGCTTGCCAGTGAGTTACAGCTCCATGTCTGGTACCTTCCATAGCCCCACATGACATTGTTGGCCTGGATGAACCCTCCCACTATTCCCAAAGGCTGGTGCATTCTCTACAGCTCAATAAGTACAGGACTGGAGCCAGAGGCTCAGGTAAGTCAGGGAAGAAGCCTAAGAAGACCCCAGAAGGGGTTTGCAAGCAGCAGAAATAAGAGGAAGACTAATGGGAGCTGCAGTGGGTATTGCTTCAATCCAGGGCAGAATTTAGCAGAGGAATTGAAACTTCTCCAAAGCAGCAAGGGCCATTGCATCACCCAAAACAAGGAGAAATCCAGTTGCGTTAAAATAATTTCATGGACAAAGCAATGCAGCCACAGAAATTAGAGACGGAAAAGTAGCATTATGTCATCTCTCCTTTCCTTCTGGCCAGTCACTGGGGTTATTTCCTATTCTCCTGTGCTGGTTTAAAATGACTTCAGCAACTTGGTTTCTGCTTGTTCCCATGGGAAACTTCCACAGTCTATAGATTTCGCTGGTAGGAAACTCTTCTTGACAGTCAGACTATATTTTCCTTTACTCAATTCCATCACATCACTGCTACTTACGCCTCCTTGGAGCACCCTAAATGGTCTTCTCCATTGAAGTCAGCGCAGTTATGCGAGCAGTAAATTTGGTTCATGGCACTTGGAGAAATAGATATTAAAACCCCAGGGATGAATTAGGAAGCAAGCGGAGGTGGGGCAATGCGGGAAAGGAAATGGTTTCAGGTTAAGAGAAACAAGATCTCTTACATCTATATATATATGGCACTTGGACTTGGGTGCAGAGGGGTTGCATAAAGCCCTGGGCACTTACCTTGCCAGTGGCTGAGCTGTTTTGAGTCCCAGTGATGCTACCTGCAGTCACCTCATGGCCTATCTCCCCCAGGGTGGCCCAGTCCCACCATTTGGCTGTTTGCAGCTGGGATGGCCACTGCCTGCTGGTCCAGCAATCCTGATCCAAGAACACTCACTGCAAGTTGTGCCTCTATGGGTTAAAGCACATGTGCTTTTCAGGACAAAATCCCAAATGTCCTCATTCCTTTCTCCCAGCTCTTACCTCACTATTGTGACATTAAGACAAGTCCAGCAGATGTGTGCAGTGGTGGAGAGAAGGCTGTTGACAGACACACAAGATTTATCCATCAGTGATCCTCAGCTCCTGTGTGCTCTGGAACAGCACAGCGTGCACTGCACAGGACATGTGTGGCAGAGGTGAGGGGAGGAGACAGCAGTAAGGATTTCTTCCTAGGGTGGGAAAAAGTGGAATAAAGAAGTGCAGGGCTTCTCTTCCTGGGGCCCTGAAAGGGGGAGAGGGCTGAGACAGTTCTGTGACCGAGGAACATCTCAGAGTATTGCAATAAGGACAAAGTCCCATTATAGATACATAAGGATGGACGAGGAATGCAGAAGTCTCTCATCAAAGCCCTGCATCTCAGAGTTCTGGGTGCTGTATGTTCCCAAAAAGGGGGCAGTGGTGGCTGGTCACCTCCTCTCTGGCCAGGTCACTGTACAGCAGAGTACAGGCCACTGTACTCCAGGGTTACATGCTCTAGAATGCCTCATTTTCCCATGATCATGCACTTGATTAACATCGTGAAATGGTGAATTACTTTCTCAAAACAGAACTTTAACCATGTCAGGAAAACTGCATCCTGTCTGTATTGGGACCAAGAGCACACTGATTTGATTTTGGGTACCTGCTCCTATTTATCACCCCATCAGGGCTTGTTCGTGCAGATCTCTGAAGAGCTATGTGTGAAGCGTTCATCTTTCAGAAAAAGGAGCATTTCAGAAATGGCCTCTTCAGTGTCAGAAAAATAACATTTGCTGAAAGGACACAGATTTTCTGATTCGGAAGAGATAAAGCAACAAGGTGAAACTCAGCATCCCAACAGGACTAGAACAGCATTGGAAACTGCTGCCTTGTGTCAAACTGCAAGAAAATGCTGGAAGGCACATGGCTGCATCTGTAGGACACATGGCCTGGGAAGAGTCACCCAGAGTGGATGTTGGTGAGGTGAGCCGACAGACCTCACCCTTCCTCTCTCCTCACTGTGAATTTGATCACAGAATCACAGAACAGTTTGGATTGGAAAGGACATTAAAGACCATCTTGTTCCAACCCCCTGCCATGGGCAGGGACATCTTCCACTAGACCAGGTTGCTCCAAGCCCTATCCAACTTGGCCTTGAACACTTCCAGGATTGGGACAACTATCATCTTGGCTTGAAGGCCTCTGGGTTCTCTGCTTTCTGCCCTGCTTTAAAAAGTCCATTTTGCAGAGCTGGGCACTCTCCAAGCCCATCTCAGCAGTGCTCCACTAAGTGCTACTGTGACCTCTTGTCAGGAGCTGCACCTTCCCAGTGCCATCTGTGTAATCAATAATCATCAAGAAATGGGATATGGAGACTGTACTGATGCAGCTCAATTACTTATTGATTAACCAGCCAGCAAGACAGGCACTGCTCTGATCCCAGAACAAAGAGCAAATCCAGCTGTGCATTTCTGGTTGTACCCATTCCTTTCCAACTCTGTTTCTTCAAACTGTTTCTTGCCCTATGCCCCCATCCGTGGTCACAGCACACGTGCTCCTGCCACAACTGCTGCATGGGGCATGTTAAGCAAATTCCAGGAGCCAAGAGCAAGTGTTGAGCCCAGCTGGAGCCCTGCTCTTGAGATGGCAGCAGGAATGTATCCTGCCAAGCAGCAGTGTGGGCTCCCGCTGGAGACAGTGGGTCAGTCTGGGGGATGGAGCCACAAGTGGTTCCCAACCCACTGGTTGAAGGCTCTCTTACCCACACTCCGTGTGCCAGGGAGAGCCCAGCCCTCCTCCTGACCTACCTTTGCATGGATGCTTTTTCTGATCACTTACCCATTTGCCATTCCTAGGGAGAAAACTCCTGCCATCCAACTGTTGAAGATACAATTACAGTAAAACCTATCTTGGGGCTATTTTTCTTAAAAAGCCGATCCAGCTTTTACAAGCTACAGCTGACATATATTAAAAGTTTAAACCAAACTTTCTGTGACATTTTGTTGATGTTATCCTGGCTAGTGCTGGTGGATGTAAGGAACAAGGAGAATTATTTCATCTGAAGGGTTTCCCTACTAGCTCATGGGTGTAGGAACGTGCAGTGGAGCAATCAGTGTGTGGAAGCAGCAGATTTTCTATTCAGAATTGTACAAAACACCAAGTGCAGAGGTGAGTAAACCTGGGTGCCAGAGAGGTACCCGTGGAATGATTGCTGCCCACAGCTGTGATTCATGCATTGTCTGGAACTGTCCTCTTTAATTCTCTTCACAAGTACCCATTTCGGTCAGCTGGCAGAGCTTTGCCAGCACACAGAGGGAAACTGGAAAGCAATTCCTCCCTCCTCCTGCCACAGCTCGGTGCCTCCATCTCTTCTTGGTTTGGGATCACCCTTCACACCACAGAGCCCAGCAGTGCCACCTATTTTATCTCGCAGCAGTTGGAATTGTTCGCTGTTGACTCTGTAGCCAAAGTACAAAAGTTCTCCTCGTGTCATCCCAAAATCTACTTTGCAAATACCTGGTCCTGGGGAGAATGGGGACAAGTGTCACTGGTACTGATGGAGATTTGGGTGGCCCAAGCTCTGTGTTAACCCACTGAGCATTTTTTAGAGAAGTCAAACACCTCTCAGGGTCTTATTTCCCCCCTTCAATCTGCTTGATTTAATTAGTTTGTAAACTCCAGTTTGTAGTTTCAGATTATTTTACAAGATTCTCGCACGACAGCCAGTGTGATGGAAGCAGTTCACTTTTGCATAACAGTTCAGGAATTGATGTAAAGTTGATACATGAATAAGTCAGGATAATGCTGTTGCTTCAGACATACAAAATTAAGTCTCTTCATGGTGAAAAGATTCTGCTCTTGTTTGGGAGAAAATTTAAAAATAAAATAAAGATGTTTCAGCAAAACCTCACTCTCCTCTCAAAGCCAAAGTGCTCTGAAAGCAGCAAATTCTGTACAAAAATTTATGCATCTTTTAATAAAAACATGATAGAAAAGCTGCCCAAATGCATTGGAGCTGTAAGTTACATGATTGCTGGGAGAATACCGGCTAAAGCACTTCCATGGAATGTGCAAAATCCCCATCCCTGGAGAACGCTGGAGTGATCTGATCCTGGAAAGGAGGGTCCTACAGCTAATGGTGTTGTGGGAAGGATCTCAGAGAGATGCTCTTAGTTTGCCTTTCAAGACCTGTTGTATTGGGTTTGGATTCCTTGTGTTACTCCCATAATGTGGACCGTGGCAAAACTCACCAGGAATTTTTAAGGACAGCGATTTTAGAAAATTCAGCACGACAGAAGGTGCAGCTGATTGAAAAGCCAACTCATCAAAAGAACGGGCAAATTGTAATATCACAGAATAGTTTGGGTTGGAAGGGACCAACCTTTAATAAGGTGATATAGTCGAGCCCCCTGCCACGGTGGGAACACTTTCCAGTAGACCAGGTTGCTCCAAGCCCCATCCACCCTGGCCCTGAATGTTTCCAAGGATGGGTCACCCACAGCTTCTCTGGTCAACCTAAGCCAGTGTTCTATTACCCTCATTGTAAAAAGATTCTCCCTAATATCTAATCTAACCCTGCCCTCTGTCAGCTTAAAACCATTATCCTTTGACTGTGTTAAAAGGTTTGTCCCCACCTTTTTTATAATCCCCCTTTAGGTACTGAAAGACCACAATAGAGTCCTCCTGGAGACCTTGCTATCCAAGTGTTTGAGGGATAAGGAGGAGGAAAAAAAGACTGAGATGCCCCCAACACCATGATGCCCCCAGTGCCTAACCCCCAGCTGGCGATTCCCTGCAGCCGTAGGGGGACAAGGCATGGGAAATCCCAGCCTGGAAGTGGATGTCCGGCACACGGACCCCTCCGAGAGCCGCCCGAGGGGTGCCGGAACCGCGGCAATGTCGCGACGACGGCGGGCGACGAAGCCGCTGCCCCGACAGTGCGGCCCCCCCCGCGCCATCAGCCAATAAGCGCGTCTTCTGCTCTCCTTCGCCCCGCCCCTCCTCATTATGCGTGAGCCCACGGCACTGATAGGCTGAGAGCGCTGCCCGTCTCCCGGGCTCGCGCCCCGCCCCGCCGCTGCCTTTGCCTGCGCTACCGGCGGCGGGAGACGGCGCTGGGCGGGCGGCCGCGCCGGGCACTCGGGGGCGATGCGGCTGTGCTGAGGCTCCGTGGGTGCCCATGAGGCGCCGGGCAGAGCCGAGCCGAGCCGGGCAGGCTCCAGCCATGCATCCCGGTGCGCCCGCGGGCACATGGGGCAGCGATTGAACCGCTGCCTCGATGTCCCCGTCGCGTCGCCGCCGCTGAGGCGGAGGCTGCTGCTGCTCTTCATCATGCTCTTCCTCTGGCTCTATATGTTCTACTCGTGCGCCGGCTCCTGCGCCGGACTGGCGGCCCGCGGGTCACCCGCGCCGCCCCGCGCCGCCCCGCCGCTGCCCCCGCTGCTGCCGGGGGAGCCGGGCGAGGAGAGCAGCCTGGAGGAGCAACGGGCAGCGCCCGACTCCGGCAGCTCCATCTCCAGCTTCTTCNGAGGGCTCCCCGCCGTCGTGCGCTCGCCCGCCCCGGTGCGGTAGTGCGGCCGCCCCGGGCTCTGGAGCAGGTTGGGGAGCGCCCGGGGCGAAGAGTAAATGTTCTGCTAAATGCTTCCCTCCGAAAAAAAACAATCCCTAAAAATATAATAAACCCAGCGCGCAACTTGCGCTTCCCGTTAGCCCAGGCGGCGGCGGGGCGTCTGCAGGTTTTACGCGAGCCAAATCATATTTAATCTTTATATAAATGTTAAATATTAATTTAATATTTTAAAACACTCTTATTCCGCTGTACTTCCAGATCTTTTGCCGGAGTGTTTATTTTTCCTCCAGCTCAGGGCGTTGCTGGGGGATGACTGGTGTCTCCCGGGTCTGCACGGGCTGGCGGGCGGTGCGCTCAGCAACCGTATATTTGCGGAACTTTTGACCCGTTTGGTTTTGTTTTTTTCTTACCCATTGGGGTAGGATTTAACCAGTTTTCTTTTTTTATTTTTTTGGGGGGTGGGGAGGGCGCGAGGTGGGGAAGGTTTACCCGTTTGGGAATTTTTTGACCCGTTTGAGAACTTTTTAATGCTTTTTGAGGGGGTTTGACCCGTTCCGGGTGCGCGGCGGCAGCTGGGACTGGCAGGCGGCAGCTCCACGTTCCAGATAAAACTTCCTCACTCGCTCCCTGCGTTCCGTCTCCGTTAACTTTTTCCTACCCCGTAATCATCTCTGGAGCTGATCGGTTGCCCGAGGTCGCGATCGCCAGCCCGGCGCTGGACTGCGGGAGCGGTGTGGAGTGTAGTGGGTAACGGGCGCGTCGGGAACGGGATGAACGCTTTGGACTGGGAGAAAATTACAAATTTATGGCTTGCATCCTGTAGGGATGGATGTAAATCTAAGTGATTTTGCCTGGAGCAGCCCGGTGCGGGATGTCTGGGTGCGAGTGGGCTCGTCGGAGCGGGCGGTGGTGGGTGCGGAGGAGAAGCGCGGTCGGACAGCGAGCGAGGGCGACCCCCGTTTCGGTACATTTCTCACCCTTTTCCGATTGAAGTTTCTTTATCAGGGGTATTTTGAATATGTCTTTCTACTGAGTGTTTACAGGAATGCTAAAGGAGCAGAGATAGAAACTTTGAAGCTAGATGGGAGCCGTGAAGTTAGGAATTGTAACCTCTTTGTAGACTTGAAACTCCCACCCGGCAAGTCCGATTAGCTTTGTCTCTTTTTTTAATGTTGCCATCCCTCAGCATTTAGTGAAATGAGTGCAGGATAAGATCTGATGAGAAGGAAGTAATTTTGAAAGATGTTTCGTTTTAGGAAATTCTGTCATCTTGGTGGAGGATATAGCGTATTGTCCCACAGCAGCCCAACTGAAATCTTTGTAAATTCAGCTGAGTTTAAAAAAGTATTAATCTCGCATTTTGAAGGAGAACTTGCATATAACAGAGCAGAAAACCTGTCAGGATTTATTAGCAAAATGGTGTTGTATGTGTTGAACTCTGTTTTTAATTAGGCACCTAAATTAGACCATAAAATGGCTGATTAATCTTTTACAAGTAAGAGGTGGAAGGGGGGAAGGACAGAATAATGCTTGTGATTGAGTTCATCTGTTATCCCAGATGTAGTGGGTAAAAGCCAATATTTAAAGTATACACATTATTTTTTTAGTTTGGAGAACAGGTATTAAAGTTGTGTTTAACTTCCTAAAGTTTTGCTGTATCAGCTGTCGAATTTTAAACAGCGTGGGCCCTATCCCTGCAAGCACACTGTAGTTTTTAATTCGTGTCTTTGCAAAAGGGCTGTTTTAGCTGAAATCCGACAGATCTTGAGGTCTGAATGGTGGTGCTCTCAAGCAGCAAGAATAAGTGATGCGGGAAGTCTTGAAATCAGTGGTGTATGTTTCACCCCGAAGATGGTAGTGTGTCTGGCTGTCTGTGGGACTGGTAACTGGGTCAATTAGGGGGGACTAAATAATGCAAAATATCTGGGGGAGGATGAAAACCAGCAGACAGGTTGTTATATATTGTGCATTATTTCTGACTTAATTAGAATTAGATGCAGAAGTTTGTTCCTACAAATTTTGTCATTAGAAGTCAGATCCTATATAGTAGTAACTCCAAGCTCTTGCTGACTTAAATGAATCTTGGCTTCTCAGCACTCCTCAAGAACATGCTTATTTCTCCCAGACCTAATGAGGCTTTTGTTTATTATCTTAGTATCAATAAGAAGATGTGTTTATATTTTCTTGTTAGTGGTTCAATACAGTTGGATTTAAGATGCTATGAAAGGTGCGTGGTGTCAGCATCATGCAGTGAGCTGGGCAAGCCCCATCTCTGTTTTTCAGATGCTTATGCTCAAATCAACTGAATTTTGGAACTGGGGGAGTTACTGTGTCCTCAGCACCCGGAGTTCAGTGTAAATCAAATTGCCTGGCTTTGAAAAGATGAAGATAGAATTTTTGACCCATGTCTCATTTAAAGTGTATTTCAGCTAACTGGCTATACTTGTTCATATTTGATAGGAGTTTTTGTTTGTTTAAGTTGTTCCTGCCATCCAAAAATCTTCGTTTTCAGATTTTCAAGATGCAGAGGCATCACAGATTTACTTATTTAGCTTGATGAATTCTTATTTTTGGGAGTGTTTGTGATTAATCCTGTTTAGCTACTTATTTCTGTCTGAAGTTTTCATCTATCAAAAATAACTTTAGAAGGAGGGAACACAAACTTGTTCCTTGCTCCATTTTCTGTCAAGTGAAATGAAATCTGCTGGTTTGTTTCCTTTGTGTGGGATGCAGAACAGCATCAAGCTGGCTGAGTACCATTCTTGAACACCAGGGGAAAACAGGAAAAATTAAATGCCTTTTTTTGATAGTGAGATAACTAAAATTTGGTGGAAATAACTTCTGTACACACATTGCAGGGTTTCCCCCCCATAATGAATACAGCATGTTAACTGCTTCTAGTGAAAATATGTACCATGATAGAGGAGAAATGGGATCCAGCCACTATTGCAAACTAGTTTTATGAAGTGCCTTGAATTTTTGGATAGTAGAGAAGTTCCCTCTTTGTGGCAATAGGGAGTTCAGCTCCACAGCCTGTGTGCATGTGTCTAGCTGAGCAGCCTGCAGGGACGTCATTGTTCTCTTTGGGGTTTACTGTAGGGCTTGGTGGGAAGGAAAGAAGTGTTTCTTGCAAGCCTAGAAAATCAGTTGTTGAATTTCTTTTATAATTTTCTTCTTTTAATTCAACAATGATGCATTTTGAAATGTCCTAGGGACTTGAAAGCATCTTGTCCCATAATGATGTAAGAAAAAAAGATTTTGTCATTAGTGTTACGTGTTTTGGATTTTTTCTTTTTTTATTATTATTTTCAGGCCAGTGGGCTGTAATGCCCAGTCCCTCCTGCCTTGGGTTGGGCGTTGCCAGCCCTACTCAACAACACTGATTTATGTTTTGAGTCTGTAGCTCTCTGCTCGGAGCCCCCATGCCGTGGTGCCGACTGTTACTGCGACAGCAGGGCTAGGCTGAGCTCCTCTGACTCTAGCAGTGCACCAGGGAGACCTCTTGTCCTTTTTTCTTATGGAAAATTCTTAAAATGCTGATACTCTCTCTTCCCACTACTGCTAAGTTGCTTTAATTCATTCTCCTTGCTGAGAGTGGGTGATTGGGATCAGCAGGATCAGGCCCTGTGGCCTGGTGGTGTGTGATAAACTGTTTCAAACATACATTTTTTAGACTCCCAAATTGCTTGGACCTTAGTGTGCAAAATGCTGCCACACAGCAATTCCTGAATCGGGAGAAACTTCCTTAATTTTTTTATTTTTCCCCATGAGCCTCCTTTTTTTTCCCCAAGGAATGTGTGGGGGTACAAGCTGGTGCTTGCAATCGGCCAGGCTGGGAGCAAGGAAAGAATAAGGAAATTATGGTTAAAAATTCAGGGTGAAAGCCCTGATGAACCAAATCTTAAGTGAGGCAGGATTTTCCCCCTGTGTTTGGTCATTCTCTAGAATCTCAGCTTTAGTGAAGGTTTAATACCTGCTGCTTAATTGCCTCCCCAAGGGGGCATGGACCCGGCAGCACAGACAGAACCAGGTGCTTGTTGCAACTCAGTGTGTTGGTTTCCACCGAGTGTCACACGGTTCGTTGGCCCCAGGAAGTCTGGGAACAGTCCTGATACTCCCAACTGAGCTTTGGGTGCAAATGACTACATCTAAGCAAAGACCGGTTCCTCCACTGCATTCCCATGAGTTGTGCTGGGTTGGAACAAACATCTCCTAAAGCACAGTTGTGTTCTCTGGGACGGTTTTGTCAAACAATTTTGGTATTGAGATTTTCTTTTCTTGATGTGAAAAAAAATTTAAAACTCAACTATTGACCTTGCACTGTGTTGTGCTTAAGCAAGTGGGGACTATTAATGGTTGCCTCAGAACGTGCATGGAGTTCAGTGCCCCCTTGGCCACTGCAGCGACTCCCTACACGGTGTCCTAAGCTGCTGTGTTAACGCTGGGAGGAAAATGGCCCAAAAAAGAAGGGCTGGGCTGCTATGATCAGTCAGCAAGGCCCTTATGTTAGCATGGGATCATTCCTTTAGATCTGAGGAGGGTTGAGTTGTTCAAACAGATGGCAAAGATTATTCGTGTTGCTGGGGTTTCAGTGCACTGCTCTGTTTCAAGCATGTTGCCCGATATGACGCACGTGACAAGTTCTTCCCAGCACGACGCTGGGGGGGATGACATTGTCTGTTGTGATCGGGTTTCATGGCCTCACCTGTTGAGCTGCTGAACTTTTCAAAGTTGACCAAGCGTTGGGGGTGACGGATGCGGATGGTGGATCTGCCTGGCTAATTGTGTTAGCACAGGACCACGCGGCCTGCTGGGGAGCATTGTGCTCCTTGGCATGAAAATGATGGGAATGAAAACCCACAGGCTCAGCTCTGGGTTTGGGATTTATTATATTTTTCTTTTCAAGTGAGCCATGGCAGGTGTCTGTAACACACACTGAATGTTGGCTATCTCGAGGCACTTCCAGGCAAGGCTTTGTTTTTAAAAGCATCCAGCAAGCCCTGGGTGCAGTGGCTATAGGAACTCTACCCAAACCACTGTTATTTGGAGCTGTATTTCCAATCTGCCTGATGATAGGATTGTCCTGTGTTTGGGCTTCTCTTGCTGAGCTGCTCTGTTTGCTTGAGCCTGGGTTTGGGGCTATTTATCCATCCCAACTGGGAAGAAGTGTAATTTAGTGATCATTCAGCATGGGATTCATGTCTCCTGGTGGTGTGACCGTGCGTGACCAGTGGGTTCAGGGGATAATGAATGGGCCAGGGCCATGTGAGACAGGTAACATATGGGTTCAAAGAACAACAAATAGTGGGGCATGTTGTCTCAGTGGTGTAATTAGTGTGTCAGGGGCTATTGGCTACTACCTGTTGTCACCATATGGTGAGTGAGGACAGGCTGGAGAGGCTTCTTCCTTGGTTTGTGTGAAATGACTAAGTGCTGTGCTGGGTCCTGACTTGCTGCTGATGACTGTACTGGGGCTTGCCCTCACTGCTGCAATTCCAGGTCTTTTAGCAGCTTGTTGTGTGTTTAATTAGCTTGTGAGAAACACCATGTGCTTTTTAAAGGTGCTCAGCCCAGCAGCAGCCAGAAGGCAATGGAGTAAATGGACCTTGTCTTAGCTTTCTTAATGGAAACAAGGGGGTCCTGTGATGAAACATATTGATTATCAGCAGGCTCAGAGGAAAGGTGAGGTAAATTCAGGACAGGCGTTTACTGGTGGTGTAACATTGCCATCAGGGAGTTGCTCCCAGTCTGGAGGTGGCTGGAAGGTGTGCAGAGACAAGTGGGGAAGGGCATCACATTGTGCTATGGGTCAGATGAGGGGAAGAAATGGAGGACAGGAGCACAGTCCCTCTCTCTCCCCCTAGGGAGAGGAGAGTCCGCTTGGTTGGGATGTGCTGTGTACCTTAGTCCATTAATAATGGTGATCCAAATGAGACAACCTCTCCTGGTGCCACGCCGGCTTTGAGCATTCCCCATGGTGTTTTTCCTCTTTGGAATAGCACCTCATGAGGAAGAAAATGAACTCAGTGATGATGATTTAGCATGTGGTGCCCTTGTACTGGGAAGGTCCAGAGGTGAGGAGGGACTTGTGGGAGCTGTGAGCTGGCTTGCTTGGCTTTCTGACCTTTCTTCCTGGCTCTGTGGCCACAGGAATCATTCAGAGAGGACCAAGAACTTGGGTGTTTGGGACTTCAGATGATGTTGGTGGGAATGTTACAGGAAAATAGGTGTACAGGTGCTGCTGGCAGATCTCACACTGATTTCTAGTAAATGAGTAATTCCATTTCTAAAACTTTTCTGTCAAGATACGTGAGCGTGGCAGTGCCCTGCCCCGTGGTGGCTAGGGGAACTTTCTTTAGAGAAAAATAATTCCAGATTCTGCTAAACTCTTTACATCTGCGTTAACCTCCTTGGAAATGACCTGGAACTAGCCTGCTTCTACAGCAGTTTTGTTTTCTCATCTCCGTACTGAAAATGGAGGGTGGAAGAACATCTCTACAGAGGGATGGCATGACCTAGCCCTGGCATCAAGGGAGTCATGGCTCTATTTGGCAGCAGGTCTGACCCAGAGTTTAATTTGCAGCCTGTCTGGGATGCAGAGCCGTGTGGCTGACCCGGCCCTCGATGTGGCTTGTACAGTGTCACCCACGGAGGCCGGCTTTGCTATCCCTCTGCTGGTGGGGGTCATCCTCCCTTGTTCTGGTCTTCTTGTGAGTGTTGTGGTGCTAAAATTCCATAGGTTGGAGCTGTAATTTGGCCAGCCTTCTCTGCTGGTACTGCTGGGGATTTCTGTGAATCCACCGAAGTGGCTGGTTTATAATAAAAGTGAGCAGTTATAACCTTTCCCTGGAACTGGCACAGGCTTTGTGTTCCTTGCAGTGCAGCAGGCAGCTCTTCCAGAAGAAAGGGAGACTTACTGTGTGCGGTCTTTCATTTTATATGCCAATGTATAATGTTAAAGGTGGATGTGTACATTTGCTAGATCCTTCCTAAAAGTGAATGTAAGGCCAAATTCTGCATTGCCACAAACATGGTCCAACAGTACTGAGCATGACTATATTCTGCTACACCAATTCCCTCTAAAAAATACACTTTTCCACATGGGAAGTTAGATCTGATGAAAAGACGAGTCTTCAGCAGCGTGTGGTGACAGAGACTGAACCAGGTCCCCAAACGTGACTGTGTTTAATGCAGTCCAAAACTCTGCCTAGGGAAGGGCTCCAGGATCAGACCCTCAGTGTGTATCCATGTGACTGTGCAGAAAGCATCCCCACAGAAACCAAAATCCATTGCAATTATTAACTTCAATAAAGCAACTTGACGAGCTTTATATTAAACCCCCGAGCTCTCAGCCTCTTTTGATTATCAAACGCAAACTTGTATTAAAGCTTGAAAGTCTTAAAACTTGAAAACTTAAAACTTCAGGTGTGGGTGAGTGGCACAGGGAGGCATAGGAAACCTTTGGAAAAGTGCTCATTTTAGTGAAAGGGCAATTGAAAGTGAGCAACGCATTGCACAGGGGTTTAAGTTTTGCAGTAGTATCTTTGATTCGGAATAGGGTCCAGGGGCTGCGGCAGCTGAGCAGGCTCAGAGCATGGATCCTCCTGTCACTAGGGGGAGGACGAAACCCCAGCGTCTTCCTCATTAAGTGCTTTGCTGCTTCACTGAGCTATTAAATATTTGTTTAAAAACTGGCAAGGCCTGCAGCTTTGGCATGCCTTCGGTTTGTTTTTTTTAAAGGTGTATTTGACTTGGAAGGAAGTCAGGAGGTGTTGGAGTAAACAGGAGGTGTGTCCCAGCCCTTTGGTCCTGGAGTGCCTGCACACGGTCCTCAGCTGGTTTGTACACAGGGCTGGGAATGCTGTTGCTAAACATGAATTGCAGAGGGACCCCGTGACTGTGCTGTGCCCTATGTCTCTGCGTGTTGGAGCAAACGTGATGCCTGACACTGAGGTGCTGTGCCACTTCTCTGAACCCCCTGCACACACCCCTGGTGCCACATTTAGAGAATTGTGCCAAATCGGAGGCAGTCTTCAGAGTGCTGGGGGGTTCCCATCTTCTGCGAGTGGGTTAGAATGGGACAGGCTCATGAAGGTCTCACCTGGAACCAGGTGGGCACTGGTAGATGGCTGCGTGTCTCTGAGCATCCCTGGGCTCCTGCTCTGACTTCACTATGGCTGGACCAGCCACAGCGACCTGCAAAAAGCCAGGCAGACTGGGCATTGCCTGTTCTTGAGGACATGCTTAGCAAAGCCCATCTCCTTCCTTTTCCCCAGTGCAATGCACTGACTTGTTGCAACTTAACACAAAGCTTGTAACATTTCCCCTCCCCGCCCCTTTTAATTTCCCTCTTGAGCTGGTCTGGTAACTAATGAGCCTTGGGCTGTCTGCATGGCATGTGGAAAAGCAGAGGGAATAGCTAATACGAGGTGTTGAGCAGGGAAGGAAGCCTTGGGAGAAGACATCAGCCTTGCCAAAGCAGAAGTGGAATAGCCAGTTATGGTTTCAACCTGGGTTTTGCTGCAAGCTGAGAGGGGGCGGGAGCTGCTGTCTGCTCCGAAGCCTGGTAATTACAGGCTGGCGCTGCCCGAACAGCCGGACGCGCAGGAGGAGCCACCAGCCCTGCGCGGGTGTCTGGGCACACACCGGAGCCTTGGCCGGCTGCCCTGCCTGCACTGCCGCTGCTGCCTCCCCCTAGAGATGATTTCAAGGTCAAACTGCTCAATGCAGTGTAATAATTAATTAGGCTATATATAAACAGAAAGCTCATGTGGTCCTAAAGCAGATGAGGCGCCCGTGAGTTTCCTCTTCCTCCGCCTT
The DNA here is from genome assembly GCA_013397915.1 of Daphoenositta chrysoptera. Lineage (NCBI taxonomy): Eukaryota > Metazoa > Chordata > Aves > Passeriformes > Daphoenositta > Daphoenositta chrysoptera. The sequence goes on from VZRO01002710.1 coordinate 155,737, forward strand.
CCTCCCCACAGTCTTCCTCTTCTGGGGTTCCTCTGCGGGGGAGCCCTGCAGTTGTTGCAGGCTTGGCTATTCCAGCAGGGCTTCACCAGTTGGGCTAAGCAGCTGCACAGCTGGGTTGGAGCCCAAAATTGATAGGGGCAGAGTGCTCTGCCTCACCCAGTCCCCCCATCAAATCCTCTCCTCCTGGTGCTGGAGGACAGGGCACATGCCAAGACTGCCCTCCCAGAGTGAATCGCTTTACTCAGTGGTGGTGCCTGATGCTGGGAATAGCCCCGTGCTGAAAATAGCTGCTGGCATTTGCCTTCAATAACAGGGGTTCCAAAGTTCCTGTTGCTTTGAGACTCAGTATAGCAAGAGCTAAGCTGGACAGCTTGTTCCCCATCATGGGGAACCATGGGCAAGCTACAGTGTGGGGTTCAAAACTTCCCCGAAGGCACGTTTGTGTGGCGTTTGCAGAATGGAGGGGGAAGAATAAGCTGGGCTGGGTTTCCTGGAAGAGTTACAGAAACTTGAGTTTGTAATGAGGCTTGAAACTAAACCCAAACAATTGCTTGACTTGTGACTCCTGGGGAGCTGAGGTTTGTATGGTATCAAAATCGATAATGCTCTTTTATTTATTTTCCCATGTATCTATCTAAAACTGGTCAAAACTCTCTCCAAACTCCAATTGTAAAAATTTAGGGATAACATTTATTTAAGCTCTGTGTTATTTTCAATGTAGCTGCAGAAACATCTTAGGGAAAATTAAAAATCATATTTCTTAATCAAGCATAAATGATTATGTGCTGTCGAGGCAGTTTGAGAAGAGCAGAGCAGCTTCCAGCTCTTCCAGACCAGCCCATGTGCATGCCCTGAACCCATCAGCAAAGTCTGATCCTTGGTTTTGCACAGGGAAATCCTTGAAAACCAAAGAGACCCCATGTCTGGCTCCAGGAGCAGTGGGGGAATGAGCATCATCACTGCCCATGTTCACTCCAGACCCTCTTCTGCTGCTTCCTAGGCCATCTCCTCATGCACGTCCAGTTGATTGAGGGCCACCACCAAGAGTGAGGACTGGTGGAGATGTCCAAGGTGATGAGCTCCATGTGAGTGGTTGCATTTTGTAATGCAGGTTGTCCATCTCCAGCTTCCTGGCTCTCCAAGGCAGAGATAACTTTTCTTACTTTTCAAAGCACCAGGCTGCATCTCCATCCAGGGGATGGAGGCAGAGAGAAAAGACTTTGTGAGGCTCACAATGGAGTCCCAGATCGGTTCAGCCTGGGTCAGAGGGCGTTGGGCTGTTTCTTTGAGAACCCAAGGGTGTAGAGATCAAAGGTGTGGGTGAGTCAATTACAATTCACATTTGGTTCATCTATATGTTTGGCTATTTGAAAAGCTTCAATGATCACCCATTTTATATCTCTTATGCCCATTGATTTGTTAATCTGACACTTAGTTTAATCTGAATAACAATAGCTGTCATTCAGAGTCTTCAGTGTTCAGGGAAAAGTCATTTCACTTGGGCTGTGCTCTAAGGCCTTGGCAGACTGGCCCACGGTGCTCTTTATGTAGAAGGGCTTGAAGGACTTGGGGATAATTCAGCCCCATGGCTGGCTCTGGAAGGAAATTGGCTCTGAATGAAAGCAGGGTGGGATGCTGGAGGTTGCTGATGGGCTTTGACACGTGTAGTTTTGCTCATCAAGTCCTTCCTGGTTGTTATCATAGCCATGGACCATTGCAGTGTGTGGGGTGTGAGGAGATGGCAGGGTTACACACAAAGACAACCCAAGCCGTCAGAAGTGGGAAGCAGGCAAGAGCCCTCTTAAATACTGCCTGAGTGCTCTGGACTGGATCAAATCATTGGTATGGCGATGTGAAGTCTCTAATTATGTGAATACCTTTTAAATGAGAAGCAGTGCTTTGCATCTGTTGTACTTGCAGCAGAGCATCTCCCCCAGCTGAGCCTGCTCTTTAAAGAGCTTTTGGCTGGAGTTCATTGACTGTTTATGATCACACCATGATCCCAGGTAGTGACTGGGCAGAAAGGCAGCCTGCAAACAGACCTGCTCCTTCATGTTTCCCTAATTGGCACCTGTCTCCCTCCTTCACTGGGAATTTCTCCCCTTCCCACGGCTGGTTTGGTTCCTTCTGCTCTACCCCGAGTCCTGCAGTGTCATTGGGGACCCAGGGATGTGATGGCACCACAAACCTGCAGCCTGATTGCCTCAATGGGTGTGCTGGGTTTTTGTCCTGGAAATGAATTGTATTTTCTGCCTTTGATGTTTGATGTGAGGTGTCAAAGGGAGGGGAGAGTCAGGAGGTTCATCCTGGCCTGACTAGAGATGTTGGCAGGAAAAATTTCATTCTGGACAAATGTCTCACTGCCCTGGTCTGTTTACCGTGGAGAGATCCTAATTTCCAGTGCCACTCCTTTATGAGTGCAAATCAAGAATCCATTAACAAATGAGTTGAGGTGACAATCCCATTTGTGTTAAAATGCATTTAGGGATCAGTACTGAGAGGATCACTGGTGTATTAATTTGCCAGGCCTTTTGTTCCAGTCGGTGGCAAAATTAGCTCATCCCAATGAGGGTCACACTGACCTGGCCAATGCCGAGATTACTGATGGTTCAGGTTGTGGTTAGTGCCACCCCTCCCTTCTGAGAAGGAAGCAGGAGACTTTCAGAAGTTAATTAGGTGGCTCAGCTGTGAATAAAGTCTAAACCAATTTTAAATTCTTGACCCACTCAATGAGCTGCTGAGGGTAACGAGCAGCTAGTGACTACAGGACATACTTTGTTGATAGAGCACCTTCCCGGTTTTCCTCTGATGGGTTTGTTCTTCCCTGCTGTTACTGGCCACCGGGAAGGTCCTCTGATGGTCAGAGGGGCATCCCCTTCCCTTTACCACTGTTGAGGAGAAGCCTCAGAGCTGTACAGTTTCAAGGCTTGTTCGGGTGTTGCTGAAGAGGCAGGCGGAGTCGTGCAGCTGAGGTTTGGCAGCACCTTGTTGGCATTACTTGGCCTGTGGATCATGTGTACATGATCAGAAAGGGCAGAAAAAACCATAACTTTCTCTTTCCATCATGAAAATGGAAAGCTGGTTGTTTTCTGAGCTGTTTTTTCAAAGGTCTCTGCTGTTCAGGTGGTGCTGGATGCCCATTGGATCCCTTTAGGTACAGAAAGTGAATTCCTGGAGATCCTACATTACTTTTTTGAAAAATTGTAGATGTAAATGTGTCTCAAGGTTTGTTTCAAGCCTGGCCTGACCCTGGCCACCCTGTGAGATCCCTTCCCATGTGCTGTGGAAGAGCTAGTGGTCTCTGGTTCAGATGTGATGTGGAAGATGTTCCAGGGGCTGTCAGTGCACAGAGGAAAGTGCTGCTGGGTGAATAAAGAAGTGTGTCCCTGCTCCCCTCCCTGCTTTATTATGTCCATGGTGAGGAAGAGGATCAGGAGCAAAGCTGCCACCAGTCCCTTTTTGGGGCTCTAACTCAACGCAGTAGTTTAAGCCTGACTTTGGCATGTCTTGCCCCAAGGCTAGACAAATCACTAGGAATACTCCCTCAGCATTGGTTATGATCCGAAGGGTGAGAGCTGGGATATTGCTCAGGTCTCCAAAGTTTATCAGGAGGCTTTTTGCTCTAAGCATGGCTGTAAAGCCCCAGAGCAGGAGGGCTGGGCTTAATTAGGAGAAATGTGTGTCAAGGTGCCAAACAAAGTCCTCCCTGTGCAAATTCTGGGCCACTTGTGCAGGTGTTTAACAAAGGGCAACATTATCAGGGTAACTCATTACCTGCCTGTGCGGGCACACAGGTTAGGGCATTTGTTTCTGTGGTGGGGAAAATACAAAAGACCTCTCAGCAGGGCTGTGATTTATGAAGGCTGCATTATTGGAACGTGGTGCTACCCATATCTTGCTGGAGTGGCTGTTGACTTGTATTTCCTTTAGGGGTTGGCTCTCTGCTATGTGCGTTGGGGTTTTTTTCCCCACCTTCTAGCAGAGTTGGAGCAGGTGGAATGGGGTGGCTTGGCAGTGCCCCAGAGGAGAGGAATAGCCTGGGAAGTTCATCTCCTTGTAGTGCACTCCTGGGTAGAAATTTGTCAGGTGTTTCTGAGTGTCAGCTGTGGTGGACCAGGGTTGGCCACTCACATTCAGCTGCTTTTTGGTGGCTGGAGAGAGGCTGCTGCCATGGTCACTACATGGTTACTTAACCAGAAAGTTAATTTATGAGTGTGTGCCATAAAAATCTATATCCATGTAACTGGCATGGACCCCCACCCTAGAAAGGCCCAAACCAGGGGTTGTTTCTCTTGAACCGACTCCTTTTTTGGGAGACTAGGAAACTTGCCTATTGCAGCATGGCTGCAGAAACAGTGTGGCAGTGTGTTGCTGCCATACAGATGACTGGGGGATACGATACGTGACGATCTCCCATGCACTGATTACACCAGATGTGCCCTTTGGGTCCAAATCAAGGTGTACCCTGTTTGCTGGGCTCACCACCTCCAACATACAGCAAAACAAGTCACTGGAGCAGGGCCTGGAAGAGGAGGTACTAGGGATGAGGTTGGTGGGATCACCTCCTGTGGGCTACCTGGATTAGGAATGCCTCCTGGTGTCCTAGCCAGGGGCAGGAGCCCCAGGGTGCTGTGGTGTCACAGGTGGGATGAGCCAGGAGGATGTTCTGCTCCATGTGCCGTGGCAGATAGTTTGACCCTTGGATGAGTTGCGGTGCTACTGGGTTTGGGCATCTAATTCCTGAAACATCTGGTGCTCCTCGGACAGCAGGAAAAGGCCAACAGGCTGTGCTCTTTCTGCAGTGCCAGCTCTGTGTGTCTCAATATCCACTTCTGCCTCCCCCAGATCCTTGTATCTCTGGGGCTTAACCTGATGATATTTCTCCCTTTGCTGCAAGGAAGCATTTTCCCAAGACCTAGAAGGAAGAGAGATGTCTTGAAGACCTGTGAGGAGCAGTGCCTGGGGTGGTTTAACATCTTTGAGAGGATTAGTGCTGTTGCTACAATTAAGAGAGCAAATTGGTGGGTGTGGGAGCTGTTTGGGGCTAAGGGCTCTACAGCTGAACATACCACCAGTACTGGCTGGTGCTCCTGCCACATTGGTGATTTGTGCCTGAGCCTTGGTGGCAGGGAAGGGGTGAGAGGGAAGAGGCTGTGGTGTGAGCAGTGGGCATTGGTGCCTCTTGGACGTGAGTGGGTGGCTGCTGCAGGGCAAGAAAGCTTACAGCAAGGAGTAGGCTTTATTTGGGACTTGTGGGACCAGCCCAGTTGTTCTCCTGATGGAGTTGAAGCCAAACCCCTGAGATCAGTCTCTGTGTTAGTGTGGACTGTGTTAGTCCCACATCCTCTGCTGCAGGAGACCCTCCTGTCACCTGGGCACCATGGATGTGTTTTGGACATCCCACCATTATGCTTTCTTCATCTGCTTTTAAGCCTCTTCCAAGCCAGGCTTCCTTTGCTCAGGTCTACTATGAGCTAGCAAAAGCCTTGCAAATGCTGTGGGGGTTTTGTCTTTTTTGTTTCTCTCCACGATTAAGCCAAAAACTCCAGACCTGACTCTCTTACTTTGCTGGTTTTTTTCTGGACCAGGACATTCTGTGCTTGCAGGTGCTGACCCGGTCCAGATACTGGTTTCAGCATCCCATGAGGGCAGGATTGGTGCTACCTAACTAAAGCTGAGTTCAAGAATTCACATCTCTGGTGCAAGGATGCGTTGAACCAGCACTCTTCAAGTGCAGAACTTCATCTTGCAATGAATCCAGAAGTGGATCTATCAAATCTTTGCATAGTAGGAGATTAGTACACATAATGTTAACTCTAAGCTATAAATTCTTGAGGGAGGAGAAGTTGCTGGGTCTTTCTGATTGCAAAAGGGTAAGATGCAGAGGCAGTCCAGAGAACTTTTTTTTTTCACCAGGAATGAGTTGCAAGCATGGAAATCTTTCCGGATGCCTAAAATTCTTCCTCTTTCCTACTTTTCAGGCTGTTGTCTGTTTAATTTATTGAGAAAAATGTTTCTACTGCTTTGCAATAAACTCTTGCACACTGTGACAGTAATCTTGGCTTGTTCCAAGCCTGCAAATGGTGCAGCTCTGGAGTAGTTGCTGATCTACCAGAGTGAGTGGAGCTGAGCTGCCTGCTTCTGGTGGAAGTGCTGAGGTCTCACACTGGTGGCGTCCAGATGCCAGAAGAGAGGGAAGAGGATTACACTGGTGCAACTGAGGCACTCCTGCAGGGATGAATTCCAGTTAAACACTCCAACGGGGTGTACAAAGAGGGGACATGGAGTAGGAATAAAACACACAGTTTGGTGTAGACGGTGCTGCGATCTGCTGATAATGGGTCTTTAGTCCCAGTTTGCCAGTTAGCTCAGTCATGTTTCCTGTTGAGTTCAGGGTTTTTTCCCCTTAAATCATGAGTTTCACAGAACTTCCCTCTCCCTGCTCTGCTTTTAAACAAAACCAGTCTTTTTTATCCTTTTAGGGGGGAAATGGAGGCAGATAAGAGTAATCTCACATGACTTGACCAGTGGGCAGCACAGCCCAGTGATGCTGGGCAATATTCTAAAGAACTCACCCATAAACAGCAATTAGCTTTTAATTGTGGCGCTGCCGCCGGCCCGGGGCTGCAGGAACAGCACCGGGTGCTCTTTGTCGCAGGAGTGGCACGGGAAGGGAGGGTGGAGGGGACCCCCGGCCATGAAAGGGGAGCGGGGGTGACTGAGAGGAATAAGATGCTCATTTCAGCTCCACCCCCTTACTGCGCTCAAAAGCTCTTATATTCAGAGCAAAGCACTATTGAAGTGTGGGGACAATGGAGCCCAAATCCTGCTGGGGGAAGGGAGATGCTGGCAATTGCATCTTTTGTTGCTTTTCCTTCTTTATTTGCCCATGGCCTCGCCCATCCCACCCCTCCAAGAAATCCACATAGATGCTAGCTAGATGATAATGCAATCACTTTCTTGGGACCTTGCTAATAGGATTATAATTATTACTGGAGATGAACTGGAGTGAATAGAATATTTACCACTTCATCTTCAATTATTGTAAATCCCTCCAAAGCAGCCCTTTGATATGTAAAGTGCTGCTCCTCTGCCCCCAGTGAAGATAATTATTTAGTGGAAGTTCAGAGCTTTTAAGTATGACAGGGAGTAGAAAGAGGCTTCCGTGTTTACATAAAGAGAAGAGGAGGACCTGTGTAATGAACTGGGGACGTTGATGAATATCTTGCCTGGCTCTGGCAAAGGAGGAGGGAAAGTTCTTGCTTAGTAGTTGCAACATCTCGCGCTGTTATTTGTGGAAGAGGTGAAAAAATAATTGGAAATTTGGCTCTTCCTAACCCAAAGAAAACTCCACATCCCTGTAGCTTGTGTTCAGTTCGGGCATGATCTACCCAGTGACAGTGGCAACATTTTGGGTTGTTCTGTAGGGCTGGAGGAATTTCTGTTTGAGGAATTACCAAGTAGCCTGGGAGTCCTTAGCCTGGCAAAGAGATTTCTTGGTGGAAGGTATGGTACTCACCAGCCTTGGAGCTAGGCTGGAGATGGAGGGGAGGGATGGACCGGTGTGATGGTGCAAGGACTGGGGCTGTGGTGTGAGGGCAGGGGCTGGTGAAAATCGGTAAAGCAAGGAGCCTGGATGGGCTGTGCATGCAGAGGTTCAGGAGTAATCATAGAATGGCCTGGGTTTGAAGGGACCTTGGATATCCTCTCCTGTTATCCCCCTGCGGGGGTGCCACCCACTAGACCAGATTTCTTTGGGGCCCATCCAACCTGGCCTTGAACACTTACAGGACTGGGACAGCCACCTAGACACAGGGTTGGAAGAGAGATCGACTGAGGATTATTAGGTGGATGAAGTGCATCAGGCAAAAGAGAACCTTTGTAGCTGAATTTGGATGGAGACTGGGAAAGCAGTAGGGGACAGCGTGCTGCTTGCACCATTCTTTCTCTGCCCTTTCCCTCCTCTGGCCAGGGCTGGAGATCCCCAGGAGAAGAGAAGGCCACAAGGAGAGGACTGCACCCTGTGGGCACATCCATGTGAGCATCTGCAAGGAGGATGCCCTTCTCCCAAGTTTCCAAGGTGGTCTCAGCTCCTTGAACTCTTCCTCCTAGAGGCTGCCCTGCATGGAGCATCAGCTTGGGTGGGAAGGGGGATTGCTCCCATCAGCCACCTCCAAGACCACCTTTATGCCTTGGCATCCTTTGCTAAGGAACGGGCATGTCCCAGGAGTGATGGTGACATCACCCATCAGCCTCCCAGGAGTCGTTGTGGAACCTGGGCTTCCTTATTGTGCTTCCTGGTGAAAGCATAAGCCTGTCCTGTGCAACACCTGTGAAACACCCACCAAGTGTTTCTGCTGATCTAAGTTATTCCTCCCCTATAGGTTGTAGCCATATGGTACACCATATATGGCACTTTGATACAGAAGTCAGCAGTCCTGTGAGGGATAACACCTCATATACTGGTTATGAGACTGCTTCTGATATTAACCCATTTAATCTCATGCAGTAGGGGAGGCATTTGGGTGAGAGATGGGTTTTGGATGGCACGGGGTAGGAGGCTGCCTTTGCAGCAGAGGCTGGTGGAGCTCATTACATCCATTGCTGTTCCCAAAAGCACAAACCCTCCAGATTTTGTGTATGGATCAGGCCCTGATTTGTCCAGGTTGGTGCTTGGATGCTGCTGCAAACTGTCTGCTCAGCTCTGTGGCTGGGTTAGCCCCCCACATCCCAGCATAGAGAGGGTCAAGCCTCTGTGGTGGCTCCTAGGTCTGATTTGAGTGCAGTGACTTTTGAAGAGGTGGATAAAGTCTTTTATTAAAAAAAAAAAATAAACCCCTAAACCCAAAAAAGACCCTAAACCCTGCTATTTGCAGCAGCATATTGCCCCCTCCTTGAGGCACTGCTTGCTTTGATTTGCCGGGGCCGTTTGGTGCGTCCCGGCTGTGCCGTCTGGAGTGGGGACGAAAAGGCCATCTGCCAATGGCCCACATCTCCCTGAACCTTTGATGGCGTTTTTTATCCGCATCAAAGGAGCTTAGATCAGACTTCACAGCCAGACCAGAGCCTGTGTCTGTGGAGTACATGGTGATGCCATCCGTGGCCACTGGTTCTTCGGTCCCATTGAAGTCCCAGAGCACCTTCATGATGGGGACTCTTCACACACCATTACCGTCCTCTCCCTCCCTTAATCCCCAAAAGTCCCCAACAAGTGAAGGGTAACTAGCAGGTTTGGGGGCAGGGAGCAAGGAGAGTGAGAAAAACATTAATTTCAGGCCGACATATTTTTTTTCTCCTTTCCCTCCTCCTTCATCTGCTCCTTCCTCACCCCCAAAGTTCATTAATTCCCATCATCTGGTTTGTGTAATCGTCGTGGCAAGAGTTTGACGGAGCTGGATAGGGTTACATCCATTTCAAAAAGGCCGTGGCTGGTTCCCAGCCATTCCCTTTTATTGTTGTATAATTTGCCAACCCAAACAACAGACTCCTGCTCGAGACAAAGGCACACATGTTGCTCTTACCACTGGTCATAAAAAGAGGAGAGACTGCCTGCTACTGTACAGGTCTGTGGTGCAACAGCAGCTGAAGTCAAGGAAAATTTTGGTAAGATGATGTATCAAATAATAGAGCAGCAAGCACTCACACCCTCAAAGAGGAATTTGCTATTGCTTCCTCTCTCTCTATTTCTTCCTCTTCCTCCACTTTCCTCATTCCCCCATCCCATTGCTGCCACCAGAAAGCAGAGTCAAAGCCAAGAAGGTAGTTTTGAAGCCAGTTGACCTGCGTGCAGGTGGCAGGGTTTGTGATGCAATTAAAGTGCTTTATTACTTTAACAGTCTTTCCCAGAGCGGGTCAGGTTCTTGCTTTAAAGGAGTATTACTGGGATTTAATGGTTTTGTGATCAGCCACGCAGGGAAAAGGGCCTGGCAGGGTCAGGATGGGACCAGTGTGGTGGCCTCAGGAGCTGAGCTGGTGATGCTTTGGGGTTTTGATTACCAGAGCACCTCTGAGCTCTTGCTCATGGTCAGGTGCCAGTATGGGGCTACAACTGTGTGGTTTTAATCCAGCCCTGGCTGCTCTTACCAGCACTGTACATTTTTCCTCCTTTCTGACAGCAACCTGCTGCCTCAGAAACTGGGAACAACTGGTTATCACCTTGGCAGAGGGGGTGAGCTGGAAGGCAAAGCTGCCACCAATGGAGGTACCACCCCCATCCTTCCCTGGATGTCTACAGCTCTTTTTCAAGATATTAGAATTAGCTCACTTGGCCTAAATTTATTTATTGAGATGGGGAGGAGAGAAAAGGCAGAGAAACAGCAGGATTTTGAGTGAGAATTGGCTGCTGCAGTAAAGCCCTCCTTAAAATGTTTAGCTTAAAATGACAGGCAGACAGATAGACTGTGGTGTGAAATGAACCCTTTTGTTTTGGTGGGATCCTGACTGGAGCAAAGCTGAACAGGACCATGCTGGGATGGGAACAGGGTACCAAACTGCCCCTGGGATGGGGACAAGACAGAGGGAGATGCAGCAGGCTGGAAAGCATCAACTTCTAAGGGGATGCAGCTTTAATCTACCTCATCTTCTGCACTTGGTTCCTCAGAGCTGTTCCAAGTGGGCACCACTGGGCCTCTTTGCTTTCCAACCTGTAAATTAAAAATGCAGCAAAAATCTTAAATTCGTCTTGTGCATTGAATTGTACCATGTTCTGTGTTGTTCCGGTTCTGGCTCTACTTTAGCTTGGTGTCATCTTGGGTTTTCAAAACCTCTGTCATTACTCTGGAGGCTAAAAAATCTGTTTTCCCCTGGGATGGGAGAAGAACTTTGGTGTTTACCTTTTGTATTCCTATTCTCACCTTCTCACCATAACTTTTCAATCTAATTTATGCAGCTTATTGGACAGCCTTTTGAGAGGATTTGGGGGGCACTTTCCCAAGAAAAAAAATCAGATTGTCAAAATTTGGTTTTCTGAAAAGGAATCCTTTTTTGTCGTCTTGAAACATCTATGAGGAATAGAGTAGAAACGGCTCAGAAATAGGTTGGATGCTCTGTGTGTGCAGTGCTGGGCTGCAAATCAAATGGTTCTGGATTACAGACCTGAATTTGGCATGAATGTGTCTGATGTCCAACATAGTTTGACTTGCTTTTCCTCCCATTTCCCATATTTTCCTTGCTTCTGGGGAATGGCTGTAGGGGAATAGTCTATAAATTCTGCACTAAAGGTGGTTCTTGCTGTATTTACTGGCAGAAGTGCTGTGGGGGCTGCTCCCCAGCCTGCATCTCCTAGCTGCATAGAGATGCTGTGGTGTTTTATCCTGACCATAACAGCACTTCTCTTGCTTTTTCAACACCCTCTACACAGCTGTCCATCTCCTTTGGGAGAGTTTTGTCACCTTTGCCAAGGGAAACTGAGGAAGAACAGAGGATTGAGAAGTGGGAAGTGGGGTGGTGTGGAGCAGAGGGGTTTGAGACTGGAAGGTGCCATTGCTGCAGCTGCATGACAGGACAAACTGATTTTAAGGTTTACCTGTGGGGCTCATTACTTGAATTTGTTGGAGCAGGGGGAGCATCTCCCAGAATGATGCTGGGTGGCTCCAGGTGCTGGATAGGAATATATCCAGCACAAAACCTTCCTCAGAAAAGAAAGCTCATCCGCTCAGCTCTGGGGCTTCTGTTGGGCAGCAGGATACCTGAGTGTACTGGGTCTTGGCTGGGCAGCCTGACGGTGACCCCTGCCACGGGCAGACAGTCGTGTCTGCAGCCTCCCAGGCTTATCCCTGCCATGGGCTCTGGGCTCCAGCAGAGCGGGACGGTTTATCCCAGCAGGTGTTTGCCATGGCAGGAGGTGCGTGGGGGGACCAACAGACATCCCGGGATAAAACCAGCCACCACTGCGGTGCTCTGCCCTGCACTGCTCTGTCCTACCTATGGCAAATAATGCAGCAACAGGTTGTGGGGGTCCCCTCACCCCCCTGGCCCCTCGCCTGTTCCTCCTTGAGAAGTAGCAGCAGATTAGCCTGGAGCCCCTCTGTGCAGACAAAAGCTGCCACAAAGGGCATTAGGCTTCAGGATTGGATTACCATGTGGCCACCTGTCCTCCCCACTTTGTAAATTTATCTCACTCTGGGTCCGGTTTTCACATTGGAGAAGTTTGCACTTAAAAAAACCCCATAAAATCCCCTGCCCAATGCCTCTCCATGCAGCAGTCTGGCTGAGTTCATCTTAGTATCCCTTCTTATTCCAGGCTTCAGAGCTGTGTGGAGCTGGGGATTAGGGCTGTTTGAATGAAGAGAGCCTTTATTACATTAGTTTAAGTGGTTAATAGGTAAAGTAGGCCAATCCATCTTTAGACTAAGCCTATCACTTCACCTACGAAGAGTGCAGACTTCACCGAGGAAATGTTCATTAAAGGAAAAGCTTTTCCTCTGTCCCTCTTGACATGTTAATAGCTCAGGGTTAGGGGCTTGCTCTTTGCCTGTGCAAAATTCATAGCTGTGCAAGATTCATAGCTGTGCTCACACAGCAACTCCTTCCCCTCGCTGGGACCCTATTGCTGGCAGCTCTGCCCTAGTCAGCAGTGCTGAGCCCCTCCAGTGCTTTGCTGGCAGGGCTGGGTGGGGAATAAAGGATGTTCTGGGAGTCTGCTGGTGCTCCTCATCCTCACTTCCTTCTTCCATGCTCAAGAAGCAGGTGCCTCATCCTTTCCCAAGCAGGGAATTGGGGAGGGAGTTCAAATGACAGGTAGAGGTAGTGCTTTGGTGCTGGGACTCTCTGCTATGGGATGTTCTCAAGGCCAGTAGTATTCATGGGTTTGAAAGGATTAGACAGTTCATAGTTGCTATGAAGTGGGATGATTTGGATGCAGATGCTGTCTCCAGAGGTCTTTGAACTCCAGGTTGCCGGAAGGCAGGAGGATAACAAGGCAGGAGGAATGGCTTGCCAAGCTTTTCATAACTGTATTTTCTACTACGGTTTCTGCTATGGCCCTCAGTGGTGTCTCCATCCAGCCCTGGGGCTCAGCTGAGCTCCCTGCTTCCCACGGCCTGATTCCCTCCGTCGTCTCCCTTTGCTCTCCCCTATGGACAGCAATGGTAGCTGCACCTGTGCCTTTTTCACCTTGCTCCAGACAGTGCTGGCAGGAGCTGCCCATGTCTCCATGGTGCCTGTGAATCCTTCATGGAAACTCCTCAGTGATCACAAGCTGCCCTGGAGTGATCTGTATCCACCCCTGAGCTGAAAATGGGTTTCTGCTGGACTTCACTCCTGTGTCCCAAGGGGCTGCATCCTGCCAGGGCATCATGGTTTCTCACTATCACAGCTCCTCTTTCCCCTCCCAAAGCAGCAGCTGTAGTTTAGCATGGCTCTTGCTGCCTTGGAGCCCCAGCAGCAGATATGTCTAGGTCTGGATCTGGTCCTCCTTCCACCAAAATGTATGTCCAGTGTGTTGTGTTGGAGCTGTGGTGCTCTGCTGGGCCAAATTGCCCTTCTCCCGCTGTGGATTGAATGGGGATAAATTATTCTTGGTGACTTTTCCACCACTGTGAGTTCAGACCAGTTCCTTCTGTCCCTGAGGCTCTGCTGTCTTTGGCTGCCAGCACAATGGATGGTGCCTCTATGGGAGATTATGGAAACCATGGGAAAGCTCCTCACAACTGACATGCTGATGCAATAAAATTTTGCTTCCCTGGATGTGGTGTTATCAGAGGTTCAAACCACATCCACGGGCCACAACTTCCCTTGCAGCCATCTTCCTTTCATGCAGCCACTTTACAAACAAAGGAGAGTCTGAGACAATCTTGAGGGTCGTAGTTTTGGGCTGTGCCTGACACCTGTGGGTGTACAGTGAAGGGAGAACAGGAGCAAGGGCCTTAGGGCTGGTTTTGGTGGATCCAGGTCTTATACATGGATTGAAGGTTCTGTTTCTACCTCTGCTCACCTCAGCCTGTGTTGGCCAACCTGAGGGCAGTAGGTGTGTCAGTGTGCCTTGTTCTGCTTTGCTTGCTGTGATGGGTCACCAGTGAAATGTTCTTCAATTGCCAAGAATTCATGCCCTCTCCAAAAATAAGAGTCTGGGAGGTTTAGACCCGCCCAGAACTGAGTGCTTTCAGCCACAACCGCAGTGTGGGTTTAGGAGATGAACTGCTCTGCAAAGGGACTGACACCAGGCCAGTGGATGCCTCTTAGGTAAAGAGTTGCTCCCTGCTTTCTTCCACTTATGGTGTGCTCCTCTGTATTTGCTGAAATGCTAATTAGGAACCTGTGTTTCCCAACTGGATCAACTGACTTGGCACTCCATCCCCAGCAATTTCCTCCTGTTTCACAGCCTAGCCCTACCCAATGCCTTTCTTGTGCAAGGAGGGGAAAAATAAACCTTGCATCATGCCCATGAGACTGATAAATATTGACTGTAGTAGTCCTGGAGAAGAAATCAGTCCCAAAATGCAGGGCCCCATACAACCAACAATCTGATGAACCTGACCTAAAGCTGAAGGGTTTCAGTGCAGTGCGGGCAACCTGAGAATGTTTTGGGAAGCTTTCTCTCTAGGCAGGTCCCAGGCCATTAAGGACTTCATGGGTGGAAAACAACCTCTTAAATCAAGCTGAAAAGCAGTTGGTGGCCATTGCAGGATGTAGAACTTGGGTTTAATGGAGCCATAAGGAGACACCACTTAATGAGTGGATGTCAAAATCCACATCAGCCCACGATAAATTTAAGAGTTGCTCTGAGCCTTATTGACTGGCCCTATTCTGTGGCAGCATTATGGGGTTGCAGAGTTGGCCAGAAAGGCAAAGGATTAGTCAGTTTTATTCTGGTTGCTGTTCTTGGCACACACACTGGCTCCTGCCTTCCAGAACCTCTCACATCCTGGGTATCTGGTAGACCAGTCTGATTTTTATCTGCATGTGAAACTCCACTTGTGTGGACTTGAAATCCTGGTCTTCAAGGTTGCAACCACCCCTGGGCATGACTGGAGGTTTCCACAAGCTAATATCCTCTTCCTTCACAGTCCAGCTTGTCCATCACCACTTCTCCCAGAGTCCCATGCAGATCTGGCATAGGGACTGTCTCCCACCTTGGGACTATGGAGAAGGGGCTTTACGGGCAGCCTCCAAGCACAGCTCACCTGTGGGATGGAGGTGCAGCCACTGGGTGCCCCTGGCCAGTAAACACATTGCACAAAGGTAATGCCAGAAGCTGATGAATTGAAATACCAGGTATAGTGTGAGCTCACCAATAGTTGCATAAATAGCTACTGACCAAATGTCGTAGACATGGGATGATTTTCAATGCAAACAGACCTCTCATTCCTGGATCCCCTGTTATTTGCCCTCAGAACAGATTGGTCAGTTTTCTTCCCTTGAGTTCTTAATCAGGGCAGCCATTGGCTTTAGCACAAATTATCAGTGGCTGTTTTAATTGCAAGAGCCCTGGTGATCTCTGCTGTGGAAGCATAAAAGCAGTGAGGGAGGAGAGGCCTGTAGGGAACAGCCTCCATGCGTTGTTATATGGCTGAGGGAAGCACAGCTTTGGGCTTGCAGGTCACACACTGGCTGCTTGTTTCTCTGTGCTGGGTGGATGCTTTGAAAACTTAATCAAGTTTTATAGCTTTAATTTCGTGCCTGACTCCCCTTTTGCCTTTTCTTTTCAGCTGTCTCACAACCCAGAGCAAATGAGTCCATTTGGGCTATAAAGGGAAAGAACTGGCAAACGGTCTAAAATATTTAACTTGCCTAGTGAATGATAGGAAAAAATTACTCTTCCTGCTTCATGCCACTTCCATCATTTCTGCAAGCCTCCCTAGTGTTTTCCTATGTGCTTAATTAGAAATAGCCAGGGAATAAGGTAGAATTGCTGAAAGCTTAAGGTTTTAAAAGTACTTTGTGAAAGTATGTCCTGCCCATGCGCTAAGGTTGTGTTCTCCATGGTTGTATTCCATATCCCGACATGCTGTAACCTGTGGGGCAGTGCTGGGGTGGGGTTGTCCTCTTTGTCTCCTGGACTGGGATGTGCTGAAAATGCCACTGGCAGCTCTGGATGCCATATCTAGTTCATGTGAGGGAACAAGTGATAGGGAATAGTAAAGCAGGGGCTGAAACTGGGTGCAAGAGGACACCTGAGAGTGAAGTCCTGCTGTTGGCAAGACAGGGAAAAATTGCACCCTCTTGCCTGAATTGGGAAAAGTTTTGCATTTGGGATGCTGAGGGAAAGTGAGGTGGACGTTCTCCAGTGAACTCCTGCTTTTCTGCTATAGCATCCTCTCGTTCCCATGGGGAAGTGAGCTCTGGACTGGGGCTAGGTCTCAGTGGTGTTGACACGAGCCAGGACAGCCACCTGGTGCAGCTCAGGACCCATCCTGACCAGGCTGGGGCTGGTGTAGTACATGTAGACACGGTCCAAGCGCAGACTGTAGCTCAGCTAATCCACTCATGGATAACTGGGAGATTACTCAATTGGATCTCTAATACAGTGGCCTTTAATAATTATCCTCCCCAATCCCTAAATCAATGGGAAATGGATTTCTCCGTATGAACCAAATGGCCTGTGAAGGCATTTTAGGGAGAAGAATTCTTGTGTATCTATGTGTGAATATACATGTAAATGCCATATGGATATTTTTGTTCCTCTTCCTTGCCCTTCTGACCCACGTCTGTGTGTTTTGCTGGCAGGGACCTGATGCCCAGGACGCTGGAGGGGCAGATCACCATGGAGAAGACCCCCAGCTACTTTGTCACCAAGGAGGCCCCGGCCCGCATCTCCTCCATGTCCAAGGGCACCAAGCTGATCGTGGTGGTGCGGGACCCCGTCACCAGAGCCATCTCGGACTACACCCAGACGCTCTCCAAGAAGCCCGACATCCCCACCTTTGAGAGTTTGACCTTCAAAAACAGGACTACAGGCCTGATCGACACCTCATGGAGCGCCATCCAGATTGGCATCTACGCCAAGCACCTGGAGAACTGGCTCCTCTACTTCCCCATCGGGCAGATCCTCTTTGTCAGCGGGGAGAGGCTGATCAGTGACCCCGCGGGGGAGCTGGGCAGGGTCCAGGACTTTCTGGGCCTCAAGAGGATCATCACGGACAAGCACTTCTACTTCAACAAAACCAAGGGGTTCCCGTGCCTGAAGAAGGCTGAAGGCAGCAGCAAACCCCACTGCCTGGGGAAAACGAAAGGCAGGACCCACCCTGACATTGACCAGGAGGTGGTGCAGAGGCTGCGGGACTTCTACCGGCCCTTCAACATGAAGTTCTACCAGATGACGGGGCAGGACTTTGGCTGGGACTGAGCCTGGCATGGGAAAGTCCCCTGTGATTACTTGCGCAGCACGGTTTGCTTATATAAAGAGAGATATATGTATGTAAAATGTACAGAAATCTATTTTATAATAATTTATTTTTAATTCCTAAGCAATTAATTCACTAAGCTGCCTAACCGCACGGGCTAGAAAGGTAGCCTGTAACCTGTTTAACATTCCACGGTGTTTAATTCTAATATGTCTCTCCTTTCCTTGTTTTTTTTCCCCTTCTGCTTTCTCTTTGGTTTGGTTTGTAACAGACAGTGCTTCCACTTTTCCTAAACAAAATTTGTATTTAAAATTCAAACAAAGCAAGGGAGGGAGGGAAAGCACAAGTTTATTTTTGTTACGGGTATCTGGCCTTTATAAACATTTGCTTTCCCTATTCCAGTGTCCCAGTCTCTGCTCCAGTGTTGTGCTCCCTCAACCCACAGTTTTCTGGTTAGTTCCATGGCCCCGGGGGGGGTTCTCTGGGGTGGGGGGGAGGAAGGCTGGGCATCCCTGCACCCCACATACCTCTGCTGAGCAGCAGCATGTTTTCCCAGTGGCTGTAAGCATGGGAACCCCAAGCCATAGGGCTCCTGCTCAGGATTGCCGGGAGGGCAGCATGCTCTTTTTCCAGGAGAGAAGCTGCAGAGCCTGTTGCATGGGCAGAGCTCTCCTCAGTACAGTTTTCCTTCCTGCATTTTGTCCAGGAGGTTCTTTCCCATGATCCCTCTATGCATTTAAAATCTTTACTGCAGGACAAATGTAAAATGCTGTGTCTGTGTGTGTGACATACATAGTGCTGTTCAGAATGACTTGCAGAAAATGTTGCTCCAGGAATACCCATGCATGCCAGGCACTGCTGGGAGATGGCAGTGCCTGCAGCACGTGGAGCACCCTCCACCCACCAAAGACACCAGCAGAACCACTGGGAAAACCTCAGGTGTCTTCCTGGCCTCATGCCCAGCACAGAGTGTGTCCCAGGACATGGCACAGGCACTGTTACCTACAGCCCCAGCGCCACCACAGCAGCTCCCAGTACTGGAGGTACTGAGACTGGGGAACATCACCCTTAGCCCTGTTAATTGCCATCGCTCTTTGGTCCAACACCCTATCTGTGGTCTCTCCCAAGGAGCATCATTTGCTTAGAGCAAGAAGAGGTGCTGCTTTACCAACAAGGGTGAATCTGTAGGAAGGCAGGGGGGAATCAGGGCATGCTGGGGTTGGGGTATTCCTGGCAGTCCAGGGGTGCCCTGGCTGAGCACAGGGGTGGCAGCCAGGCAGGACAGGAGGCTCCAAGCATGTAACCATTAACCTGAAGGAAATCCTTCTCCTTATGTGGAACCAGTTGCTGTGGGACTCCAGGACAGGTTGGGTGGGCTGTCCTGAGAGCTCTGCCAGTGTTTTGTGAGCTGAGGAGGTCCCGATAAGTACCGTGTGTGTCTGAGGCCTTATCATTGCTGTCAGAGGTTCTGCCAGCTTGACTGAAACACTTTTGGAGCAAGGTGGTAGCTGAAGTGATTTTCTCATTGAATTTTTAACAGAAACAGAGCTATGATATCTTTGGGCAGCAAAACTCCCCACATCTCACATGCAGCACTGAAATGATGCACTGCATTGAGCATCTGGTGTTGCTGTGGGAGCACTTCCACAAGCAGTGTGAGTGAAACTGGAAACAACAAAAGCACCAATGGGCAGAACATCTAATTTCATCTGCATTGCCTATAGAAATCCATGCCCTGCACCTCTCCACAGTTACCCATAGCTCCCATAGCTGTGTCCAGCTGTGGTGGGACCCATTCAGTGGTGTTTCCCAAATGTTTGTTTTACTTCTGCAGCCTTCTCACTCTTTCCTGCCCCTTCCATCTCTGTGTTGTGGCTGTTGGGTGATGAAAATGTTCCTCAGAGCCTGGGCTGCTCTGTCTGGGTCTCGATCTAGTCCTGCTCCGGCAGACAGAGCAAAGAGCAGACTCAGCTCTGTGTCTGCTGCAGAGATCTGCAGGTGCCAGGGAGCTGCCCTTCAGAGCTGTGTTTAAACCTGAGCCCTTTTGGCTTGGCTCAGCAGTGTCACACCTCCAAAGGGGTTTAAGGACTCACACTGCTGTGTATGGGTTCACATTTGGGGTGCAGTGCATGTGGGTGACCTCAAGGAAAGGGAGATTTTAAGCATAACATTGTCAGGCTGAGCTGCCTAGCAATCTGCTGTGAGCAGGATACAAATCCCTCCTTGGAGTTTGCCTCCAAATACATCTTCCCACAAACAGGATGTTCTCCTTCTTGCCCTGAGCCATTTCTAGTGAAGAAATGGGCCAACAGATTCTGACTTCAGGGGCACAGGTGGGATGTTGGACTTAATGGGCTGTGCAGGCTGACAGCCCCTGCTTTCCCCCAGTCAGCTTTTCCAGCAAAATCCAGCTGCAGGCCTGAGTGGCTGGGTGGATCTATGCACTTTTGAGGGGTTTGGCTTCAACTCCAGCCAGTTCCCTGGCTCTATTCCCTGCTGCCAGGACAGGTGATGAATGCAGGAGTCTGTCTGCTTTATCCTAGACCCTGCCACTCTTGGGTGACTGAGTGGAAGGAGCTGCAGGCACTGAGAAGAAAATACTTCCTTGGAAAACAAAGTGATTTATGGTTCTCAACACCTCAGTCTTCCTTCTAGCAGCTTAGGCAATGCATGGAAAGAAGCTTGACCTCTCGGCCTTTGGGTGAGCCCCCAGCCATGGCCGTGCCACTTCCCAGATCATTTCACTGGTGGAGCCTCCAGGACCTGTGTGTTGGCATGGGCTCCTTTCCAGGTACTTCCCTCCAGAGCGTGTGCCAGCTGCTCAGTGCTGAAAAAGTTTTGCATCCCCTACGTCTTCCTTCTTGCTTTCTTGGAAACAACTTTTTAATATCCCAATGCCTTCCTCAGCTGTACAGCAGAGTGTGAGCTTAATTTGTATAATTAAGCCCTGCTGCAAAAGGCTCTTGTGGAGCAAACCTGTTGGAGAGTGGAAATACAGACAGTGAGTAATAACTCTTCTAACCATAAGCAAATGGTTAGTCCTGACTCAATATCCTTCATGATGAAGTCTGCACTAGACTTTCAATGTAAAAAAGCCTTACCTAACAAATATGACAATGAAGGTGGATCCTCTGTGGTGTTCATCTGGTTGCTAATATTGGAATCAGTGCATTTTTTTAAAATACCCCTTTTTTAAAAAAAAGTTAAGCTTGGAGGTGTGATTAGAAGTTTGGTTGGTTGATTTTTTTTTTTCCCCACATTGTAACATTAATTTATGGCTGAGTTTCATTCAGTCCTGTATTCAAAAGTGCAGTACAGGTATTAGTGATGTGTTGTCTGTAACATGGTTCTATAGTGTAGTAGCCAATTTGTAAAAAAAGAACAAAATGGAAAGAAAAACAAAAAAAAACCACAAAAAAGAAAATCCAAAAAAAAAATGTATATGGAGTATTTTGTGGTATGTACAACACAAATTAATTTTACACAGAGAAAGATGTTTCTAAGAAAATGAAATTCTGATAATTCATACTATTTGTATGAACAAATAAAACTCTATTTTACGAAGCGACAGGCACAGCTGTGTTCATTTGGGGGGCGGGGTCAGAGGTGCTGTCCCCTGTACTGGCACGTCCATCCCAGGACTGTCTGTGCAGCTGCGCTGGGCTGGTGGCAAAGCCCAGGAGCCTGTGCTGAGGCCAGTGGGACATGATCCTGAACATGGGCTCCCGTCCAGCACTCGGCCGTTCGGAGCCAGAGGTGTTACTGGGGGTGGATGTGTCCGAGTTTTGCTCAGTCAGTTGTGTGGGGGCTGATCTGTCCCGCTGGACACGCCTTCATCCAACGCCATATCGGGGAAGAGATCTGAGGGACTACCCTCAGCCCTGCTGCAAAAACTGTATGGGCTCAGGGATGCTGCAGGACAAACTCAGTCCTTTACAGCTGCAGTGGGGAACATCACCAGTGCCAAGTTACTTTTCCAAAGCTTTGTTCTTACTGTAGTGATGCTGATCCAGCCTCTGGATCCAGTGGTTGCTGTTGCTCCCTACACACTCAGCATTTTTCAACATAAAACTTCATTATCATTAAATTCAGAAGAGTCCCAGGCCAGTCCTATACAAAGCAGCACCTGAAGAAATTATACAGATTTCTGTCATGTACCAAATGCCATTAAAAATGAATTTCAATATTTTCATTTTTCTTTGCAAGCCTTGCATCTGGTGCAGAGTAATTGATGGGACTCTTTCAGATTGTCCATTTGTCAGAGACCTTCTAGAGAAGGAGTCAGAACAGAGCACAAGATTTAATTAAGCATTTTAGGAAGAATTCAACCAGGAAACCTCCAGCTGGTCAGAACTGTAATTAGCTGCTCCCAAACTCTGGCAATGCTTAAACTCTATAGGTGTCTCATTTTTAAAATATGTAGATTTTACTTTAACATTCCCATGTAACTTTCAAGCAGCACAGCTGGATGACCTCAGCTTGATGGAGTTGAGCAGCTCTTTTACCTCATTCTCACCTCCCCTTGATTTCATTCCAAACCAGGTGTGAATGCCCCAGCAGATGTCAGTCCTGGAGGTAGCCTGGATCTAAGCTCACCCTGATTTTGCAGCAGCTCGTTGACCCCTGTCCCTCATTTCTGTATTTTATATTAGCTGCTCAGTTCTGGGTTGGAAAGAGTGTGGGTGCTTTTCCTTCACGGGGGGGTTGGTGCGGCAGAGGAAAGGGAAGGTGAGTCCTTGAGTCCTTGTGGGGTTCAGCATCTGCCCTGTCCTCAGTATCTCTCTGAAAACTATTCCCAGTTGTACCTGGGCTTGTGGATATTGGGGCTTCATTCCCCAGTTTGGTTTGGGGGCCATTCTCAGGTGCTGTTTTGGCAAGAGCATCTAGAAGACAAGGATAAGGATGTCTGTGGTTCATGGGGTCCTGAATACAAAGAAGAGTTTGCTCGGAAGATGATGGGCTGAAGGGTCTTCTTGTAGATCTGGGAACCTCAGCTGAAGGAGGAAGCTCCTGAAGAAGGCAAACGGATTGATGAAGAGGTAGGTGAGACTGTTGAAAGGTTGCTGCTAAAGACGGTGATAGCCAAGGTGGATTTACTTTTTCTTTTGGTTGATATAAGAAAGGTGAGAAACGATTTCTTAAACATAGAAATCAAACAGGTCTCCAGGTTGTGCAAGTGACTGTGGCATTTCTAGGGGAGATGCTTAGGCTGACGGCAGCAGCCCAGAGAAGCATCACTTTGCAGGGATGAGAATACACAGAGCAGGGAGGAACCCACCAGAAAGGGTCCAGGCTGCTGCCGGGAACATCCCTGTGTGGCATTCGGATAGCGCAACCTGCCGTGGCCCGGCTGGCTACGACATTTCAATGGCAAAGAGACAGGAAGGATCCTTGCATGAGAATTCCACGAGCTGTTTATTCATAACTCCGTGAAAGGAGCTCAGAGGCAAAGACCAAGTACACAGAAAATCCATGAGTTATATGGGGGCTGGAAGAGCACCAGGGAGCAATGGTCTGAGGGCACAGGGGCAGTGCATGGCTGGGTACGGGGTACGGGAACCGAGGGGGAAACGGGGAGGGAGGGAAAAGGGAACACGGGGCAGTGGGAAGTGGGGAAGGGAGAACTCTCTGGATCAGGGACATGTGAGGTAGAAAGGGGGCAGGGAGGCCAACAGGGACAGTAGAACTGAGGTACATTAGCACAATGAACAGAACACCTTGGGAGAGGTCCCAGCCATGCCAGCCCAGGGGGACACCCAGAGCCCCTCCTGCAGGGGACCACCGCAGCCCCTCCCTGCCCCAGCCCACCGGCCACCACACTTGGAGGGTGTGGAGACCTCCCTGGGGAAGGTGAGGGAAGGTTGAAACAAGAAAGATAATCTGAAGAGTCTGTGAACACTAGGGAAAGGTCTGGGGAGGATCTGTCAAGACAGACAGTGCTGGTAAAGCTTGGAGTTGAGTCCATGCTAACAAAGGCATTGAAAAAGTTGGTAGATTTCATAGGTAGAACCACATTTATTGAGCTTCAGGCCAAAATGATTCATTTAAAAGCACCTTGAAGCTTGAGAAGCTTTTCATGGGGCCTGTTTTCAGGAAAATGTCTTTACTATATGCATGTATTTTCCTTGTGCCTGGTGTTCAGATGGCTGGGAGTTTGTGCTGCTGGCAGTGCCAGATCCCCAACCACCAGGGTATTGCAGTTTTTAGGGTTTTTTTCTCCCCTTCAAAAATGTTACCTAGCCACTAGATCTGCCTGTAAATTGCTTTATTTGAAGGTAAACTATTATCCTCCAATTTCTCTCTGCGGTTAAGAATCATGGTGTTAAAACTTTTCCTAATACATATATTTAGAAAGGTAATAAGGGTGACTAATTGGTTATAAATCATTCAAATATTTCTATGCAAGGCAATTGTTCAGCACCTTGTTAAATGGCTTCTTTATTAGAGAGAGGAATTCCTGTGTCAAATGTTAGTGCTGGTACCTTCAGCTGGGATAAAACCTTGTGGCCATTGCAAGTCCTCTGACCTTCCTGTAAATCAGGATTTCCTCCCTTTACAGATTAAAATCAATTTCATTAAAACACCTGATTGTTGCAGGGTCCTACAGCCTAATTCACTGGTAGAGCAGGTGTCTCTCACTGTCTCTGAGCTCTTCTCACCAAGCTGTTTATTCTCTTTTCCTCCTGCTGCTTTCCCTTATTTTCCAGCAGACCATGATTCAGTCCTGCAGGACTTCTAGATCTCAACTTCTGCCTCTGCAGTGTACTCTTTCCCCCGAGAAGGGGTTTACAAATAGGATTGCAAGAATCAGCCACTCTCACGGGAACAATTTGCTTAAGAACTGGAGAGCATCGTCCTCCAGGAATATTATTTGCAACTATTTATACAGTCAGCTCTAATCATGAGGCTTAATTCATGCTCATTAAGTCCTCTGAGATGCTTGATGAGCAGCACTGCAGCAGTGCTAAGGGTTCCTGGCTATTTGAGCTGCTCAGAGCAGTGAAGGCATCACCATTTTTCTTGCCTTGATCTTTTCCCCATCCCACCAGGGACTGGTAGGGAGAACATTGGTACCAGCTGCCCTCAGGAACAATCTGGATATTGGGCTTTTGCCAGAAATTACTGGCCATGTGCTGGTAGGCACCAAAACCCTGAAGAAAGGGATGAAGTTTTGAAATAATATGCTCCAAAAATGGCTTGGCAGAGAAGATACAACTGGCTACTTTGACATTGAGGTTATTTAGCTGTGAATTAATGTGTCAAAACCTTAAAAGCTTCACCAAAGAAAATTTAAGAAAGTACCATGATTCCAGCTAATTAAGTAATGTCAGCCAAATATAATTTATTTCTCACCATCACTCATGTCTACAATAGAATTATCTCATTTTTGATTTCTAATGACTTACTCTCATTAATCTGGCCATGAATTACTTTTATATAACTTTTTGGCATTGAAGCAAAGAAATTTTTTTCTTTTTAATAAGGAGAGAATCCCTAGATAATTCTGCATCACCCTTGAAAGGGGGCAGGGAGTGTAGCTTAGGTTTCGTGGCACAACTCCAGCCTCCCTTCCCAGAAACTCTGGTAGGCTCTACCCCAGGTCTTACCCAGGACTTTAGCTTATCCTTGCTCCCTGAGAAGTTCCTTCTAGTACCACACTGCATATTCAGGCTCTGGTTTGGGCATTTATTCTATATAAAAAAAGGCTTTTTCCTGCAGTTCTCAGGGAATTTTTTTGAAGTGCTTTTCACAGAGCATCACTGGCTTTTCTGTTTCACCCAGGATCCCTGGCTCTTCTCATAGATACAGGCTGTTGCCAAGGTTTAAAATTTGGTTCCTTCACTTGGATCATCCAGGGTTCTGTCCCAGGCATGGGTGTCCTGGTTATTGGACATGTTCATGTTTCTGCTTTCCTGCTTTGGTTCATGTGTTGGTTTTTACTAATGGTTTGTTTTCTGAAGTTCAGCTTGTTTCCAAGTCCCTGGAGAAAGCCCTGAGGATGCTCCCAAGCAGGACTGGATCAGATGTGTTGTTTTTATCCAGTACCCCACCTCTGATCCCAGATAGCTCCAAGGGCAAGGAACTGGAGATGAGCCTTTGTTTTCTGCTGTTCATGGGTGAACAGGGGTGAATCTGTAATGTGGAAGTCTGTGCTCTGCTGGGGTTTTCTTTAGCAGTGTAGCCCTTGAGCATAACCTAGAGATACCAGCAAATACTCTGTGTGAAAGGACCAGTCCCAGCTACAGAGCAAAGTAACTCAGGTGATTTAGAAAGGCAAGAAAGTGTTGGATGCTTTACATATATTGGCCTGACCTACAAAAATCCCTTTGTTTCCAAGCACTTCGGAAGCAGAGCCTGAGACCCTCAGCCACCAGGACCTCTGCATCTCCCGTGGGAGGAACTGCCACTTCCAGCCAGCCTGGGTTGCTGCAAGGTAAGCTGGTTAGCAGGTGACCCGGGCAGACAGCAAGAGCTGCTCCAGCACCTCCCTGGGGAAAGCAGGAGGGAGCACAGCCAGGAATGCCAGGCAGGCAGAGTCTCAGCTGGCAGAGATCCACTGCCTTCAAAGGGCGAGCTGGGAGGAAGCTGCAGGCAGTGAACAGATGGCTGGAGGGTGGTGTGGAGAGTGGGAAAGGGAGCACTGCACAGGGACAAATATTGCTCTTCTGTGTCCTTTTTGTGGGCTGGGGCTGCTTCGAGGTACCTTGTATGTAAGGGCACTTCTGAAACTCAGCGGGTCATGCCCACCTTGACAATAAATATGTAATTCAAGTTGGATATGGCTGACTGGCCACAGCTCATGAAACTCACACCAGGAGTGAAATTTGGGTAAGAGCAGTCACCTACAGTTCAGGATTTCCTGGTGCTTCACCAACATCTTTCAAGGGCTATGTGGTTACAGCTGGCTTGGATTTACCATTGTCTTCCTCTCTGACATGGTTTAACCCCAGACAGGATCTCAGTCCCACTCACTCACTGTACCCTGGTGGGATGAGGGACAGAACTGGAAGAGTAAATCTGAAAAAACTTGTGGCTTGAGATAAAGACAGTTCAATATGTATAGCAAAAGCCATGTTAGCAAGCAGATCAAAACCAGTCATGCATTGCCCACTTCCCATGGCAGGCAGGTGTTCAGCCATCCCCAGGACAGTAGGGCTCAATCAGATGTAATGGTGACTTGCAGAGACAAACACCATCCTTCCAAATGTCCTTCCTTTCTCCTTTTTCCTCAGCTCTGTATGCTGAACGTGATACCATAAGGTCTGGAATATCCCTTGAATCAGCTGTCCTGGCTGTGTCTCCTACCAGCTCTTTGTGCCCCCTCAGCATCCTAAGTGTTGGGATGGGGTGGGGTAGACAGGGGAAAAGGCCCTGACTTTGTGCCAGCCATGCTCAGCAGTAGGGGAAATATCCCTGGGTTATCAATGCTGTTTCCAGCACAAATCCAAATCACAGCCCCGTACCAGCTACTATAAAGAAAATTAACTCTATCCCAGCCCAAACCAGCACACTTTTTCACCTGTTCCCTCCTGGATGACCAGACAGGCTCCAGTGCTGAATTTCGAAAGCTGAACTCAGGGAGGAACTAGGGGAAAGTGAGCAGGTAAATCAAATCCATGTGCTTGCAGCCCACAAGGCTGGCTACCTTGACAAGGCCACAGATGCAGGAAGCGATAGAGTTGTACAAGAAATCCAGCTGGCTGTCAGTCCTCGGGAAATTCAGATGCCACGTGTCAGACTGGCATTATTCATCCCTGGAGGGGGAACAGTGCTGGGATCTCATTACATTCCTCTGGGTATATTTGCTTTATGCCTCTTTGTTTGAGAGCATGCTTGGTACCTTGTTTGCTCCAGTATTGTTCTGGAAATCACGATGTTTATGTATCAGCGGTGAAAAACCATGTGCAGACAGTCAGGGGTGCAATTCCAATGGGACAGCATTGTGAGGGGTCCCGTGCAGGATATCTTGGAGTAAGGAGATCAAGATGCTGGCATTTGGGGCACAAAGACTGGAATACTGTGGAACAGGAGTCTATGAAACCTTTGTTGAGTGTCTGTATTGCCATTTGTGGCAGAGCCCACACCATCTGTGAAAAGGATCAACCCTTGTGCTTGTGTGTAGCTCTTTAAAGATGACACTGAAGGGCTGTATTTGGGTCTGCACAGACCAAACCATGGGGTCACTGCAGAAGGTCACCTCCAGAAGTCCTGGCTGACTCAGGGACTCTACTTTCCTCCCTCTTAAGGAAGGATAATAATGGGAGACTGATCTTCTGGGTGTTTCTTGGCATTTTGCAGACACTCCAAAAGATTTATAATGAGGCACTTTTCTTATTCTGTAAATCCTATTTTCAATGGCAGCTTGGTCCCTTGGTACTCATTTTCCTACGGAATACTGATTGAGGACTAGTTTTCTATGGCCTCTAGCTTCAAAATATAGAAGCAATTTGCTTACACTGTTAGTTAAAAGCCTATTTAGGATCTGGGCCTCAGGACCAACCATTTCTGAAAATGTTACCTCAAAACACTTCAGCCCCAGGTGTTCGGGTGGTTTCACTGGCTCTTCAGAGGTTCACAACCCATTTAGGAGGTTATCTAAAAAGCTAAATAAAGTTCTGTGTTTTGGGAGGCTTCATTTATGCTCCTGGATTGTTTCGATGGAGTGTTTTTGGCAAGCTGCTTACCCTGGCAGACCACCTTTGTGTTGTTTCCATCCTGAGAGCAGAGGTCCCAAATCTGCCTTACCTTGCACTGACAGAATTGTTAATTCTGAAGCAGCACTTGGATACTACAGATGGATCCATGTGTATCTTTTTTGCTGTTCACCGCCTTCACTCTCCCGTTTTAAAGTTTAAATAATGATGTAACCTGGGAATAAACAGTAAATTCAGGAACAGCTTATAGTTTAGAAAAGATTGACTAATTCTTGGCAAGGGCAAGTTGGCAGAGCTGTGTTGACTTCAAGGGAGCAGAACTGATTGATGTTAACAATGCGGCTGGCCCTGTTTCTCCAGATGTTCTGGTGAATGCCTGCAGATAAGGAATCCTGTCTGGAAATCTGCAGAAATTTATGAATATTTGTAGGATGAAGATGTTGTTACATGGATTACTGTGACCTGCTGCAGGTATGACTCAGTTCAGGGCAAGAAGCAGCCCTACTCTGCTTGCTGAGGCACAAATGCTGCCAGAGAGACCCTAATTCAGCTGTGGAGGACAAAGCTGTTGCAATCACTGCTGAAGGTGGATTTATCAAGTGAGTGATCATAGCTCACTCTGTGTGTGTGTGTGTGTGTGTGACATAAACAGCTATTATCTTCATTCGTAAAATTTCTCCTTGGCTCACCTCAGGGCAGATACTTCTGAGAGCTCAATCACAGGCTTGACAACACTTCTGGCAGAGCACAGGGCTGTGTCCCTGTCAGAGAGCAGATCTCTGTTTATTAATGTACTGACAATAAGCAGTGCCTAAAGTCATCTGGGAAGCTGCTGAGCTTCTCACAGGGATGGAAAGAGATGAAGCCTGGAGTGTGAGGTCCTTGTGGCTGTTGCAGGAATTCCCAAGAGGTCTTTGGTCACTTTGAATCCCATTGGGATGGAAGGGCAGCATCCCTGTGGAATGGTCAGTCCTTGTCTCCAAAAGCATTGCCATTCAGACAGGAGAAATTTCATCCCGGCACCACAAGTGCAAAGGGATTTACCCAAGATGTGCAGGGAGCCTGGGGCAGTGCTTGCAATCAAAGGTGGATTCCTGGCTCCCAGCCTGCAGTTCTTTAAAGCATTTAAGCAGATACAAATCCTATCTGAGGACTGGACCTCTGCTCTCCGGAGGGATTAGAGAGCAGAAACTGTCCCTGTGTGTCAGAGCCACCAACTGAAACAGTCCCTATGGAGCTTGAGGGGATGGTCCCTGCTGTCCTTCACCAGCGTTTCCCCACCTGCAGGGCGTCTTAGGTGAGAAAGGGTCTCTGGAGGTTTACAGTACCCAAATTATGCCTTTTGAAATAGCTGTCTAGCAACTTCCTGCTCTGCTAGCTGGCACAATGAGGGTAGGAAGGGGTTAGAAGTCTCCTGAGAGTGACCTTTTAAAGGCTTATTTATTTAAAAATACTTTCATTCTCCTAAAAGCTGGTGGAAGGAGTCTGCTTGGTCAAATGACAGCTCCAGTGATCAATCAGTTCTTCCTAACGACCGACATCCTGCAGCAGTGAAGGGTCACAATCAATCACAACCTATTATTATTACATGATGAAATTGTAGTTATGGGAGGGAAACTTGGCCTAACACTTCCACATCTGTCATCCCGGAGCTTCACACTTTGGTGGCACCTCTCAGACAAGTTCACTGAAGTATTTAATGAAGGTCCTTCCTTCCCTTCTTCCTTCCCTGCCAGTCCCCCTATCCTGGTTCAACACAAGTGGGAACTCAGGCGGAAACCAGGTGAGGGAAAAATGTGGAAAGAGCTCATTGCCCCAAACCTCTTCAGATCAAATCTCTTGTGTCCTTACTGCTCTGCTGGTGCCACAATATGTCACACATCTGTGGAAGTAGGAATAATTTATTTTTGCTGGAAATTCTAAGTATTTTTTAAATGAAAACAGTGATATCTTGGCTGACCACAAAGGCTAAAAACAAGAAGAATGAGCCCCTGGAGTTTTTCTTGCTCCAAGATGAATTATTGTGAGAGAAACAATGTTCAGAATTACCTCTTTTCATCAAGAGTTTGATTCCATTTTGAAATTACCTGAAGAAAAGTGCCTTTATAGACATTTTATATATAAGAGAGATAAATTAAGTATTTTGTAGTTGACCAAAGAAAATTTTTGTTTAAATATTGGTCAGAAACTTCCCTCGTATTCCAAAGAGGTCAAATACTGCCAGAAATGAGCCTTTTGATGAGCGGTTGAATGGATTTAGATGACCTTAAGGTCCCTTCTAGCCTATCTTCTGTGACCCTCTGGCATTAATCTCTGTTCTAATGGCCTGATCATCAATTATCACTGGATAAAGGAAAGTGTAATTTGATAATGTCTCCTTGGCTGTGTTTGCTCAGGCTGCTCCCTTGCCCCTAGAATGCTGTGCCGGGAAAGGATCTGGGACACGCCTGTACTGAGTTTTGGTTTCCACAGGGTATTGTTCGGAAGGTGCTACAGATCATGGTGGGTTTGCTTATGTTCCTGTACTGCCCTGAAATAAAGAAACAAGAATAAAACGCCCATCGTATCCTCACACCTAGACCTCCCTAGCGAATGAAATGGGGGAAGTCCAGTTCCTTGTTCTAGCTCATGAGGGTGGAGGGGATCCAGGTCAGTTATATCCCTGAATTGGCACCCCGTGGGGTTGAGGTGACTTTGGACCAAAATAATTTCAGGGCTGATCTCTACTGTTAGGGCAGATCTGATAAACCAGGCAGAGGGTGTTTTCTCTGCAGCAAACCAGCAGTAACTTGAGCTGCTCTAATGCCTGTCCGTGAGCAGCCATTTTTCTGTTCAGCAGAAGACCATGGCCAGTGCAACATCTCCCTCTCATTTAGTCTCCAGCCTGCTTTTTCCCGGGGACTGGCTCCCAACGCTGGCAGAAATCTCCACTTCTCCCGTGGATTGAGGGTTTTTTCCCTTCCCTTTCCCTTTCTGCCCCCAATTGTGTTAATATTCACTGGTCAATCTCTTCACTGAGCTGGTTTTGTGCTGATAAAGGGTACAATGATTTTTTTTATCATCTATTTTATTTTTCATCCCATGTTCCTCAATAGTAATTGAAGAAACCTTGTTTGTGAAATCTTCAGCATAAAGGTGGCACGACTGGGTTAGAAACTGGGGGTTTCTGCTGCAAAACATCCAAAGTGTCTTGTGGCTGTCTCTGCTTGGAGTAGCCTTCTGCAGTGCCAGGAAAACTGGAAGCAGCTCATCTGTTTGTAAGCTTCTCTTGATTGTGGAGACTGGGCTCGCACACAACTCTGCCTTAGGGAGGAGGGTGTCATTGGGCTGGAAAAGACCCTGAGCTGCCTGTCCAATAAAATTTTGAAGTGTTTCCTACCAGAGGATAAAAAATTCTCCATCGCAGAGTAACAGAATATCCCGAGCTGGGACCCACAGGGATCACCAGGTCCAACCCCTGGCTCTGCACAGACATCCCAACACCCCCACCCTGTCCATCCCTGGCAGCACTGTCCAAACGCTCCTGGAGCTCTGGCAGCCTTGGGGCTGTCCCCATTCCCTGGGGAGCCTGGGCAGTGCCGCTGAGGGAGACCACACTCTGAGGGGAGAACCTTTTTCTAATATCCAACCTAAACCTTCCCTGACACAGCTCCTGCCATTCCCTGGGATTGTGTCCCTGATCACAGAGAGGAGAGATCAGACCTGTCCCTCTGCTGTCCCTCGGGATGGAGTTGCGGCTCCTCTGAGGTCTCCCTTCAGCCTCCTCTTCTCCAGCCTGAACAAACAGCACAAAACAGGAAAGGGAAAATAAAAAGTGTCACTGAGACAGTCTTCCTCTTCAATGAACTGCAGAGGTTTTGTGTCTCCAGTTATTCTTAGACTTTTCTTATAAAAATGTTAGTACAGAGTTTACAAGAACAGAACCCTAATCAACACACGGTGTGTATTAAATAAATAATAAATAGGAATGAAGTATCAATGAGTGGTGTCTATGGCAGACATCTGTTTTCCCACTGGCCTGCAGCCATCCTTTCCTGGGCTGTGATCTCATCAGCCAAGCGAGGTCAGCCAAGTTCAGCTCTTGGATGAGGATCCACATGTGGATGCAGTGCTATGGGAGCTGTGTGCTGGTACCTGCAGGCTTCTTCACTGGCATCTGCCCTTCCTGAGAGTGGAAGGAATGTCAGGCAGGTCATCAACCTCCCTAGCACGATCATCTTGAAATGCTGGACTCACTGACAAAATCAGTGTGTAGGTATGTGCTGCCCATGGATTAGGAAAAGCTTCTGGGTAGAGATTTTTCCTGAATATTGTGATATATTCATTTTTTTTTAATGTGATGCTGAATGGCAGAAAGGCAGGAGACTTGCTTCTTGGCAAGCAAAGAGGATAAACTCCCAAACCAATATTGATTGGTGCTATTTGCAGGAAAGAACCAAAGATGCACAAGATTTCAGAAGAGTTTTAATAAAAAAGAAAGAAAAAGCATGTTTTCACAGTGATAAAGCAGTTTCAGATGGTGCTGACTGATGTCAGTGGTGCTTTGGCAGAGTGAGAAGAGAACAGTCCCTGAGATGACCAGATGTGTCTCTGATTCCACTCTCTCTTTAGCAGGAGAGGTTTTGGTTCTGAGAACTAAATTCTCCTATCTAGAGCATAGAAATGAATAGATGCAAAGGCATTTCTTGAGGTGGAAAAGTATTTTGTTTTCAGTTTTAACCCCTTCCTCCTAGAAGCAGACTGAGCTGTGCCTCCAGTGCCATTAGAACTGTGGAAGGGCCACTGGAGGAGGCCCACAGCTGTCAGTCAAACGTGCTGTTTCTGTGCATCTTGTGAGCAGAGCAGGCCCCTTGCCATGTGAAAAACAGCATCTGGGTTTCAGCTGGGAGACAAAACAAATCTTCTGTCCCAGACAGAATGTGTCCTTCAGGCTGGAATGTCTCTCCCCTGTCCCCCACGGCACCCACTGACTGCACTGCCTTGGCTGTCCTGCACTGAGCAGAGCCCATTGCTGCTGAGCCACACTTCAAAGAGCTTTTCCTTTTTGCCATCCTTAGTGCCATCAGCTCCTCAAATCTACAATTTCTTTCCCATTGCAAAAGGCTACTGGGAAAACTTGCCAGAAAGGCAGCATTGACTGGGCTTAGTCCAGAAACGTCTGTTTTCCTATCTGGTTATCTCTCCTTTCCAGCCCTTTGACTTGCTGGCACTGACCGAGGCTCTGTGTTTCCTGCATGATGCTTATTTTTGGATAAAACACCTGGCATAATTACACCCATTCACTCTCTTTGGTGGAACGCTCTGGTGGTGTGAAGAAACAATTTTGTCTTGTCAAGCCAATCTCGGTCCCTAGAGCTGTCCCAGCACCCAGTGGGAGGCTGGAGATGGTCCAAGGTCCCTCTGTGCTTTGGGGGGTTTAGTGCTGATTTCAGTGGATTATCTGCAGCCAGAGCTGCCTTCCTGACACATCACTTGAGCTGAGTAATATTTTAAGTACTTCTTAGTCCAGCTTTGCTATTGGAAATGAGGGCACGATGGCAGGGAGAGGGTGGCCTGTTTTGCTTTGAATTAGCTTCTACTTCTGAGGCCTTAGTTACAATCGGGTCATGATTTCTAGAGCCCTTTTTTTTTTTTCCTTCCAAGTATTAATGGTAGAAATGAAGTTAAATTAGAAAGCTGAGAGTTGCATTGTAATAGTGTGCATCCTTGTGGTAGGGACTGAAGAAAAATGCCAAATACAATGGATTTCATGATAAAAACTGCAGGAAACAGTGGTTCTGTGTGATGATAGCTCCTGGAGCAGAGCAGAAGTTCTGTTGATGTTATAATGTACTCAATTAGATGTCTGTGGAAGCAGAGCCCTAAATGTTGGCCCTGATCCATTCAGGCCAAAGTTAATTATCTCAAAAAGAGTAATTGGGTGTAAGCGAAATACTGTTTGTCTTGCATTTACATGTTGTCTGAAATGATTTGTCAACAATCTTCTGTAATTAGATCTTGATTTAGGCTAATCAGGATGTCTTGTTAAAGTGTGGATTTGAACCCCCACTGAACATAATAGGACACAAGCACATGCTGAGGAAATATGAAATATTTTCACAAAAAGACTGACACGAAATACTCAGCTTTTTTTGCTGTTTCAACCATTCTTTCCACTGGCAAGAAAAAAATCCGTTATTCTAGTATCATGAGCTCTCTCCAATTATTTTGCCAAGCTGGGAAATTTGAGAAAATTCCACTCTGGAAATGTGAAAGCAAAACAGGCCAGTACATTAAAGTGTTTTAAAGCCACTGTTGAGAAAGTGGTGACATGGTGGCTTTGTTCCAATTTTCTATCTGTGTTGGGTTTTTTGTTTTGTCTTTTGTCCTTACAGAAATTCCAGGACTGAGTCAATTTTGTAAAAGTCACTTGGATTCCACAAGGACTGAATTTGCAGCCTTGCTAATGTAATTAACGTCTATTAAGTGAGCGCGTGCCCCAAGCAGCTTAATAGGAAAATCTAATAATGTTTCCTATTGGAATGTTCCCTGTTAAATCGTCAAAGTGCTTTAGTGTATGTTTTCTGTAGGCAGCACTGTATAATGGAAATGTTACACAAATTAGTATTAGGCCCTTGGTGAAATGGGATCTTTAATTTAATTTGATTTTACAGCCAGGATGCAGAGTAATTGCTGCCTTGGCCTCGGCAGCAT
Organism: Daphoenositta chrysoptera; assembly: GCA_013397915.1. Taxonomy (NCBI): domain Eukaryota; kingdom Metazoa; phylum Chordata; class Aves; order Passeriformes; genus Daphoenositta; species Daphoenositta chrysoptera. Next base: position 190,367 of record VZRO01002710.1, read on the forward strand.
GTGGCCAGGCAGAATTAGGTTTTGCTGGGATCACCTTTGGAATGACTCCTCCACAGCCCTCGCCTACGGAGTGGCCGGGGTTCGCTTTTTACCTGACCTGTAAATGGCATTAATAATGTCCTTGTGGAGCAATAGCATGGCAGGATGGGCTCCATAAAACAGGAATCCTGTGGCTGACCAGTGTTGTGTTTTATTTTTTTAAGGTGGGTAATAAAAGAAGAAAATGGAAAGCTCATGCCTTTGGGTTTTTTTGGGAGCAGAGGTGCAGGTGTTTGAATAAAGCCCCCCTTGTTCTTCGGGTGCCACTGCAGCCCCATTTGCTGGAGCCCCATTGGGTTTACTTAGGGGCTTAGTGGTGTTAATGGAGCAGGGACAGTTGGACCCTCATGCCAAGTTCTCTCCATGTCCTGGGATTGCAGAGAAAACTGCTGGGTCTCGCACTGGGAAGGGACAGAGGGGTAGGAGAGCACAGCTTCTGCTCTGCCCGTGGGTGCCAGCCATGAGTGCCCACGGCTGGGCAATGCCTCCGTCATACCTGTTTTACTCCTGGGAGAACTGAGTTGTGAGGAGGGCAGAGCTCCTATCCCCTTGAACTTGGGGAAGGGATGAAATACCAGAGGAGCTGCTTCTCTTCTCAGTAACTACACAGTAACCTTGGTCAGTCAGCAGTAAATGCCCACATTAACCTCTTCCCTCCAAAATCAGAGTGGCAATATTAGTGCCGCATGAGGGAGATGCTGGGTTGGCTCAGTCTGGGGTGGTGCAGCTCCGAGAATTCAGTCTCAGCAAAATATTAACTGAAAAGTGAGAATTCTTCCTCTTTTAGTTGTTTCTCTTCTAGGGAGGGGAAGGGATGAACATCCCCTTGGATTTTAGGGGAAAAAGGAGGGCAATTTGTCAAAAAACTCTCTGAGCTGGGCAGTGCATCTGCAGTTAATATGTAAGGGGAAATGTTTGCCTCTCTCTTCAGGCTGCTGCTTTAACTCACCCCAGGAGGAAACCACCAGGCCAGGGGTTCTTTAATTTTTCATCAGGCAAAGCTGTTTCCTTCCCTAGCAAGGAGAATTTATTCTTCAGAGCAGACTAATTAATTCTGTCCTATGCACCAGCTTGTACTCGGGGCTTGCAGCACAGCTCCTGCAGCCCCTTCTGCAGCATTGGGCACTTCTCAGATGCATCTGAAGTCGAGATCTCCTCCAGGAGCAGCTCTGGGTGTCAATTGGGCTGTTGTGCTGCAAGAATAGCAAATTATGGAAGACTTTGCTGAGCAGCCCACTTGAGTTCTGCCTCCCTTGGAGCAGCAATGTGCCTGTCAGCAGCTAACCCTGGGCTGCCCAGCCAGTGTCCAAGTGTCCCTGAGCCTGAAATAGCCAGGTTTGGTTTGGATTTAATGGCAGTTTCTCTCAAAGCAGTGGCCCAGCAACTCACACATAAATTTGAGCATGGTTGGTAAGGTCCCTTCCAACCCAAACCATTCTGGGATTCTGTGTCTGAGGCTCACCAGGACTCTCTCTTCCAGAAAAGCACCATGAGCACAGCAGGAGCTTCCCTGGGCACAAATCCTCTCGCAAACACTGAGATGCTAAAATGAAACTGAGAACTCAAGAGCAGGTCCAGGTTTCTTGGTTCAGTGAACTGTGAGCTGCTGTCTTGATCCAAAAGAAAACAAGAAAACTTGACTTTCCAAAAACGTTGACAGAATTCTGACAGAGAGAGTTTTCCTGCTGCTTTCAATGGCATTTAAGCAAAGCTAGAGCTGAACTGATAGTGCTGGTATAAAAGGGCTGGGGAACAGGGAGGGGGGACAGAGACGGGAAATTATTTGGGCAGTTCTCGATGGAAAATGATTTTAACAACAACAAACCAATTCTGTCTGCTTGTAAAACAATGAACTTTAAATCCTTGTGTCCTCTAAGTGAAAAGCCCCTGGGCAGGGACAACTTTGACCAAAATCATTAAACAGGGAAAGCTACACTTCTTGTATGTTCTCATTACCAGTTGCAAGAGCCTCAGAGTGTCTTTATAGATTTCTGCTGTTGTAAAGGAAGGAAAGAGTTGTTGGTTCCTCATACTGATGAGTCTGTAAAACCTTTGCTTGGCTTTTTTGGGTTAGTTTTGTTTTTTATCAGGGGGACAGTTTAATGTTGTGGGTTTTTCTTTTATTTTTATTTCCCCATGAATATTAAAGCAGTTCTCAGAAGCTGGCTGGGTTGACTTTCACTTTGAATTAGATAAACTGAGGCAAATATGGGGCTGTACCTTGCCCAAGATCATAAAATGGATAAATGACAACATTTGGGGTAGAACCCAATTTTTTCCTGATTCAAGCTGGCTGTGCAGAGACTCAAGAGGGCTTCCCTGGATGCAGATCAGGGCTATTTCCCTCACCTGTGAGCCAAGCTCTCTCCTAGAAGCAGGGCCATACTTTGTACCATTTAACTACTGATTTATGTCTTCACTGGAGGGCCTTACACACAGGCAGATCTGGCAGGAATGGTGCTTGATAAAACCCTTCAATTTTCTTGATTTTGTAATTGATGTCAGCAGTTTCATGCCTGCATGGAGCATCAGCATGAACCACGTGGAAATGATTGATGAGATGTTGGGTCCATGTCAGAAGGGGCAAAAGCTGCCTTTCTCTTGAAGTATTTAGCTTTTAATTGCTACCTATAACTGCAAACAGTCATATTGGGACTTCTCTGGTCAGGAACCACTTGGTTTACGTGCAGCATAGAGAGAGACTTTTTTTTCATGCTTGTTGTGTTGCTGTCTTGGGTCCCCACCACGTTATGCTTCTCTTGGTTGAATATTGCTGCTGAGCTAAATTTAAATTAATTTCTATCTTATAGGACATTGTATTCCCTGAGAGAAAGACTTAGAGCATGATGGGTGAAACAGGGATGTGGGTCCGAGGACAGTGCTGTGGCAGTGTGTGTATGTGTGTGTCCTCACTGGTGTCATCTGGGCCAACTTGTCCTGGCCTCACATCTCCTGAAGGCATGAGATGGCTACAGAAGCATGATCTCTATAAGACCTTGGAGTCAATTCCATGCATTTGAGAGAAAAACACTGCTGTTCAGGAGGAAAAGTAATAGAAGCTGCTGTCTGGAGTGCTGGGACACAATATCCCAGCCACATCCTGGCTGTGGCACACGTTGTGGCCCCGGGTCAGGCTCTCCAAGGAGATACTGGTGGTATTCGTTCTTGCAGAGCTGGCAGCTGAACTTCCTGATACATGGTTTGGAAGCTTCCATGGTTTGAATCTTCCTGTGACCTAGGGCAGTGAAACTAAATGTAGAGGAGCAAGAAAGGGGGATGAAAGGTGGAAAAGGAGAGACAAAGTGGAATATCGTGATGATAGGTTTTGTCTTCAACCAAACCCCTATCTGTGTGTGCTGTTTGACTTTGTCAGATGCTCTTGTCACAAGGACTGTTTTGTGCAGGGACAGTATCTGGATGATGCTGATACGAGCAGGAGTTTGATATTTGTGATGGGCTATCTGGTTTGAATCAAATAAAGAATCACTCTGAATCCCTGCCCAAAGCACAAATGAAGCCTGCAGCATGTTAACAAGATGAGAAAGTCTGGCCAACTCACTTAATCTATTCCAGGCTCCTCTTGGCTTCCAGGTGTTCATCCTGGATCACAAGCCAAAACATCCTGGGAGAGGCTCTTGCTGTCATATTTGCAGCCCATCTGATAAGGCTCTTGCCTCCGAGCCGGCATGCTGCTGCAAGATTCCTACTCTGCCCTAGCCAGGGATGTCAGTTTAAGGCTTCAAGGCCAGATCCAAACTGTAAATAGAAAAATAGAAGTTTTGTAAACTAAGTGCCTCACCGGCTGTATGCCTTTGACCTCAGAACTCCTCTCTGGGACATTTCCATGGATGGGCAACTTATTTTCTTCTCCAGAGTCCTATCAATCCTCATGGCACTTTTCTCTGTTTTAAAGGGTGTGCAAGGAACTGGGCAATGCTGGTTGATCTAAGGGAGGTCCAAGCTCACTTCTGTCCCCAGACAAATCTACCTGACAGCCACATGCTACCTTGTTGACAAAACCATTTTAGGACATCTTGACTGTGCCTAGGCTGCCAGATGGGCTTAAGGAAGCAAGGCGAGCCTTGTGCTAATGTGGGATGGCTTTGGGGCTGGTGATGGTCATGCTCTTCATACTACATTCACAATTCACAGCTCTAGACTTGGACTTCTTGTTCTTCCTTGGCTGTCTGGGCTCTGACTTGCTTTGCAAAGAGCAGTGTAGTTTTTGGCAGGGCTCAGTAGCCCACGCTGGATGGAAAAAGCCCCTGAGCTGTGCCCATGACCAGCCTTCTCTGAGGAACCTGGTGAGTGAAGAGAGAGCAGAGGAAGCAAGAAGGAGGAAAGACTCATGCCTGATGATTTTCCCAAGCACTTGATGGGGCTTGGACTGCCCCAACAAGGCTAAAACTCAACCCAAGGGTCTTGTCTTTGCCACAAACCCCTGGCTTTGCTGTAGTTAAATAGAAGATGCTTCAGACTGACTTTTCAGTGTTTCTCTGAATTATCTGTGTGTTCTCCTACCAAACATTACAAGTACTTGCAATTTTTTTTCCCCCAAAGAGCTGAATCAAGTAATTTTTTTCCTCTAGGCTTCAGAGGAAAGGGAAAGGTACTTAACTTATGTTTTATTCATTGCAGTCACTATCTCTTGTTAATTTACTTACATTATTTACAGAATTTTAAAGTATTTTGTGTGTCAGGCAGCATCCCAGGCCCTATAAAATGCTAATTTTCAAACTGTATCAGAGGCAAACATCTTTCCTGGACCGCTAGGCAGACAAAGGGTCATCCCCATTCTTAATTTATTTTTTATGATTCTATATTTAAATGCAATAAAGCCTGCTTGAATGGCAGATCTCAGGCAACCCACTTCTTTGTGTGGTTAAATTTTATGAAGATCCATTGTGGTTGTGCTACTGGTACAATAAATTTAATTTTTGATCTAGTGCCCTTAATTACTAAGGATGACTTAACCTGGTTTAAGTACAGGAATAACTACCTTGGATCTTTGCCCTCAATGGGAATGAACATAAGATTCCGAAAGTTCAAGTAACTTTCTGAAAAGAAACTAAGTTTTATTTTCACAGTTATTTCTTTGCACATCCTGATTCCAGTGAGAGAGGAAGTGGGAGAAAACTCAAACCCCAGAAGGGACTTAATGTTTTAGGTTTTTATCTCATGTCTGTGAGCTCTCAGCAAATTGGTCCAGTTCCCAGCCTTGGGGTGTTGGAATCTTTCAAAGTGCTGGGGCAGTTGACACCATAAAATTGGGCAACACATGAAGATTTAGGGACATTTTAAGATAGTCTAAATCACTGTGACATGCCTGAACCATGTGTTTCCTACTGCTGAGTTGACTCTCAAGGTTTAACACCTATCAATAGGAAACATGAGACAGTAGATTCCAGTGGCTTTTGTCCTGGCAGAGTAAGGCCAGAGGTGTGTGGTCACCACAGCACGTCCTATGAGTATCTCTTGGTCACAGTGCTTATCTCCACTGGTGTCTGCTGTACTTCTCCAGGTGTCCCTAAGGTGTTCCCATGCTCTTCTGGCCAGCTAAGAGGACATGGTGGTCCCACCGTGATGGGGAGTACAGATTATCCAGGCCTCTCCTGATAGCTCTGGAGAAATCTTAGGTAAAAATGAGATGTTTTGGTGTGAGGCATCACATTCCTGCTTGCTGAATGTGGGAACAAACAACCCCACAGGTCTGGAGCTGCTCCAGGAGAAGGGAGGCCGAGGCTCTGGTGCAAAAAAAATGAACAGTGAGGTTGGTGCAGGGTCAGGCATGATCCTGGGAGTGGCCAGGGCTGGATGGGCACTGGAGCACCATCCAGCTCTCCTTTGCAGACACAGCCCTGGGCTCCTGCCATGGTTTACAAGACAGACAATTTCTCCTTTCCTCCTCCTGAGGTCTGCCTGAACCAGGATGCCTCTTCTCCATTTGTTCAGCCTCGAGCAGCGCTGGTGTGCCATGGCATCGGCTCCTCCATTCTCTATGGGGAGGTCACATCATGATAAGTAAAGTGACCTAATCTCAAAATTAATGTAAATGTGGCATTGAATGCTCTGACATAGTGTCTGATCAAAACATGTTGGCAGACTTGAAGACTGCCAAATTTGAGCCTTGTAGCCACCCTGAGAAGCATTGCAGGGTTATCACACATTGTCATCACAATTATTTTTCTGTGCTTGGAGTTACAAGAAAGTTTCAAGATTTTTCTAATGAATTTATCATGTAATTTAATGTACAATGGTGCTGTGACTGCCTCCTCCATTCAGTGCAAGGTACAGGGCTTCACTGGGCAGGTGATCCTGCTTGAGGTGGAGCACTGCAACCTGAGCTCAGGCAGCCTCTGGATCACCTTCAACCTTCACTCCCTGGAGGCCAAAGCCAAGTTCCCATCACCTCTCAATACAGATAGTGCTTCATCTGTAAAAGGAGCTCAGTGACACGAAACAGTGTGAATAATGGTGTGAGCAGAAGGGGACGTGGCCCTGCTGTGACACTCGTGATATGTGATACTGTGATGTGAAAGGCTCAGCCCCAAAATAGCACCAGGGCATCCTGTGGGTGTGAGCAGCTGCTTGTGGAGTTCTCAGGGGCACAGCTCTGTCAGCAGCCAGGTGGTGATAATATCCTGGTCTACCCTATCCCAGTCACAGCCACCTCTCCAGCCCAGCTTCTTCCTTTCATAGCACTTTTTTCAGTACTGAGGTTGTTTTAGGTGGAACAGGTAAAGTTCTCATGAGGCTGGTTCATGCTCCAACACAGGTTTTTGGAGGGAGCAGCTGTGATATTTCCAATGATATCTCTTTTGGAAAAATGACGATACTTCTTTTGGAAATAACTGGAAAACCTTGACGCTTTTCTACTGCTGGAAGCCAGGGCAGTCTTGTGTGGCTGTTACATTCTTCCAGTACTCACTATGAACAGAAACACCTAAAGAAACACTGTCCAGTAGACACTGTAGTCCTGACCACCGTCTCCAAAAGAGCACAAAATCCTTTTGTAACTTTGAAGTTTGCTAGTCCACATGTCCTCGACGGACACTCACAGGACAAGCTGTTCCATTCTGCTGGACTCTGGGAGGAGCTGGGTGAAGTGCAATGCTGTGCAAGACTGAGGAGTCTGCTAACCACTGTTAGCTCAGGTTTTGGGTTGTGTCCTTGATATTAGACTTTGTTTTGAGGGGCGGGGGGGGGGATGTTTCTTTCTAAGTTAGCAACCTGCATACGTGGCATTATGCTGCTCAAAATTTCCTTGTGTGTGCACTGTGGCTAGAACATACAAAAGCTGTCATTCTACTGAGGAAAAAAAATCCCATTTGCAAGCTTGTTTGAAAGGTTTCCTCCCCCTTTCATCTTAACCAAGAAATTGGCATGTTAATAAATGCAAGCCCCAAGAATCTGAACGCTTCTCAGACACTGTGAATGGGCTTCTCTGCAGCAGTGTGAGGCTCCCTGGCAGCCTGAATGCTGCTCACCCAGCCCAAGAGCACACCCTGCTCTGGAGCTGGTTCTGCCACCTCCAGTCAAGTCAGGGACACAGTCCTGACTTAGGATGCGTTAGATTTATCTGCAAAGCAGAGCTGATAGTATATGAACTTTGATAGGAATTAAGAATATGATTAATTTTTCAAGTCATTCTGTATGAAGTCCCTATGAAATGGGGAAAGGTATCTAAAGTTGCCCATTGGAAACCACTGGCAGCTAGATTTAAACACGTTCCTCTTCCATCCACAATCTTGTCACCATCTTGCTGCTGTGTTCCAGTGAGCCCAGGGGTCTATGTCGCCTTCTTTTCACTGTCAGCAAGACCACCAATTCCTCCAAGCATTCTCTTCAAGTTGACTTCAATATTTTGCCTTTTCCCAGACCTCGGTCTATCTCACTATTAGGGAGAAAATCCTTCCTGGCCATTTCATAAATACACACTATTTGGCATTTACCAACATTGGTTAAATCTAAATAAATAAATCCGTCTGATCCCCAAAGGAACCTGTTTGTTCTGTGATGTCAAAGCCTGGCCTTGGTGACATCATTAATCATCACAGAAACTGCTGTGATGCCCCAGGAAATTACTTGCTAAAGAAGTCAGGAGCCATTCACTGAATAAAGGAAGAAAAAGATTCTCTTCAGATAAGAGCATGGGAAAAGAAAGAATGGAAATTTAGGATGGGTTAAAGGATCTTTTAATGTGCAGAATGTAATATTTCCCTGTGTGTGGCAGAGATGAATTCTTTTTTGGAAAGTTAAAGAACCTCCAAGGAAATACCTTCTAAATAGGCTGATGTATCATTTACAATAAGGAAGAGAATGCTATAATTGTGAATCTGTGTACCTGGAGATAATGAGATAAACACTTTTTTTGAGGGCTGCACTGGAATGCTTCTTGATCCCAGAAACCTCCTTTATGCACATGAAAGTTAAGATCTTCCAAGCTGGAACTCCAATCTGATAATTTCCAGTGCACTTGCTGCAGTGTATTATACATCCAGGATGTAATTTGCTTTAGTGAAATTGTCATTTTTATTCCTAAAGAGCTGGTGACCACTGGGCTAAAGACAGCTCTCCAAAAGTGACCTTGAAGATCACACACCATTACCGACGCCTTGTTTAAATTGCAGAGAAATGCTGGGGCTGCATAATAAGATGTTTATTGTCAGGCTGAGCAAGCAAACTGAGGTGAAGATGATGTTGGGAAGAACTGCTGCTTTGACATCTCTGCCTGCGCTGTTCAAAATGCTTTTCTTGATTCTCTGTTCATCCACTATCTTTCCTCTGCAAACTTCCTGGAGATAAGTTTCTGCTCTTCTTGGACAAATATTTTTCAGAATAAACAGGGAGGCAGAGGGAAAGTGTTTGTTTTATACCTTGGTGAAGTGATAAAAAAAATCTCCATGTTCTGCAGCCCTTGAACTATTGTTCCTTTGTGTTTTTGGCAGAAATGTTTGGGCTGTATTGATTTCTTGTGAAATGAAATGTTAACAAATGTGTAGCAAGAATGGAAGTTGTTTCCTTCTCTTTCTTGTGAATTTTCTGAGCCTGGAGGATTTTTTGACCTTTATTCCCTAAGCTCCTGGTTTGAAATTTAATGAAGTTCATGGGAAAACTCAGTGTAACAATTAGTGGTGTGTTCAGCTGGCTTCTCCCTCCCTGTAGCATCTGTGTCACACAAACTTGCCTGACATGTTGATAATAACAACAATTAAATATCCACAAAACTTTGGACACGAGGCAGCATAAAAATAATGTTACTAACTATTTTTTCTTATTATTTCAAAATTTCTTAATAAATATTCTCTTGGATGGGGAAGCTCCTTGACAAGTTAATCTCATTCCTGGCTTAGGCCTGTGTTTACTGCAGTGCTATGAGCCCATACAAGCTTTGCAGTTCCCTGCAAGCTGAGGCAGCTGCTGACAACAGCCTGGGAGCAAAGCTGGTCGCACACCATGCTCCAGAGGTGCCAGCAGCTGTGGGGAGAAAACCTGAACCTTCCTGTGCTATTTCCCATCTCCTAACAGAAAAAAAGCTACCAAGGGGAAATTAATGGGGATCAGCTCCTCCTGGTGCCCACTGAACTGCTGGTTTTAAGCTGCAGATTTTATCTAAATCTCAGCAAGGTACATCCAACTCCTGTGCTTTCTGTTGTAGCACTCAGCTCCTGAGCTGCCCTGCAGCACTGCTGGATGTTCCCTGCTCTGATGAATCAGTCCTATAATATTCCACTCCTCCATGCGTGACCTCCCTGCACTGTAGGGCTGTTTGCAGGGTTATTGAGGTGCACCACTGCAAGTAAAAGCTCCCAACACTCTCTCCCTCCTGTAGTTTATAGCTCTCACTGTTCTGGCAGGGAACAAAAGGATCTGACCTTCCTGAGGGCAAGCAGGGAAGTTACTAAATAACAGAGTTCTCCTTTCCCCAAAAGGCTGTAAATTGTGCTGAAATAGTGGTTTCACAATGTACCAGATGAGAAGCTGTTGTCGGCCACAGAATGATTTTTAATTGAACATGAACCAGAGGAAATGCTTTACCCTGGAAAACTCCCACCTTCTCTCTCCTGCAGAGCACGTGTGCTGCTTGCTTTTCTCTTAACCTGATGGAAGCACTGGCAGCATCCCCTGGGTCAGGGAAGGTGCTGGTCTACCCCAGGAAAGGACAGAGAGATACCACCCAGCTTTCAAATCGCTGCTGGTGTCTCCTTGGAGTGCTCAGGGACAGCTCATGGTCTTTGGACTTGCTGAAGATTTGGGGGTGCTGGGGTCAGGGAGGGCAGTCCTGGAAAGCCCACAGCACCATGTGGGTTTGGGTTGCTTGCTTTGTTTTGGGGACAGCCTGGAAGGGGCATTGAGCAACCTGGTCTAGTGGGAGGTGTCCCCACCCATGGCAGGGAGTTGGAACAAGGTGCTCGTGCAGGTCTCTTCAAAATCAAACTTTTCTGGGATTGGGTGGCAGGTCCACTGTGCCAGAGGAATGAGGAAAAATAGAGGAAATGGCTCTGCTCTGTTGAGAAAACCTTCATTAATGGTGGCAAAACAAGGTCCCAAAGCCAGAAGGTGAATAAACTGGATTTGTGCCACCTGTCCTCCAGCTGCAGCTTATATATTTGAAGCAGACAAGACAACAAGTGCCACCAGACACTTCTCTTTTTACTTGTGCAACTTTTATTGAACACCCTAAAAATCTTCCCTTCCTTAGAATTTAATCCTCCAAAAATGGCTCTTACACACTTTTTCTCCTCCTCTTGGTTTTTTCCATACTTTGACATTATTAAGTGAGGGATATTACTGAGCTCCGAAGTGTGGAAGAAATGGTTCAGAGCCAAAATATTCTGCTGGAAAAAAAAAAAGAAAGTATTTCCATGGCTCCTCTAAATGCAGCCAACTTGTTTTTCTGTGGCTCCAGTTTTATAGGAGAGATTTCTGAAGTCCTACCCTGAGGTCACCAACTTGTGGGAAAGTACTTGTGATTTCTCCCTCCCCAGCCAATAAGTATCAGTGCTACTTTTCACACTATTGCAGAATGACCCTAATTAGACTTATTAAAGTTAGTTCTATACTAACGTTGTGGCCACAATCCTGCAAACACCTCTGCATATGTACAAACATTATTGATATTATGAGTTCCTGCTAAAGCCAGTGAGGCTGTAATCATGCTGAAAACTGGATGTGTTTGTCAGCTTGTCAGGGATGGTGAGAACAAAAGCTGTGGCCAGATATTCACTGCATTTTGTTGTAAAAGAAGACTTTCTGATCACTGCTGAAATGTTTAAGATCAGTTGTCTAGAGACAGAAGCAAGAGTTTTACATAAAATAAGACCTGAACCAATAATTTCCTCAAATTAAAGCAGAATCCCAAGGGTTCGGTTTTTTTCCTGTCAAGGAAAAGATGAATTTAATATTTTTATACCATGTTATTGTGGCTGAGCACTATACTGATGTCTTCATTCCTTCCCACCAAGCATTGCTGCTGCTGCACCAGTTGCAGTTTCCTCATGAGCTTCTTCCTCTCCAGGGCAATTTCCCAGAACACGCAGGAGCAGCTCTGCTCCCAGGGAGCCCCCAAGCCCTGGGAAGGCTGGCTTGTGCCTGAATCATGCAGCTTTATCACCCAGAAATGTTGTTCCTGCCCATCCTGGTACCCCTTAAGGGAGCAGTAGCTACAGGACATGACAAGAGGCTTGAAGCTGTGCCAAGCCTGGGTGCATCCAGCTGACCTGTAAGTAACACTGGCCTTGCACCCTCCAGGGCTGGATCTCTGTCTTGGCTTGGGATCAGATGTCCCCAGGGATGGAGGTAGCCTGTCTCTCGCTCGTTTCATGCTTCAGTAAAACAGAGCACTTTTTTCTCATGCAACTTTCGAGCCTTCTCCTTATCAGGTCTCTGCTGCTTGGTTGCGATTCCCAGGAAAGGCCTCCCGGTGTCTGTCTTTGTTCTTGGGCTAATTGGAGCCTCAGGAAGGAGATGTGCATGGTGGACATGAGTGTGCCCCAGGTTTGATTCACTGTAGCAGGTCCTATTTAGAACTTATCAAGCTTCACCAGTGCCGTGACTTACTGTGTGTTTTCTCCTCTGGGTTATGGTTCATTAAGTAATTAGGTAAACGTATTGCTCCTTAGATAGAGGCTACATGAGAACTTCCTATTGAGTTTCTTAAGACTTCTGGGCTGAGGTGATTCTGAGCTATTCAGAAGCCTGGTGTTGAATGTATTGGAATAGATGGAAAGAGTTCAATTGATTTTGGGGAGAAGTTTGCTTTAGGCCATTCACGAAGAAGAAAGGACACCACCAAAAGATGTTCCCTGAAAGTGTTTCTTCCTTCCCACTAATTTCCCAAAAGCTGAGGAAGTGGGCAGTCTGATTATGCAGAAGAGCCACCACAGGTCAAGGGAAGCCCTCAGCCCTTGCCCAGACCCAGTGGGCAGCTGCATATGAACAGTGGCTCCTCTCACAAATCCATTGCTACCCTTTGCTGTGGAGATCCCTAATTAGACAGGAGCGTTGGAATCTTTCCAACACGTCTCCCCTGCTGGCTGCCCTCCCATTTGGTCATGCTAAACGAGTAGGTAAATAGGCCTTTCATGAAATCTAACACCCGCCCTACCTAATCCCCCCTGCCTTCAAACTGTGGGGCTAATCAGTTGTTTTGACATGACTGGGATCCAAATTCTATAAGAAACATTGCCAAGAAAAGTTCAAATCCAAGACCAAGATTAATGAGAACTTCAAAGAAATTTGCCACCAAATGTTACTAATTTAATACACCCTCTGTTTGAAACCAATGACCTAATTGGAAACTATATTCTTTAAAAGCCTTTATGTTCCAGCTCTTTAGCATTCAGGAGGTGACTTCTGAGATCAGAGTGGGTTTATGTCATTCAGTAGGACAGGACATTTGATTTCCAGTCCCACCTCCCTAAAACTGGGATAAAATATCCTGCATTAGGTGATTGTGCTCTTAATGCGCAATAAATAACAGATTTGTAATCAAACAAACAATTTCCTTCTGCTCTCCAATAACTGAGTATAATATTACAAATCCCTTAAAGGTGGTTAGAGAAATGAAAGGTCTGACTGACTTTGCTGCTTAACATGTTGCCAAAAAATCAGCACATCAAAAAAATTGTACTTAGTGTAAAAATGCACATTGTTTCACAGGGCTGTTGGTAGTACCTCTGCCTTCCCAGAGTTTCACCAGGGTCTAAATGACTTCATGTTCTGCACTTGGCTATGGATTTGGGAAGAAAACCTGAGGAGAAAATCAGATCATTGATGCCTTTAGCAAAGATCAATCAACCTGCTGTGGAGGTCAGGCATGCTGTTGTCAGCTCAAGCACTTCTCTGTGTCCTGTGTTCTTCCTAGTATTCCACAGAGCTGCACACTTTCCTGAGAGAGTCCTGCTGTCACCTGTGATGAGGGTGTTTGTTCTGCATCTAACTATGCTGATCCTCACCCCTAGAGCCGAGACAGAGGCAACTCATGCTGGAGATCCTGCACGGTTTCCCAGCAGACGAACTCGGATAGAATGAGGTCAAGGTGGGACCTGTCTCACCTGCTGCTGGATTCCCAGAATGGTTTGGGTTGAAAGGGACTTTAAAGCTCATCCAGTCCCACTCCCTGCCATGGGCAGGGACACCTTCCACTATCCCAGGTTGCTCCAAGCCCCGTCCAAGCAGGCATTGAGGACTTCCAGGGGTGGGGCAGCCATAGCTGCTCTGGGCAACCTGGGCCAGGGCCTCCCCACCTTCACAGGGAAAAATTTCTTCCCAGTATCCCATCTAAATATACTCTCTGTCAGTGTGAAGCCTTTTGCCCTTGTCCTGGCACTCCAGGCCCTTGTGAATAGTCTTTCCTGTTGGTTCCCTTCAGGTACTGGAAAGCCACAAGGAGGTCACCCCAAAGCCTTCTCTTCTCCAGGCTGATCAAGCTCAATTCTCTCAGCCGTTCCTCACAGCACAGCTGCTCCAGCCCTCTGGTGAACAGGAAGCAGGTATGAAGCAAAGTCTTCTCAAAAAAAGTCCTCATTGGTTATCTGGGCAGAATAACAAGCCTGGAAGGACCTGTAGAGAAGATTTTGGTCCATACCCCCGAATAATCATAAAGTGAATTATTTGGTACTGCAGCTCATTTCAGACACTAGAGGACCTGGGATACCTAATTTGCCAATGCCACCATCTCCCATGAAGTCTGTACCACAGTGCTGAGGTGACAAACACACTGTGGAAGAAGTAATGTCATATTTTGACATAAAGCCAGGCTCGAACTTCTTACCTGCCACTGCACAGGGGGGAGAGAAGCTTCTCTGGAGCCAGGGGACAGAGCATTCAAACCTGACACACTCCCAGGATTTTCTAGTAATTTGGACATAAAAGTTAGTTTTTAGTGGAGGTTACATGATCTCTCAGGCTAAGAGCTGGTGTTTTCCGTTCCAAAATCATAGTGGAATTTCCCCCTTTTTGCATAAATTAAACTGCAGAGAGTAGCATCAGTTTAAAAATAAATAAAGGAATAGCAAAGAAGAAAAGGCTGGAGCAGTTTTGATACATTCAACCTTTAAGAAAGATTCCTTGTTTTCACATCAGTGATATTTTGCCAATAACAGCTTAGTGAACATCAAGGATGGTTTTTCTTGGGTTATTTTCAGAAAACAGTTTTAAAAAAAAATTAAAAGCCTAAACCAAATGTGGCCCGTTGCTGGCTGAGGAGCTGATTCCTGCTGGGTGTATGTATGGTTGGATACTCAAGCTGATGCTATTGGGTGAGGTTTGAGCAAGTCCAGCTCAGCCACATGATTCTCCCCCACCAAAGATGATTCTGTGCACGTTCTGTTACCAAACTCATTTATTAGATGTTTATTAATTTATGCCCAATGAGGATCCTTCCCCACTCCAGTGAGGGCAGCATCCCCTGGCAGTGCTCAATGCTGTGTTGGCAATCCTGCATTTGCTGAGGAGAGCTGGATATTGGAGTGATTTCCTCTTCAGGCCTTACAGGCCTTGTGGGGTTCGTGCCACCTTAGGAGTCTGGGCAGAGTTTGAAAAGCTTAAATGCAGGAGAGACCAAATTTCCCAGAAAAGGGAAATTTGTGTTTTATAAACCCCGTAGTACCCATTTTGTTCACATCCATTTTATGATTATAATTACTTAGATTACTTTTTAGATGAAGAAAAACAATAATGAAAGAGTAACTAAATAAAAAAACTCAGAAAAAAAGAAGGAAAACATTGTGGTTTCTGTGTAGAAATTTTAACCCTTCAGCAAGAAGAAAGGCTGGATTTTTAGAGGTGAGGGAAAAGGCTGGCTTGTAGCTAAATATATTCCACTATTTCAATCTGCTCTTTTCTTCATTCCTGCCCTTAAAGAAAGGTGAATCTCCCATGCCTTTTCTGTGCTTAAATGAGTTGTGACTCTCCAGATGTCTGCAACAAAATTGGGCATTATAAATACATATATATAATAAATATTAGGTATATGCACACACATGAAAAATACACATGTATAATGCAGTTCAAGTGAGTTTAGAGGGCAGGTAGGTCCAAACTCCAGAAGATCCCTTCTGCCTTTACCTCTCTGTGATGGGCACTAGAAAAAGCTTACCCATGGGGTGTCTGTGCCGCTGGCTGCTCCATCACAGGCGAATTACTGATGCACAGAGCTGCTGCTGTGGGGGCTTTGAGGGGAATAAACCCCATAATTTCCTGCCAAGGGGAGGTCTAATTCCCACAGGAATGCCTCTTGCAGACACACCCACCGTGTCCGTCCTTGCTGGGGTGCACTGAGAGGGAAACACTGGAGCTCAGCCCAGGAGAAGTGGGATTTAGAAGGGGATGGAGTGCTGCAGCAAATCACCTCTGTTGGTTAATGGAGCATTAATGGATCATGCTCAAGCAACAGAGCAACTGTCTCCACCCCTGGTTCATCTTGTCTGATTTCTTGCAGGAGTCACTGACTGATGTGCTATACGTGGGGCAGCACCAAATATCTGTGACCCTCTGCCAGGGCTCCCTGTTGAGCTCTGAGTCCGAATGAGGCTTTTCAGCCTCAAACAAGTGATTTTACGTGAACTAGATAAATAATTAAGATTATCATCAGTCTGTTGGTGTTTCAGGCCTCGTTTCAGATTCCAGCAGAGAGATTATAATCCTGTAAATGCTTGGGAGTACGATAATTTCCAAAATAAATGAAATCTCAAACCAGGGACTGATGGTTGCTGGTGACCCTGTGTCCTCATAAAGACCTCTCATCCCTTTTCCAGTTCTCTCTGTGGTGGAAGCTGCTCTTCCTTCTTGTATAATACTGAAAACCCCACAACGCATAGGAAGCTTGTTCTTTCCAGGGGCTTCCACTGCCTTGGGCTGTGCCTGACTGTTTGACATGCCCAGAGGTCAGGACACCACAGGTATTGCCTGAGTCAGGTTTGCTGAATTTTATCGATCTTTTCTGGGTGTTTAACCCAAAAAAAGGACACAGCATCCTTTTCTGGATCATGAGCCCTGGGAAGCAGATGCCGTGAACCTTTACACCCACTACAAAGTGCATGGCAGGCTGCAAGGAAAGCAAGCAGATGTATTGGTTTCTCTACAGTGGCAATCACGAAGGGAATTAAAATTATGATATGTTGCCATGGTAATGAAGTCCCAGGATTTGTCTAGGAGGAAAAGTGAGGTTGTAGCTAGTTGCTCATGAATTCCTCAGTAGGCTTTTCAATACTCTGTTTCCTTTAAATGAAATTGGAGAAAGACTTGCAGTTCATAGTGGGGATAAAAATTTTATGAAGCTAAATCTAGGCAGTGTTTTAGTGTCAGTCAGCATTAACCCACAGCATGAACACATAAATAATTGAAATGTCAAATACCCCTGGATTAGAGCACTGGCAGCACTTGAGGGCCGATGTTCCATGGGTGACCCAGAAGCTCTCCAGCCTCTTCTGCAGCATCCTGGGATGAAAACACCCATTCCTGCGTCCTCCCCTGCCCCACCTCTTACAGTATTTCTTGTAGCAGAATAAAACAAGACAAATCCAACAGTTTCTCTGGCTTGGAGCATGTGAGTTGAGCTGCTCAGGGAAATATTTGCTGCTTTCCTGAAGATCAGGTTTCTCCTCATCCATAGGATCCTGGTTGCAGTCAGCAGGATGGCTGTGGGCTGGAGTTGGTGTGTTTGACATCCCCTCTGCCCCTGCCAGAGCCCAAATAAAGACAATCCTTAGACTGGCAAACAGAAAATAAATGCAATTAATAAAAAAATCATAGAAATGTAGCAGAGAAAAGAGATTGCAAAGCACTCCTTATTTGTGAGGAGGGTGATGCTCGGTTTTGAAAATGAATATTCTATGGAGATTTTTAAAAATTTGAAAAAGTTTTTGTGTTTTGGACCAACCATGGCCTTAGTTCTTTCCTAACATCTATGACAAGTCAGGCAGGCTGAAGATTAATTTGGAAAGAGAAAAAATACTGATAAGACACAAGCTTTGAATATTTTTAGCAAGAACAATACCAAGATAAAGAAACTGGCCCAAATATTCTCTCAAATTTTTTTTTTTCTGATTTTCCCTTCCCATCTCCCTGTTTTTAGAGGCAAGTGAGGAAAATAGAGGGTGAAAACAGATCACTCATCTGCAGGGCAGGACAGAGGGCCAGTGGGGAAAAAAAGGAAGTTGGAAACAGAAAATCACTATGAGATGATCTGTGGTGAGAATCTTTTGTGTAAATTTTTGATCTTCTGTAAACCTCCAAATTTGGCTTGTTTTAATTTTAATTTTTTTTTAAATTTAAATTAAAAAATCAGAAATGCCCCCATGAAACTGCTGTAGTTTTTTTCCATTATTTCAAAATAATATTTCTCAATAACTGCTTAGATACACTTTCCATTTTCAGTACAAACTTGAATATCAGAATAAACTTGAACGGTACAAACAGAATCAGTTGTGACAGACAAATTTACAAGGTGCTGATCCTGGACAGAGATTTTTGAAAACTTATCCATTTGAAAGGCTTGTCATTCAAATGTTTGCTAAGTCAAAGCTGACAATCATAAATCTCTAGTAGCATGTTCAAGAATGGTGTGTTAATAAATCTGAGGTTGGGATTGCCTCCAACTTCCTGCTGGCGACCATGGTGCAGAAACTAAATAAAATAAACAGGGAGAAGTTAAATTTGAGCAGGACTATAGCATTATTTAAGAGCAATTTTTACTCAGGCAAAAGTTTTCCAAAACTTTTAATGGCCTTTTGTGATAAAAGCTCCCATTTAGGTAAGTTTCTCTCTAACATTTTTTCAAAACAGTAAAATTAAACTGTTAAAACCCCAGAGGTAACAACATGCCACTTCAGCCAAAACAATTAAAGCTTCCAGCTTAAAAACAAACTATATTTTACTGGGAGTATGAAAATTTCCAAAGGAAATATGAACTGCTTCTTCAGAAAAAGTGGGAAATGGGAAGACCCCCCACTTACTGAATGTGTTCTTCCAGCAAAAGCACTCTAAAACAAATTCTCATTTCCCACTGGAAATGTGCACATCTCCTATCAGCTGAAAAACATTGTATTTTGGCATTAAAAGTAGTTGCTTAAAGATCTTAACCAGAAACAGGAGGTGGATCGGATCAAGGGAAACCTCCATGGGATGTGTGTTGCTTCCCGCTTGCTGGAGTGTCAGGAGGGGTGTGACTGGGGGTGGCAGGTCTGTGGTAATGGGCTTAATGAGGAAAATTGGTACACAAACACAGGTTTCTCATGGCAAGCCTTCAAGTGTCAAATCTTTATTACACTGATCTCAGGGGTGTTCATTTTAATCAGTGCCTGGATGGTCAGATTAAGTCTGTTTGCTCTCTGTTGTGAAATCTCTGCAATTCAGCATTAATGCAGGTCTAATTTTACACTGTTATTGTTACAGAAGGTAATACAAACCCCAGAATACTGGCAAGGAAATAAACTTTTGAGGTCCATGCCAGTAGTCAGTTCTCTGAACTAGTTAATTTACTAACTGGTAAATGAGATCAAACAAAACTTTGACTTTCAGCTCAAACAGAGCCATCACCCATTTCCATTAAGTCCTCCCCAATGTTTTTTAATTATGTTTCTGTTCTTCGCAGTTCTCTGGCAATAGAACCTCGCAAGGGTGTTCTGGTGAATGGATGAGTTGGTCCAGGCATTATTGGTGAAGGTGTGACTCAGGCTGAGTGGACATCGGGATGCGTGGTGGTAAGTTCCTGGGGCTAATGGTGGTGGTTTCCAGCAGTAAGTCTGAACTCCCTTTCTCTTGTGGGGAGCCTGTGTTGAATTAGAACAGACTTGGTCAATGTCTCTTGAAAATTTTCTTCATCCTGTGCTTACATGTCTTCATTTCCTCTCCAAGTCTGTCCTTATTATATGAGGAGATACCGAGGTGACTCCAGGCATAACATCATGGACATCCTGTTTCTTCAGAGCCCGCTGTGTGTTTGACTTGGCTAATGTTTCTTTCTCAAGATCGATGAATGCCCATCCTGTTTGCCTTTGAAGAGAAAATGGATAAGATAACCTCCCTCCCCACTCCTCCTGGGATTAGGTTCCAGATCTGGGCAGCCCAGCTGTTACAAAGGACAGGTGCAGGTCTGCAGGCAGGATGGGGCACTGGGACATCCCTGCGGGTGCTGCTCTTGCAAGATGAACAATCTCCATGACCAGTCCAATTAGGAAGGGCCTCTGCTCCCCGTCCTGCTCAGCAGGCTCCGCATGTTTGGGGAGGAAAATTAGAGGAAGGGGGTTGGAAGACATTACTGTTTGGGGGAAGTGTGGATGGGAGAGTAATAGATGTGAGGAAGGGTGAAAAAAGACAAGAAAGTATTCCAAGAGTTGCATTGAGAATGGACAAACTGATAGTGTGCAATGTGAAGCAGGCAGTGTTTCTCATTTTAGTGGTGTGCTTGTTGCTCTAAACTCTTATTTCTCAGACTTGGTTGTGTGCAGTCCTGTGCTTGTTGGGAAGGGTCTAGAAAGCAGAGGATGCCCGTGGCTCTTCAGTGTCGCTGGAAAGCTGAGCACAAACCCACTGGGGCTGCATAAACTGGCAGAGTTACAGCCATGGAGCAACCAAGACAGCCGTGGTCTAACAGGTACAGCCTGATGCAGACGTGGCTTTACTCCTTCACTCATCCAGGCTGAGACAAAACCCAGCACTGCTTGTTGTGGGCCAGGGAAAAATCCAGAGCCGAGCTGGGACCAGCTCTTCTTGCAGCTGTGTGGACCAGGATGCTCTCTAGCACTCTAATGCCAAAATGAATCTTCTTTACCTGTGTCAGTGCAGAGCCTTGCAGCAAGGCTGAGCACAAACCCCGTACTGAAAGATTTTGGTGAAATAGATGTGACTTGTTTTTTCCTTCATTGCTGCTTAGTTTGTGTCACTATAGATGTCCCTGCTGTGGTCTAACACCAACAATACTGTGAAGACAAAGCCTTCAAAAAACCACAAAAAATGCAAATTCCCTTGATCAGTTATGTTTGGAGGAAGGCAGAGAAAGCAGAGAGAAACTGCAGAACTTAACCTAGGTTAACTAAACAGACACTTAAAACTCTGTTTCAACATAGGACTTCTAACATTACCTGATTGGCATGTCACAGCCAGGGGTAAGAGCCACCACCCTGTGCACAGTTAATCACAGAGCCAGCTGCCCCCAAATACACGGGGATATAAAGCTTGTGAGGGAGAAAGGGGGAGCTCTTTCTCTGACATCCTTCATGATATGAGAAGATAAATGAATAAAGGATGGGAAATGTCACATGACAAGGCAGACACACCAGTCACTAAATGGAGCTGAAGTGCAAATTCTTCTACAGAATGTCTTATGCCATGAAGTCTGGTGGGGATTTTTCCCTTTTGTTTTTTCTTTCCTGACTTTGTATAGCAGCGTAAAGGGTAGCCATTAACTTAGTCCTTCAGTTCATTTGACTCTGCCCAAAATAGGTCCCACGGTCTTTTTAATGTATCAGTCTTATATTGAGAATGTGGAACTAAACCAGGCATATCCCTATGCTGTCATTGGCACACCGAAGGCAGATCAATTTAAGCTCTTGCATCATCTCATCCTGCCCTAAATTTTTCTTGCTCTTATTTCTTGGAGAGTGACTTCTTGACCACCACATCCATTTTTTTCTGTTAATATGGACACTAAGGAGCAGCTCTGGGGCTGCTTTTCTTGACTTGTGTGTTCTTAGTAGTGGAGTCCAGACTTGCCAGTTTTGGTCTCTGCTTTTGGACTTAGCTTTGGTGAAACTTCTGCTGTTTCTGCCACATCCCTTTCAGAAGTTCCTCTTGGAAACTAAACCTCTCTGAATGTCTGCATTGATTCCTTACAGCCTCCTTTTCTGGGCATCTCTGCAGGGACCTAAATGAAACACTGGAGGCTTTTTTTTGGACAGCTTCATGGTTAAAGACACTCGACAGAGACTCAAGAGTGTTCTTTCCCCAGCTCTGTGTCACTGACCTCCAGCAAACCATTTTTATCTTCCCGTTTCCTATCTGTGACGATGATAGAAATGTTCCCTTTCTTTCTCCCTTTGTCTGTCTTATCTATTTATATTTTAAGGTCTTTGGGGCAAGGACTGTCTCTTGACTGTACAAAGGCTGACAGACAAAGGCATTGACCTTGCTTGGGATCTCTAAGTGTTAATGTGATAACAGTACCAGAACAGTGGATGAGTGCTAAATAGCAGCACAGTCTATTTTGGAAAAGAAAGCAAAGTATTTTCCCTTCCTTCTAATAGCTTTTGAGATGCAATAATTAAGGCATCAAATAGAGAGTACATAGGGCTATGTGAAAAACTGCACGTTCTACAAAACACTCTGAATGAAACTGTTTTGTCAAAATTGAGGTAATCTTCAGTTTTCTAGGGGGTTGATTGGTTTGTTTGTTTGGTTGTTTTTGGTTTGTTTTTTTTTTTTTTTTTTTTGTTTAAAGCAAAATCCAGCCTCTGAGAAGGGGAACACTTGCAGCTTGCTAAAACTTTTAGGTCACTTTGGGTATTGAGGACTCTGAGACCGCAGCTTTGTCACTGAAGAAAGCTTTTGGGAGTACGTGGTCCACAACCCCCTAGCTGAGCAGGTGCAGGTGTGTGTGCAGCTGGCTGCTACCTGGCACCGGAGAAATGGCTCAGACCATTTTCAGCCATATGAACATGTTTTGGAGTTTAGTCCTTGAAGAGGTTTTTCTTCTGTTGCAATGCAGAGAAAAAACTTGCAAATCTTGCTAGAAAATGGAGTTCTTCCCTATGAGAAGGAAAATGTCCTCTCATCTCCACAGGTAACCTGTTTTTTCACACAACCAAGAGAAAAGTGTTAATATGCTGCTTATTAGGAATTTCAAAATTTCTGCTATCCTCTCCTGCATCCTAATCTAAACACATCTCATCTCCTTACACAGAGATCCAAACATAAATTAGAATGTTGGTTTTAAAGGTAAACTCAGCAGAAAATCCAGTTTCTCTCTTTAGTTGTAGATGTGGTTTTTGACCTCCTAAAATGTGACTTTTTGTGTTAATTTAATACTAAATTCCCATCAGATTAAGCACAATCTGAAGACACAACAGGAGAATGGCAGAGGAGGGGAGGCCAAGCAGCACTTAACGTCATCTTTACTTGTGTTTCCTGCTGAAAGATCAGATCAGGTAGTGAATTATTAATGCTGCAGTCTGGCACAATCCTGGGCGTGCAGCCTGCCAAAATGTAAAAAGTCCATTGCAGAGGCAGGATATTGGATCCCATCGGTGCAAACAGGCGTGCTTCCATGTTTGAAAGTTCACAGTGGAAGAATTCAAATCAGCCTCTGAGGTTGGCTGCAAATTAAACTCCTCTATTTTTAATTAGATGCTACGCAAAGGACCTCACGTCAGGAAAAGAGTAACACTAAACCCATGGAAATATCTAAAATAATTGTCCTACAGACTCATTCATTGTTGGTGGGGTAAAACATTAACATCTTTTTATCGTGCTTAAGCATTTGCTTGGTTTGGTTTCTTTTTTTTCTGCAGTCCAACAACTTTAAAGCCTTGAGTTAAGAATTGCCCAGGATGATAATGGGGCTGCTCAGAGTCTTTAATGATTGGCATGGCTGAGGAAGGGGAGAAACAAAACTGGAGTAGGCTCCCTGGGGAAGAGGGTAAGGCCACAAAGGGTTGAGTGGGCAACATGGAGAAAAGGGCTATTGCTTTCACACTATTTTGTGTTTAAAGGAAGACAAACCCTGGCCACAGCTGACTAATTTTGGCTAATTGGAACCTGCCTGGAGGCCTTGCTCCTGTTAGGTCAGTGCAGCATCCATCCCTGGGCTCTCCTCAGAACGTGATCCATCCACAGCCTGTGACAGCAGTCACGAGATGGCAAATGGGTGGAAAACTATTCCTTGTGGAAGATCATGTTCCACCCATTTGTCTTTGCTTTCCCATAGCTGGGATGGACCAAACTCATGGGCTATCCTGGCTTTTTCAGGCTCATGTAGTGACAGGATGAGGGGGAATGAATTCACACTGACAGAGAGTAGGTTTAGATTGGATATTACGAAAAATTCTTCCCTGTAATTGTGGTGAGGTGCTGGCACAGGGTGCCCAGAGCAGCTGTGGCTGCTCCTGGATCCCTGGCAGTGTCCAAGGCCAGGCTGGATGGGGCCTGGGGCAACCTGGTCTAGTGGAAGGTGTCCCTGCCTGCGGCAGGGGGTAGAACAAGATGCTGTTTAAGGTCTCTTCCAACCCAGGCCATTCGATGATTCCTTCTGCTGCAGGGCCAGCAGGTCACCACGGAGCCTTCCTTCTCTGATGATTAATCAGTTGCCATTCACCTACTGCTTGTTTCCTGCTGAAATACTCATTAAAAGCTTTCAGCTGATGCTGGTGGCTTTTGGTCCTTGACAGGGGTGGCTCCAGTCCAGAGTTTCATCTTGGGAGTGGAACCGAGTGACTCAAATTTCCTGTTTGCATTTTTGCTTCCCAACTGGGAGTAAAAGAGCCTTTCTTATGTAACAGCACTTCCATAAATGTGAAATCCTCCTACAAAAGGGTGGAGGCTATTGTGGGGTCAGCTATGGGGAGAGCTGGATGCTGGGGATATGCCTGCTCACTCCTGCAGTGTGAGGATTGGCCTGGTTTGGGGCAGTGATTTTCACTCAAATACATTAATCCTAAAATACATCAGGGAAAAATATAATTTTGATGACGTCTCTGCTCAATCACCTTTTCTCTGCCAAAAAATTATCACACTGTGCACTTAATTGGTAGAATTCACACTTCTGGTAAACACAGTGAATTACGTGGGCACATTAAAGCCTGTTAGGTATTATAATTAATAATAATAATTAATGATAATAATATTTGGACTGAGGAGCAGGACAGAGGAGGAAGGATTGTTCAAGTCTTTCCAATATGAATCTCATGGTAACCCGAGCATTATAGTTAACAAAGAGTTTCACTCTGTCTTTTTTAATGCTACTGAAGTATTAGTTTAGGGGGATTTTGTAGTTGTTAGTAGGGGGTTTTTACTTGTTTTGGTTTTTAAAAGGAAATACCAGATGGACCTGTGAATTTCTCTAACAAACTTTAAATCAAAACCTCTTCTGTGCTCCTTTTTTTGTATGACTCAAGAAAAGGGGGAAGCTGTCAGTCTGGGGTGTCAAAAAAGTAGATTTTTAAAAAATCTCTATGTAAGTGTTTACATCAGCCACTTGCTGGTATTCAGTATTTCATGAGATTGGACAGTGATTCTAAATCAGAGCTTTTCTTCAAAATAGCCATGAATATGAAGTAAACCTAGAAGAATTTGGATGAGGGATGTAAAACTATTTTAGATATTATTGGTCCCTGCTGTTTCCCTTTTCAGCACTTGGTTTCTGCTACAATGTTGTTGCCCTTTGACATTTGCTAAAACCAGCAAGTGGAGGAAATGACACTGTGGTATTTATTAACCTGCAGTGTGGATGTTAAACAGAGGAGGTTTCCCTGAGAGCGGGATAGAGCTACTCTGTGAGAAACAGTACTTTAGTGCTTACCTGGATGAAAAATACAATAAAACAGGCTTATGATTAAAGTAATCCTGGGCTGCAATGGAGTTGTGATTACAACATTTTGCAGTAGTTCTTTAGCCATACCAGTCCTGCCTGGTCTGGGAGTCTGGTCTGCTGTATTTGGAGTTTCAGCTCCAGTTATCTCCCTCCCTTGTAGCTGACAGCTCGTGTGCTAGTGAGGGCTGGTCCAGCAGCCATCCCACAAGGAATATGACAGCTTTGAAGTGGGATGGTCAATGCCTTGGAATGTCATTCTGCTTCCCTTTGGGTCAGGATTTAATGTTTCCATCGGACATTGTTCCCGTAATAATTTCAACGGAGATCAAAGCAGCAAAGTTGAAGGGAGAAATGGTTCTGGCTTGAGTTATGCTTTTTAAAATAAAAGAAAATCTTCACTTTTATTTGGGAGTTGAGTCAAAGATTTCATTAAAAATGAGGAAGGTGTGCTGCCTTTTGTGTACCAAATTCTTGGATATCCAAGACAAAATGCATCACGTTGGACTTTTCTCCTGTTCCTTTCTCCAAGGAGGAGGAGGTCAGAGATAAATATGTTCCCACAGGATGAACTACGGGACAGGGATGGGGTGGAGGAACACATTCATGTCTCGGCAAGGCAGCAAGGTCCCACCCTGGGGAGGTTCTCAGTGCCAAATTATCCCTATGTCTGAGCACCTTCTGGGTAGGATTTAGGCCATAGGATGAACGCCTGCCAAGTGTGTACTCTCATTCCCCTTCTACTGTGAGGCTTTGAGACCTTGAAGCCATTGCTATTTGCAATTGTACTAAGAAAAGTCAAAGAATTGCACCTTATGCTTGGAGGTACAAGAGCTCCAGGAAATTCTGCTCAGCCAGGATAGATCTAGAATCCTAGAAGTATAAGGTCGGAGGATCCTGGCCAATGTCAGAGTAGTGTTACTTGAGAGAATGATGCATTTTCTCCTCTTGTCTCACCTTCCCAGCCCGGTGGAGACTTGCAGGGTGCCTGCTGGAGGAGGAAATGGGAGGGACCAGGACTTTGCTTCCTGGTGTTTCTCTTAAAAGACCTCTTCTTCCTACAGAAATTTTTCCTCGGCATGGCCCCCTGGTGTCTTGTGAGCAGAGGTGGCCCTGCTCATGGGCTGCTGTCCATGCTGCTGAGAGTCTGAAATCCCAGAGGGATTCCTGAGAAACCTTAGCAGTTCCTGTGGGCTTTACAAGGGAATATTTGTGCAGAGTCATGGTTAATCTGGTTAACAGCAAAGGGAGAAGAGCCTCTTCCACAAAGCGCGGAGGTTATTGGAACAGCACCCAGCAGGAACGAGGGGTTCAGCTCTCCAGAAATGCAGCTTGGGTTCCACCCTTTCTCCCAGGCCAAAACATTTGTTTCGGTTTGCAGTTTGGTGTATTTATTCACTTTCTGCTCTTAACCTGAATTCTCTTTTCTTTGTTTTCAAGACTACTTCTGCACATAACATTTAATAAAGCTTTTTTTTTTTTTCTGTGAAACCTTTCCTTTTGCTGATTATTAGTTTTGTATATGAGTAAGTGAAACATAAAAAGTATTTCATATTTCTTGAGTATGTAGACACTCATGGAATACAGATACAGTCCCACTGTCTATGACATTGATGTATGTGAGCCCTCAGAAGAAGGAGTGATCACTTAAAGTGAAATTTGAACTGTTTCAACTTGCCTTGGGGTTCAAAAACATGTCAACCAGCTCTAAAGCTGCCAATTGTTTGTGACACGGCACTTTTCCTCTCTTTGAAGGGAGTAGAATTGATGCTCCAGCACTTGTGGGTGGGCATGTCCACATTGTGCAACCCAGCATAGAGCTGGGATGGATGAGCAGGATCAAACTGCCTCTGGGATTGGAAATAACTTGGTAGCAGGAGGATCATCCTGTGTCTGGAGGACTTCATGGTGCTGAGAAAAGTGGCTCAGAAAAAAGCAACATTTGGATTAGGAAACTTTACAGCATCTGAGACCTGAACTTGTCCCCTTGAGCTCTTCACTCAGCACCGAGGTTGTGCCAGACAGTCCTTGTGATCCCCTTGGCAGCACATGTGGCCAAATTGCACTTTGACCACTCCTCTTTCAAACCTAGTTCTGCAATGAAGTAAAATTAATCCTGTGAAGACAATAGGGTACCCAGAGAAGGTGCTGTAATAAAATGGGAATGGAAAAGCTGCTTCCTGTGGCTATGACTTGAGTTTGGAGATAAGAATGCTGAAATGCAGTTATGGGAGAGGTTTGCAAGATGATGAAGGTGGCAAATCAGCAGATTCAAAGGGGAGTTTTGAGAAGTCATGCACATCAGCTTAATAAATGGACACTAAAATGACTGGGCGGGGATATGATGTTATAATCCCACATTCAGCAGCTGGGGATGCCTGTTGTGCAAAGGGAAGGAGCTGCAGGAGTGGTCAGGCTCATGGGCTCTCTCTAAACAGCATCTCCTGCTGCCACTGTCAGACCGATGATTGTCCAGGGCAAGGGAGTTTGAGCCAGTAGAGCATTTTTATGTGATATAAAGCAGCTTTAGGAATTGTGGAGGAGTGAAACAAATCTGTGTTTAGGACTTGTACTAAAGGCAAAGACTTTGCTGGTAAATCTAGTTTAGCTCAGTCTAAACTCCTTTGCTACAGAGCAGCCCAGAGATGGCAGGCAGATCTCTTTTCCATATGGAAAGCTGGAGGGAAAGGGCAGATGTCAGGCTGGTGTCAAGTGTTTTATACATTTGGAAACATTCAGGTTTTATATTGAATCACAACTTTAATTGGCTGGTTTTTAATGACGTTGAACACTTGGAAAGAAACACCTTTTTATTAGATTGTCTTTTGTAATTTCTCAGCCCTACTTGAAGCAGGAAAACCTGCAACATTGCTTTAGTCTTTCAAATCCACCAGCTCTTCTTACACAGACAGAAAATCTGTGCTATGTATTTACTGATTTAGGAGCTGAAGTAGGTAAAAGAGGAAAAGAGCAAAGTAGAGCCTTAAGGTTTGTCATTTATCTGAGGGGATGCACATTTATCTGCTCTCTAGAAGTAGCAGTATTTTAAAAGACTCTAAGCCTGAAATGATTAATCAAACAGAAAGAGAAGGGTGTTTCAGAGAGTTTGGCAAGGCATACTTGAGAAACTATGTTTTCCATCCCATTGAAATGTAAATACTCAGAAGCACAGTCCCTTCAACAGCCCAACTTTTTTTCCTGAGGATCTTTGTTATGTGGTTATTACTCTTTTTCCTGTGATCACAAGCTAGGTAGGGAGTGTTTCTGCCTAAGCATGGCAGTAAGAGAATTAAATTAATGTCACACCACCAGAGACACTATGGCTCAATTTACAAATTTTTTGGCTCTTTTATCATGAAGGTTTTCATGTTATGTCTCTTTTTGCAGACCCAGCCTTCTGACACCAAAGTGGCAAAATCCGTTTCAGATGTGACAGCTGAAACAGCCTGGAGTCAAAATGATTTCATTTTGTAGACACATTTAAAGAAGAAAAAAGCCTTAGACTGTGTTGTGATACTTTCACTCCCCACCCTTGAGCACCCTCTGTGCAGAGATGCCTGAGCACTGGGGAAGGTTGGCCCGGGGTGCTGGTTCAGCAGGCTGGGCTTTGGCAGGACGCACAGTGGCTTTCAGAGAAGCCCAGCTGTTGGCACCTGGGCAGGCCCTTACAGTGTTGGTTTTGGGAGGTGGAAAAGCAGGGAGAGGGGGATCAACATCAGCATTTATGGGCCAGAAAGGCATGTAGAATGAATGTCACCCCCTTGTGCAGTCCTTGTGTAAATTAGCTCAGAGTGAAATCCTGGGTTAACCAAAACCTTAGGGTCAAATAGGTTGTGGACCACAGAGTTCCAGGAAGAATGGAATAGGGACAATTATATCTCTCCTATTGCACCACTGTCTGTGCCCCCTAATCTGGGTTTTGGTTTTAGTGGGACTTGGTAAAGCTGAATTGGATTGGTCTGAACCTTTTTGGGCATGGAAAGAGGAAAATCATTGCAATGAGTTTGATTTTGTCTTTTTTTCATTTGACCATCTGATCCTGAGTAATCCAGAAAACATTTTGTTGGATTTAAGTTTTCAATTCTTTTAATTTCTTTCTACAAATAAAGATTGTTCTCACTTCAAAAACAAGGACACCATTTCAGAAGAAAACTGAAGCCTTTTACTTTGCAAACACCAATAATTTTATTTTATGGATTTCTTTTTCCCAGGCAAGATATATTTCAAATATAAACAATTTGAGTTTGCAGAAAAGTGTGTTTTTTGATGGATAGTACATTCATTGGGAATGCTTGCCCAGCTCCAGATGGCAAATAACACCTCTGGGAGGTGGCTGGAATGATATACCTTGAAATCACCCCCAGAGCTGGCTAGGGGGAACTGGGGATGTTCAGGGCTGGGGCTCCCCAAGCCCTGGTAACTGAGGGCCTGAGGGCTGGCATATGGACAGGGGACCAGAGGGGCCAGATGTGGGCACACGTGATTTACTACCTTGCCTGGGGAGATGGGCTATGCTTGTACAGCAGGGGCCAAATTAAAATCTTTTGTGATGAGGAGTCTGACTTTGCTGCCAGGCAGCAGCAGATCCCCATTTTTGCCTCTGGCTCTGAGCTGCTTTTTCCCCCACCACCACTGAATGTCGTAGCCTTTCTACGTGTGGGTAGGCTTTAGTCCCAAACAGGCTTTTATTTCTCTGGGTAAAAGGCCAAAATTGATACAGTTTTGTAATAATTTAAGGTAGCCCAGGGAGGTCTATCATGCCAAAGGCAACAGCATTCACCCACTAAGCAACCTCAAGTGAGACCCTTGTCCCACTGATGGGAATGGCTGTGATCCTGTAGCTTTATGGGGTTGGGTGTTCATCCTACTGCTCCATGAATGGAATTTGGGCTCAGCATAGGAGGTAATTCTGGGATTAGCAGTAAGACGCTTGGGTGCTCCTCCCTGTACTATTTAGGAAACTTTGATTTGTAAATTTCCCTACAACTGTTCTAAGCACAAACACAAGCTTTGTGTTTTACTACCAGTTGAAATGGTAGTTGGCTCCTTTGTTCTTTCTTTTTTCTTTTTTTTCCTTTTCCTTTTTCTTTCTTCTTAGAAAAAATGTAACTGTTTAAACTCTGCTTGGTTAGAAATCTTGTGAGCAAAACCCTGAGGTGGACTGTATGGTTTTGATCAGGAATAAATTGCATATAAAAAGGCTGGTAATCCAGAGATCTGGGTGATAATCCTAATTCTCCTGTAGGATTTCTGTGTGATATTAGATAAAGCATTTAAGGACTCTCTCCCTCTCTTTCCACAGCTAAGAAACCGTGATGGATAATGCCCAGCCCATCCACACAAGGGTTGTGAGGCTTAATTGTATAATGTTTACAAAGCTTCTGGATATCCTCAGACGTGCACTGGTCGAGGGGTGCTTCTGTACCAGTGCACCTGTACCAGAACTGTGTCTCTGCGAGGAGGATGCTGGCTAAGCAAGATGTTCATGCTGAGCTGACTGCAGGGAGGAGCAGGAGGAGGAGGAGGCCAGGGCTTCGCTGGCAGCGTGGGGCTGTGAAATTGCAATTTGAGGACTTGTTTCAATGGACTCGTGTTTAGCTTTGTCCAGAGGGCTCTTCTTCCTCTTGTCCTGCCAGGAGCAGCGTGTGCTGTCTGTCTCTGGAAGGTAATGCTTAGAGGAGAGGTGACAATGGCAAATTCTGTGCCTGGTCCTGCTGTACTGGCAGGGAGCTCATGTCCATAGTCTCACTTTCACAGCGATGCCGAGTCCTTGCAAACAGACCTGGGAATGCAATAACAGCAAAACATGCTCCTTTAACCTACTCAGCACCAGTGTGTAAGATAATACCCCAGATAGGTACCCTGGATGCTTTTATAATTTATTCATTCAACAATATCTTTTGATGTATTTAATGTTGTATTTCCCTGGCCAGGGCTGGCACATGAAGCGTGAGAAATCCTTATGGACAGATTGCTTTGCCTTTCTGAAAACAAACTCATGTTATCTGCTGAGTGGCCTAAATGAGCTGATTCCTCTGGGATGTGCTGCCAGGCCACAGGGGATGCTTTGGCTGGCTGCTGGAGTGTTCAGGCTCGCCTTTAACCAGGGAAAGGGTAAAAGAGACCAGTTTCCAGGCAATTTTGATCCATCTTATCCCGTCTGGTTAGCTCCTGAACTGTTCCTGCCCTGCTCCAGAATTTTAAATTTATGTAAATACCTATAAATGGGAAAAAAGCATGGTTGATGTCCCCAGTGCACAAGTCTACACCAACTTGTATCCATAAAAACATTGCCTTTCTCCCATTTAATTTCCTCACTAAGAGACTTCCTTGTACAAAACTCCACTTTTATCCTTGTTTTATCCTTATCCTTCTGTCATGTTTTGTGCTGCCTTGATCCTCCTGCAGCAGTGAAGTTTAGCAGTGAGTGGTTTTCTCCAGGTGAATCTGATGAACTTGATTTCCATGGTTTAGGCCTAATCCTTAAAATGCCAAACCAGAGGAAGCAAAGAGGATGAATGTATGTCATTGGTTTTCTTTTGGAGGGAGATCTTTATTTTTCACTTTTCACAGCCTGTCCACCCTAGTCCACTGAAGAAACTAGAGGTATTTTTAGACAGAGGGATCCCTGAAGCTGTGTTTTACCCCCAGAGCAAGAACTCCAAGGGTAAGCGTTAATCTCAATCTGATTTCATGTGCAAAACAGCTGCTTATATCTCTTGCCCTCCATCTGTCTCAGATGGGGCTGGTTTCAACCACTATGGTTAGTGCAGCCAGAAAGTTAATTTAGTGCATATTGGGAAATTCCTCAAACACCATGAGACTTAACACCATTTTTTCCATCAAACCCTTGAAGTTTGTGTTGATATTTAGAGGTGTGAGACTGCAGGGCTGGGGAGTGGAATGTTTCCCTGATTTATTGGAGGGAGTTGATCTGGGGTGTTATCTCCATAGACCAAGCTGTTATTGTTTCACTTACAGGTTAAGTGCAATATAACTCAAAGTCACAATGCGTTCCTTGTAATGCAAGCCCCATAACACTCTGCTGTGGCTGACACCTGAGGTAAAGAATGTGTCTGCCAGCCTCCTTGAATAACTTGCCAGTGTATTCTAATTGGGTTTACACAAGGCCCAAGGTTATTTATAGATGTGCTTTCAAGTGCATTATCCAGTGGTGAGAGTGCTACTTTGGGAATTGTGGGATGGGAGCTCTTGACTTTGCTCCTGCCTCTGCTGTGATTTTGGGTGACTGTTTAATGACAGATGTGCCTGTGGGTCTTTCCTGGGTCTCACAGCCCTAGCAGCTTAGCCTCACCCAGCACAGTCCCCAGTGCAGACAGTAGGAAATGCCAGTAACATAATTAGAGTTACAGAAACGTCAATGTTCCTTCAAGGGAAAGGTCTGAGAAGTCTGGTTATGAGAGAATCACTCTTTGGCTCAGAAGAGGAAACGAGGGTCAAAAAGCACAGAGCCGTTGCTTTGGAGTTCCCAGGGCTCTGTGCAGGGGAAGTTTCCAGGAGGAAAGAGGGGAGCTTGGCAGAAGGGAGAGAGGACCCATCTGGCTCTGTGTGAAAACAAGGGCTTCTTTGGAGAACCTGGTAACAGTTCAGCTCAGCACAAGATCAGGAGCTGTGTCATTTCAGTCCCCCTGACCAACTTTTAGGGGGACAGAATTCAAGCTCAGGTCACTTCTGCCAGTCCCAGGGCGCCTCATCTCAGTCAGTTTTAAGGCACTGGCTGGGTCTGGGTGAGGAAATGCTGCAGAGAACAAGCAGCAGTGAAGTGCTGGTGGAGGGCACCAGCACTTGCTGCATGTCGGTGTCTCTGCTACAGCCAATCCACAAAAATCAGGGTTATTATGGAGAGGAAGAAAACTGTGCAGGAGGTGGCCCGGAGAAGACAGCAGACGGGAAAGCAGCAGGAGAAGGAGCAGCCTGCGAGTGTTCAGATGTGCCCAGTGAGGGGCTGCTGGACAGGGTCCGGAGTCTCGTACTCACAGCAGTTCAGGGTCCTCTCCAGTGGGTTCACGGTGATTGAGAAATGTTTCTGTGATAAATAGGCACGCCAGGTCCCTAAACAGGGATGTACTTGGGGGAAGGCAGAGGGCAGGGACGGGCTGAGAGGTTATGTACACCTTCCCACCCTGCTGCTGGCCCAGTCAGCAGCCGCACAGCGCCCCATTATCACCCGGACCATCTAATCCATCCAACCACCGCGGGTGGGGGAAGGTCAAGCTCTGACCTCAGGGTTGTTAACTAGGATATCTCGTACCAGCAGATGAGCAGCAGTATGACTACTTGAGTACATGGGTTGTTATTTTCTTCTTCCCTCTCCTCTTCCCTCTCTGCAGGGTGGTTCTGCTTTTTTTTGGAGAAAACCCTGACTTGTTTTCCCATTTTCCGGGCAGCACGGAGCAGGTTTAACACACCCAAAGACGTTTCAGGGGCACTTTTGCTCCTGCCCTATACAGCACAATGTCAGCCCCCCCTTGTCTTGGGACCCAGAAGATGTTTTGGAGTTCAGTCCCACCAAAACCCTGCTCTGAGGATAGCTGATAGGCTGAGAGCAAGGCAAGCGAGCTGTGGAGACACAAAAAGGAGCCTCAAGATCCTGACTTGCATATAAACCAGATTTTTTTCAAAAAAGAAGAAAAAAGCTCAATCCCACACTCAGCTTTTTATGGGAATGGAGGAGGTTATTCAGTAACCCGCATGTTCACAAAGGCACTTTTGTTCCTAATAGGGCCTGAAATGTTACGACCTAATGTGTAACTTCCCCATTTACTCATGTAGCAGCATCGAGGTTACTCTGTAAGGACATGAAATAGCTGCTCCTTAACGACACGGCAGAGCAGCAGCCCCGGCACCTGCTCCGGGAGGAGGGATGTGCCAACCTGGGCGTGCAAACAGCAGCTCCTCTGAGCTCGGGCAGGGCACAGTTGTGGCATCCTCATCAACGGGGCTGTCTGACTCCCAAAAACCTGCTCTGTTCACGGGCTGGGACAGAGGAGCTCAGCATCCAAAAAGCTGTGATGTAAAGCCACCTGACCATGCCTGGGAGTTCCCAGCAGAAGATAAGTGGGAACTGGCCTCTCCCTGCAGCCAGGGGAGGTGGCTTGCTCCGAAAAATTGAAGTTCCTTACATTTGTAAGGTGCTTTGGATTTTTAAGCAGTTGGCTTTAAGGTGAGGCATCCCCATTAGAGACAGGCTTCCTCCACTACATGGGAAAATAGTCTGGGAAAACTAAAGTGCTCCATTGGAGAAATGAGTGCAAAACGAATGGTTTATCTCCTTCCCCAGCCCACGCCTGAGCCCTCCTTACTACCTGAAGTTGTGATTGTCACTGAAACAGAGATATTGTTTGCTTTTCTAATCCCAGCAGGGGCTCAGTTTGAAGCGCAGG
This sequence comes from Daphoenositta chrysoptera, assembly GCA_013397915.1. Taxonomy (NCBI): domain Eukaryota; kingdom Metazoa; phylum Chordata; class Aves; order Passeriformes; genus Daphoenositta; species Daphoenositta chrysoptera. The sequence continues at coordinate 224,834 of VZRO01002710.1, forward strand.
GAACCAGGAACCTTCATAATATGAGACCTAGGCAGCAAAACTGCAGCTGATGCTGTTATTCAACTCAGTAACTGAGTCTTTGCGGAATTATTCTGCATTATTTGCTTCTCTTGTATCGCATGGCAGGAAGCGCCACAGGATAATTACTCACATTAGAAATGCTTCCTTTGGTCTGTTTTGAACATTTCACATTTCATCTTCCCGGGTGCCCTGTGTCAGAGGGGTCCCAGGGGCTGCAGGGTTCTTTTGGGGTGTTACCATGGAGGGGCCTCCTGGAAACAGCTGAAAGAGACCTAAAATGCTGGTGACAACAGGGCAAGGATCAGGGAAGGTGGAGACAAGATGATGCTGTTTGGTCTGTTGCCAGATTTTGTATTTGCTTGTATTTTACTGATAATGTCTAATAATAGACACAGCTTTTCACACTGTTATGGGGAAAAATTACTTTGTTAAAGAAAGTGAACTGGGAAATTAAATGGGGCAGGAGGGCACAAAACTGCAGAAAAATTAATTTGGAGGGCTTTGTTTTCTTTCTTTTCCTGGACATACTTTCATGTATGTTTCAGTGCCTTTTATCAGGATGCCTCATCCCTGGAAGTATCCAAGGCCAGGCTGGACAGGGCTTGGAGCAACCTGGCCTAGTGGAAGGTGTCCCTGCCCACAGCAGGAGGTAGAACTGGATGAGCTTTAAAATCCTTTCCTCTAACTGTTCTGTGATTCAGTGATCATTTTATTTTATCAAATCCAAGTTTAGAGGAAATCAAATTTTCTTAGGTAATTTCTACTCCTGGCAAGGACCTGTCAAGGACCGCTGGGGCACCATCTGCGGTGTGTGGTCCAGCAGTGCCTGTCCATTCTGTGCCCCTGGGTGTCTGGAGAATGTCATTAATTCCACAAAGTCTGCTCATCCCTAAGGCAAATTCCTGAATAGCAGCAAGCATCAGCTTACCCCCAAGAGCAAACTACAGCCAGTGGGACGAGGTGAACATCCCCTTTCTGGCAGCAACAGCAGTGCTTTTCCAGTCACATATCCATGGATTTACTTCATATGGACACTCCTGACCTTGTTTACTTTTTCCTTTATCTGCCTGGCCTTCCCGCAAATATTATTGCATTTGTCAGAATAGACCAATTAAGTGGCCAGAGCCCTTAATGAAAACCTTGACTTTTCTTTAACCTTCCTGAGGAATTGCTCATTAGTGGGAAATGTTGCTGCTGGTTTGTACACACTGGCAGAGAATTCTCCAAACCCATCTCCAGGTGAGATGGTGCCAGCTCCCAGCAGTAGGAATCCCAGTTGTCCCATTCTTATGGATGCTGATAGCTTAGAAATGGCAAAAATAGACCTTTGGTGCCCTGCCAATGATGTGCACCTGCGAGATTTGTTGAAAGAAACGGCTTAAATGAGTGATTTGCAGAATGATGGCATCTCTGGGTTCATGTCTTTAGCCATAAAGGGATCCCACTGCTTCACAAGGAGGAGAAAAACTATTTTGCTTCTCCCCATTCTTCCTCCTTTGCACTTCAGTGACAAAATGGGTCATTTTGTCCTGTGCCAAAAGCAAAATGATAAGAAAAGCTTTTTTTTTTTTTTTGGCTACCTAATTTTAGACTCTTGAGTGCTTTGAAATGCTGGACTCCTAACAGTGAGCACAAGTTTCCTTTACTCACTGCATCTCCAGCTGCTCTGATTTCTCATGCAGGCAGAGGACTCCTGCTCTCTACCCCTTCCTCAAAACAAGAATCAAACCCCACATATGCATATTTCACCACAGAGTCCAAGCACCTGTGTGAAGTTACTGAAATACTTCTGACAGAGGACTGTTCATCGTATTCAGTGAATTTTAAAAATGAAGCTTCTTTTTTAAAAAAAATCATTAATCCTTGACAAAATATTTCTCATCTTCCAACTTGTGTTGATACCATTTGGAAATAAACAGTTTAGCAAAGCTATTAGAGACAGTTCTTGGAATAATTAGAATCAATGCAACTGAAATGCAGTTTCTCAAGGCTGATATTTTTCCCTTCATTTCTCTCCTTATGCTCCACACAGAAATTGTTCCAGTGGGAAACAGGTGGAAGGAAAATTGAGTTTTCATTGCATTCATTTCTAATTATTGCTTTTCATCTCTAATGTATGTGGAATGCTTAATCTTTGAACTAAAATGTCAAAACATATTTGCTAGGTAGATCAAATTAAAATAATCCCTCTCCTTATTTCTTCCAGCATAGTAATTTCTCTGTTTTATTCATATATCATGGACAGATTAACATTTAATCACTATTGTTGTTTTCATATCCCAAATGACCTAGCCCATGCCCTGGTTAGGAGAGGATGAAATGGCAGCAGGTGTTACAGCTCTGGGGTGTGTGATGTTCTCCTGTACCTGCCATGGTGACTGAGTGACACCAGGCCAGGTTTCCTGTGGTCAGAATCACAGAATGGGTTGTGTTGGAAGGGACCTCAAAGATCATCTCCTGCCACTCCCCTGCCACAGGCAGGGACACCTTCCACTAACCTGGGTTTCTCCAAGCCCCCTCCAACCTGGCCTTGGACACTGCCAGGGATCCAGGGGCAGCCACAGCTGCTCTGGGCACCCTGTGCCAGGGCCGCACCTCCCTCACAGGGAAAAATCTTTTCCTAATTTCTCATCTAACCCTGATCTCCGTCAGTGTGAAGCCATTCCCCCTTGTCCTGGGACTCCAGGCTCTTGTAATGGAGACTTCATCTCTCATCTCTTCATCTTTCCTCTTGGTTCCCTTCAGGTACTGGAAGGCCACGATTAGGTCTCACCCAAAGCTTCTCCTCTCCAGGCTGAACAATCCCAGCTCTCCCAGCCTTTCCTCCCAGCAGAGCTGCTCCATCCCTCTGCTCATCCTGGAGCCTTCTCTTGACTCCCTTCCAGCAGCTCCAGGTCCCTCCTGTGCTGGGCGCCAGGGCTGGGGCAGCTCTGCAGGGGGGGTCTCCTGAGATCAAGATACTCTCTTGTACTGGGGGATGGAACCACAACTGATAATGTGTTAACCTCTGCAGCCTGTTTTATTTGCATTCATGTCTGGGATCTTGGTTCAAATTTTATAGTAATAAACCAAAGTCAAATATAGACATGGTCTTGAGCTGGGCCTTGGTTAGATCAAATTTAGAGAAAAGTGTCTGGATGGGCAACCTTGTCTAGTAGAAGGTGTTCCTGCCCAGGGCAGGGGTTTGGAACGAGATGAGCTCTAAGGTCTCTTCAAACTCAACCCATCCTCTGAGGGCACAGTGATAAAATGTGGTTCTAGTGAAGGATGGAGGTTTGAGTGCTTTGTCTGTAAGACACAGTTCTGGTCTGACCATGTGCCCTTTACTAGAGCCCACAGGCCAAGGCAGGACACAGCTGTAGAAATCAAAATATTTTTCCATGCAAGATGAAGGCTGTGTTGAGCAATAGTAGATCTCCTTTGATCTTTATTTTCTGTCTGTAGATGTGAAGAGCCCCTTTTCTATTTCTGTTTCCTGGAACTTTTTGGGTTTTCCTTTCTATGTCCCTGACCTGGAACTTTGAGGCTGCATTTAGGAAGTCTCCTAGGTGTTTCTCTGAAATTATTTGCTTTCTATTTCCTGATCTAGCCCAAGAGGGAGCATTTGGTCACTGCGCCCAAGCAGTGTCCACCCTTTGTTACTTCTGCCCTCCAAGGCCCCTCAGTAACCATTGCCAGAGAAAGTTGGCCCCCAAGGCTTGAATTACAGCGAAGCCATGGATAGAAAATACACCATGAAATTTTATGGCTCCTGCAAAGGGGCTGCCATCTGCTTTTTCTTCCCCCCCGCCTTTCTTTTTTTATAGCCATTCCACAGTCTATTAAACCATTACTGTCTGCTCCCCCACTTCCCGCCAAGATCTGTGTCCATTTCAAAATACAACACTTTAGGTTTCAAAGTAGCCCTTGGGAATTCTCCAGATCATTCACACTGTACAGACCTTTACTGATCCTTTTTTTTCAAACTGGAATCTATTTGTTCACATGCATAGGTACATACTGCTCTCAGCCCCTTGGCTCCCCCTCCACCTCCTCTTTCTTCACACAAAACAGAAAAAATCCTGCTGTGATGAGCCTGAGCAGGAATTGCTCTGTCTGGTTGTGCTTTGCTAGTCCTGCATAGAGAGATACTCTGAATTTCCAGCCTGAATGATGCTTGTTAGGCTCCTCCTGTGATGGGAGGCAAAGGCTACAGGTACCAGGCTGCTTCACAAAATTATTCATAGTCCTACAAGATGCAGGGCTATGAGTACTTTCCACGTGAAGAAATATCTGTCTGCAAACATCAAGCATGATCCCAAGTGCTCTGTCTCCTCTTGCTTTCCTGTGCTGTTACTATTCCATCTCTTTGCTCACTGTTGTTTTATGAAGAAGGAACTGGATTCCACTTGTTTCTGGAAATCACTTTTGCACATGGTGAGTTTTGCTGTGTCTTGTGATATGAGGGTTTTCCTTTCCTTTAAACATTTGGGTAGGTTTCATATCTCCCTCCCCCGAGTTTTCGTTCTGGAAGGTGGAACAAAACCTTTTCAGCTGTGACAGGTGGGCCCAAGAGGGAACACACAGACTCTGCCAGGTGCCGGCATCGCTCTGCAGGGAACTCCTGAGGTTGGATACTTGTGCAAGGCATTCCTGCCAGTTCCCTCCTTAAACTGATCCAGCTCTAAACCAAACCAGACTTCCACAGCAAATGTGTCTCTGCAACTTACATATCTATTGGAAGGGGATTGCAGGTGCCAGGAGTGTGATTTGCCTTTGGTTACAAAATAGCTCCCTTGTGGTCCCCGTGTAAAAAGCACACGTTTTTCTGAAGGTGATTTTCCACCCCATCCTTGTCTTCTTTTCCTGCTGGTTCTGCACTGCACAAACAGCCGCAGGGATCCGGGCAGCAATGCTGCCGACTCCTCTGCAGCAGCAGATGGCTCAGATATACTCGGTGATTTATGCTCCGGAGTAATTTTGAGATGCTGTGTGATGGTTTAGGGCCACCTGCAGCATCCCGGGGAGGAGGAGAGTCTCAGTGCTTCGCCAGCCAAATGGAAATGCTTTTTTTAATCTCCAAGCTTTGCAAACGGGGCTCTGGACAAGCAGCTTGGTGCAAACTCTGCTTCCCCTGTGGCTCCTGCTTTCCACGACGATTCTGCTGCACAGGCACAGCTGTCTGTTTGCAGCACAGGTCCCGTGCCTGGCTCCGGGGAGCTGGGGAACCGCTAGAGGGAGATGGGAATGACTCCCAGTATCTGTAATTCTCATGTTTTCTCTAACAAGTAACAATTAACCTTTGCATCTGCACGGCTGGAACAAAGCTCCAGCCGCTCTCCAGGACCTTCCATTCCTGGAAGGCAGAGCTCAGCCAGGTCTGCTGGGTCCTTATTTTGGGAAATGTCTTTGGGTTTTTTCTTAATATAAATCACACAGCCTCACTCTGTGCTTGATTTCCAAACCTAAAACTTGGTTGATGTTTCCATTTACCCTAATTGGGAGTTATTAATGTTCTCTGAGAAGTTATATATGGGACTAATTTGCTGTTCTTCAGTTTTTTTACCTGGGATAAAAAGTGTTTGGGGGCATCTGTAGCTGCAGGCAGAGTACAAAAGTGCCTGCATTTCCCAGTCCCTGATTTAACTCAGAATACAGGGTTTGTCTTTAAGGTAAAGACTAGTCTGTGCTGCCAGACGTTAACCAGCAATTTGAAAAATGAAACTAGAATGATAAATACTTCCCGTCCCAAAATGTGGATCTTTCTTGGTAATACATGGAAGCACACAAAAACATTGGTTTGAAGTAAGTTCATATGACTAAAATGAAGAAAATAATTGTTTTCAGTGTGTTTCTCTCAAACATGGATTTTCATTTCTTCCCTCTTTTTCACCTTTCTACTGTGATTAAAAAAATAAAAAGAGACAGGAAAAAAGCTAAAAGCAGCAGTGTGTGAATGTGTGTGTGTGAGAGAAAGATTGTTGAAAACTGAGACACAGTTTCTTCGTTTGAAACAATGTGAGAATTTTCATTACTTGCATTTGAAAAAAAACCCCAACCAAACCCTGAGCAAACTGAAACCTCATGTGCAAACTGTCAGATTCTTTCAGAAGCTATTTTTCACTTGAAAGCACTTGCTCATAGAAAGCATCTTGCCCAGCCTTATTATGAACACAAAAGCTGCACCTAATTGGTTTATATGTTGACAGGCATCTTATTACTGAGAATAACAGTGCATGTGTTTCCCCCCTCGCTGCGCGGGATCGCCCCGGCTGGACCCTGTCATCCTCCAGCCATGGGATTTGCTGCTGCAAGAGGAGGCAGCAGTTTAGTGGCTTAGTTTCTCCCTTTTCCATTGCAAATCAGCTGTTTGCAAATGTAACCTGGGTGCTGGGAATTACACGTGTCTGATGTGATGGTGCTTGGTGTCTGCGCCTTCAGGGTTCATTGTGGTCCAGCTGGGACATCAGGTGAACTGCTGGACACTGGAGCTGTTAAATGGGGGAGGTTTGGGGCTGAACGGACCCAAACTGGTGCCGGTTTTGTGAATCCAGCCTGGAGCTGGGATGCTGGATTGAGGAGAGCCCAGAGGCAGCACACTCTGCCTGGACGCTCCTGGTTTCCTCTCTCTTTATGCGGCCAGAGTTGACAGCCGTAAATACAGACAACGTGTAATTGTGCTGATTTGCTGTTCTTTAGCTTTTCCACCCAGGATAAAAAATGATGGGGGCATCTATAGCCACAGGCAGAGTACAAGGCTGTCTTCATTTCCCCATCCCTGATTCAAGCCAAAATTCAGAGCTTATCTTTCAGGTAAAGGATAGTCTGTGCTGCCAATGGTAAACTGGCAGTTTGAAATCTGAAATTAGAATGATAAATCACTTCCCAGTGACATTGTGATGGCTGAGGTTTTACCTGGGGATCTCAGGAGACACCAGAGGAAGGTTTCCTGCTTGCTGAGCACTGGCATGTAGCTCACACACTAATTAAACATTATGTGGGATTTTCAAAAAGCTATTGAACAGCTGACAGGTGGATGAGAAATGTGTTTGTGTCATTGCACAGTTCTCCTTCTTGGACCATATTTACAGGATCCAAGGAGCTGCTGCATGTTTAATATTTATTGGAAATCAGAAGAATTAGAGGTAGTTCCAGGAGTTACAGATAAAACTGGGGCCTTCTTTGCACTGGGGATTCCCTCCAAACCCAACTCCTGGCATGTGAAACCCTCAGGGGTAGCTGAGGACAAGTAATTCTTACACCAGGCTTGGTCTTGATAGAAGCTGTAGTGTAAACCATGCACACAGATTAAACTCATCTCAAAGTGATGCAAAGAGAAATTCAGAGACTGTTCATTAGCTATAGAGCTAATTAAAAACCACAGGTTACAGTGTTCATTAACTCTCAGGCATCATGGTGAGATTCTTGGGGGTGTCATGTGCAGTGCCAGGAGCTGGACTCAAAGATCCTTTCTGGGGCCCTTCCAACTCAGGATATTCTGTGGTTCCAGGAACTGGGTGTTTTTAATTCAAATCTACTGCCTGATGTGAGACAAAATCTTTGCTTGGTTGGAGAGGTCAGTGCCTGGCACTCATGGTGAGCTAGGGTGAGTTAGTGACCAGCTGTGCCTGTGCTGCCCATGGGAATGGCCACCAAACCTCTGAGGCTGGGACAGAGGCAGTGGCTGTCAAAATGTGCAGGAGTTTCTGCACCTCAGTGAAGGCTGACACTGCCCAGCCCCAAAGCCAAAACCCATCCAGGGTAGTTGTGAACCTTCGACCACTTTGACTGTCTGCAACAGAGAGTCTTTTTGTGCAAAAATCATGTCTTTGTTGTAAAATAGATGTGTTTGCTGGTGTATGCTCGACTGCACAATGAAGATGCTTTGTGCTGCTTCTGTCTCTTATCCTTTGAGCCCCTGAGCATGTCCACTGCCAACCAGAGCCATCCCTGAGCAGGAGGGAACACAGGCTGGCAGACGCATTTAATAAAACCATGGATTTTCACACCAGGCTCACAGGCTCTTGTCAGCATTTCCACAGTGCTGGAGAATGGGTGGTGCTGTGAATACCATGTGGTGTTCCCAGGGCTGTGGCATCTTTTAAAATCAGTCAAATGTGGCCTTGATATAACAGCAGCAAAGCTCGCCAAGGATTTACTGCTGAAGGGGTTTCAGTAGAAAAAGCATGCTTCCCACAAAACTAGAACTTTGAGCAAAAAGCAAATTCCTATCAGGAAAAACGTGCCAGTGTCTTCCACTTGGGGTTTTCTGAAATGTTTCATTTCTCAAATGGAATGGAAAAATTTCAGTTCAAGACTAATTCATGTTTACTGCCTGCGAGCCACCTCCTGACCTGAAATATGTCCCTGTGGACAAGCCTGGGCTTTGCTGCTGGGAGAGCAGCTGGCCCATGGCCTGGGCAGGACACCTGGTTCCAAGAGGACATGAGCTGGAGGCACCATTATCTGTCTGGGTGCAATTTGGGGCTGAACTGGCCAAAACAGGCAGTGAAACAGAAATTCTTATTTTTGAGCAGACTTGGGTATTGGTAAAGCCACAAACACATTTACAGAATAGTCACAATTTCAACCTCCCAGGGAGAGAAACTGGGGCTTAAACAGAATTATTTGCAGGCAGAGATAGGGAGGATGGGCATGAGTTTATAGTGGGAGATCCTCACTGTAAGGACCTCATGTCTGTGGTAGGATTTCTCATCTAATGCCAGCCTCCAGGACTGAAACAAGAGGATGTTTTCCTTCAGGCTGCTAAGGAAAATGCTACTCTGGAAAATTTTTAATTTTAGGTGTTGAAATTCAGCTATTTCCTGTGCTATACATTTGTGTGACACATATATGACATAATTGAAACTTCTGGAAACTCTTAGAAAATTAACCCCCCATCTCAACATCATATAAATTGGAAAGCTGTTTGGAAAATTGAAATAGTGTATGGGATGTGAAATTAATGCATGTGTGTAGAAAATCCTCGTTGATGAAGGCAAAGGGTTTGGTTTTCCTCAGCCTGGCTGTTTCTTGTGGCGGCCAAACACTGCTCCAGGCCAAGGCTCTGTACATGGGGCTGCGATCTTGTGTAGAATTCAGCAATAAAACACTGGCACAGACAACAATTCTTCTTTGCTCTTTCCACTGATAAAATATTCTTGCCTGAGTACATGCCTAACTATGCTCTCCAATTAGCCTGCTAATTAGACCCCCAGTATCTGTTTAGATTATTAATGGAGCTGAAAGCCTTTTTAAAGCAACCTTAGATATAGCTGCAGAGATTGCTTCAGGGGGTGGGAGATACTGCAAGTGTGGGTCATGTTTTCTGCTTTGTTGTGCTGAGTTTGGGGGATGTTTGTTCAAACATTGTGGGGTGAAATGGCTCCCCAAGTCCATGGTACTGGCGCTGCTGGCAAAGGTTTTTGATGGGAGAAGTAGTTTTTCAAAGGGATCAGTCCTGGGTTGAAAATAGGAGCATGTGGGAGAAAGAACTTTCCATTAAGTAATAGGAAATTGAGCTGGAGTTTTTTAGAGTGCCATTTTAAAATAGAGTATTTCAGGTAACTCCAACAGAATGAAATATTCCTTCTTGGCTGAAACTTGTCCAAAAAGAAATATTTCATTTTGATTTGCCCAATGATATATTCAATTTCTTTGGGGAAAAAAATAAAAAAGAGTGTTTCTCATGACATAGTTTTACTTTGTTAAAATGTAATTTTCTATCAGAAAAAACAATTCCAGTAGAAAATTCCCTGCTGACTCCTGGTGCAACCTGTCCTAGCTGCTGGAGAGGAATTGGGGCTGGTTTTTACAGCCGTCAAGGCTGACCCTTTCCCTTTGATCAGTGCTGATTCACTTCCTAGCAGTGGGTGCTCTGCTGCCCAGAACACTCCATTCTCCTTGCTGCTCTTTGTTTGGGAAAGTTGCTATAAGCTTTTAGCATCCCAGTGGGCATGGAGAAAGGATCTTTATACAAATTCCCACTCGGCCTGAAACAAGCCTGGCTCGTTTCTTTTACACAGGCTCACGCCAAAGGAAAAAACCAGCTTTTCGGGACCTGCTGCCCCCAGAGCTACCTTTGTTTGGACTGCACAGTGTGTCTTTATCAGCTCTGGGCACACTGGGCCACCTTTGCTGGGGCAGCGGGAGGCACGGCCTGTGCTGAGCAAGGACAAGCTGCCTGTTCATCACCAGCACAAAAAGGACCTTCCTTTATCAGTGACCCTCAAAGCCAAGCATGGCTGGGACATGGTTCCACCCTGGGACAGCTGCCTCATGGGTGGCATTTTCTGGGGCTGCGCTGGGTACATAGGAAAACAGAATCATGGAATGATTTGGGTTGGAAGGGACTTCAAAGTCCATCTAAGTCCAGCAGGGACACCCTCCACTATTCCAGGGTGCTCCAAGCCCTGTCCAAGCTGGCCTTGGACACTTCCAGGGATGGGGCAGCCACAGCTTCTCTGAGCAACCTGGGCCAGGGCCTCCCCACCCTCACAGAGAAGAATTTCTTCCTCATATCTGATTTAAACCTACGCTCTGTCAGTTTGGAGCCATTCCCCCTTGTCCTGACACTCCAGTTCCTGATGAAGCTACATCTTCCTTGTAATCCCTTCAGACACTGAAAGGTGCTGTGAGGTCTCCAGGTGGGTTTCGGTGGTGGACACCATGCTCACAAGCAGTAGAAGAAAGGGGTTGAACATCCACAGAATTTTTTTGAAAGTTTGATATCTGCTTCTCCCTTGTCTTGTTCTTGTCTCCATGTGCTTGGGCTTGAGATGGATGAGAGCACCTCTGCCTCAGACCCCATGGATGCAGACAAAGTCAACCTCATCGTCAGGTCTGTTGTGTATTTAGACATCAATTATTACATATTTTTAAAAAATAAATTTACATATTTAGACACAGGCTCTAAATAGACATATTTAAGATCTGCAGGGTACATGGGATGGGGATAATGGGGGGAGGGACTTGGGCAGAGCTCTAGGCCACCCTTAGCAAACAATCTATGGCTTTTCAAATGGAGGGTTCCAAACTGTGTGGATGAAATCTGAAGTTTAGCAGCAGAGGAAAATACAAAGTAGGCTGGAAAGTTTCAATCCAGCCTTGTTGTTTGTTTTATTACAGAAAAACAAACAAATCTTATCAGCACACTACACATTTTCTTCCCAAACTTACAGTTTTCATCTACAGTGATGAGGTTTCGTTAAAAGACAAAAAATACATTTTTGGTTTGGGGAAATGAGGAACTGGGATTTGGGGGATTTTCTTTCTTTGTTAGCTTAAAATTGAAATATTCTGAGGACCTGCTGCAAAGCAAGACCCAAATAGCAGCAGATTTTGACAAGACTTGGAGAGCTCCAAGATCCCTGGAGGAGCATGAAATATTTCAGTGTTCAGATCTGAAGACAGTTCCTGCCTTTCCTCCTCAGCCTTTAATTTTATTAGGTCAGTCTTTTCTGTGCTTATAATGAAGAAAAATTGAGCAGGTTTTGGGGGAGGAAGGAGCTGAAGATATTAACAGAAATATGGGTTTGGTCAGGCACAAAATGCTGGAGTCTACTGGTGTATTGTGAGCTGTCTTAAGACCTAATAGGAAATAAATTGGTTTTGGGGTGCTGCTGAGGATTCTCAGGAGGTCTGGCTGTTTAGAAGACCGATGGGACTGTCCCAAGGGCAGCTCTTATCACGAAGGGGAGGCTGTTACAGCAAACACTGAGTTTCTTGTCAGTCCAGAGTGCACATCCCTTGCAGCAAAATTAACAGTACAAATTGTCCTGGTGGTGAATTGAAGGACACTGACCTGGGAGGTGGCGTTTACAGTACCTGGCATCTCTCCAAGAGCTCCCTGATAGGGACGCTGGGGCTTGTTTTGTTTGTGGCCAACAGACTTTCTCCTCTTTGACCCTCCATGTGAGTCCAGCAGCGTCACCCCGAATTCTTCTCTTTGACTGCATTTTTTCAATTCAGAAATTTATCCCTCTGACCCTGTTTTATCAGAGATAAGTTTTCCTCTGTTGTTCTGGGTTGGGCAAGAACTGCACAACTCAGCTCTGAATCAGCATGATGGCCAAAACACTGATTGAGAACCACATGTTTCCAAAACACCCTTTTGTTTATCTCACTGCTATGTTTGCCTGTGCTGCCCTCCTGTGCAAAAGGGGAAGGGTCCGTGCCAAAGTACCTCGAGCAACTTGCTTTACAAAATGTTGCCTTTCAGAAGCCTTTCTTAAGTGAACAAAAGCCAGATCTCGGGAAATATTTAGGCTTTCACTCAGAGTAGCATGAATAACACCTTGTAACAATAATCATTAATAAACAGCATCTTTTACAATAAATAACATGATTTTAAATTGAAATCAGTTTTGGTAAAAGGTTATTTAGTAGAAAGTTGAAAGAGACAAAGCTGAGTATGAAAAAATCCCTGCAGCTCTGCTTGGCAGTGTCTAATCAAACCTGCACTTTGTCCCAGCTCTCCCGGGGCAGCTTGTGGATGGACTTAAGCCTGCAAAGAAAACCCTGTGGGCATCACTTTCAGTTCCTATTTCTTAAACTTGAGAAATAGTTTTGATTTGCAGAAAACCTACCAACCTTCCAAGAATTTCTTTGCTCAAAGTTGTGAAAGGTGTTCCTTTTGTCAGCCTTTGGGAGCATACAGGCAGTGAGTTGGAGTTTCAGTTATCTCATAGAATCACAGAATCCCAGAATGGTTTAGGTTGGAGGGACCTTAAAGATCATCTCATTCCACCCTTCTGCCATGGGCAGGGACACCTTCCTCTGTCCCAGGTTGTCCCAAGCCCTGTCCAGCCTGGTCTTGGACACTTCCAGGGATGGGGCAGCCACAGCTGCTCTGGGCACCCTGTGCCAGGGCCTCCCCACCCTTTGAGTAAATCTAAATCTCTTCTCTTTTAATTTAGTCATCCTCCCTTGTCCTATAACTATCTGCCTATGTAAAAAGAAATTTCTTTGCCTTGACCACGGCTGTGGTGTGATGTGTCACCTTCACAGGACTTGTGTTTCCAGGGCCACATGTGGAAGCAGGGCTGCTGTGGCTGATTGCCTTGTCTGAGGCACTGCCCGGGTCTTTGTCCTCACTATTTCTGGTGCACAGGAGCCTCAGAAGGAGCCACAGGGCTGTGCTGGGGAGAGCTGCCTTCTGTGAGCCATGAGCACATCAGTCAGCCCTGGATTTGCCATATAAATTAGCCATGACTATCTGGGATCTCCTGGCATCACTGGGCAGAGGCACTTGCTCCAAGCTGCCATTTCCATGTTAGATTGAGGGTTTGCAGCTCTTGGTGACCATGATCAGATGGAGACCTGGTGGAAAAGTGCAGGGCTGCTGTGGTGAGAGCTCTGTTTGTTTACTCTGAGGCTGAATTCAGCCCTCAGCTGCTTGTTCCTCCTGTTGAACAGGATTGCAAAGTTCTCCCCAAACATTGCAACTAGGTCAGCCTGAGGAGAGGGCTTTGTTCAGCCCTCCAGATGTCTATCTGTCTATTTTGTTCCCTTGCTGTTTTTAGTTTTTCCAAAGTAGAATCCTTTATTTAAGTCCTCCCCTGAAACCTGGCAAAAACAAAGACCTGGAAGTTTCATAAACTTTTTTCTTTTGCCTAAACACCTTTCAGCCACACCGTATGAATAGATCACCTCAGTGGTTAAGCAGAGGTGTCTCTTTCCAGCATTGCCTTGAGCACAGACCCTCACCAGGTGCTGTGGGCCCAGGCCATGGGCAGTCTGGTGTCCCATACGAGGGGACTGACATAGGAAGCAATTTCTTGCAAATCACTTTAGATGCAAATGTTCCCCTTTGGATGGTTCTTGGGCTCTGAATCTGGGGACGGTCCTCCCATTCCAGCTCTTTTGCCTTCCCTGGAGAGCAGCCTGGTCGCTTCTTGGTGTGTGAGCAGGAAATTATTGGAGTGTAGGGACAGAATCTCAGTTCAAAATCTGACTTTGGATATGTCTCTGAATGTAACTTCTCTGCCTGTTCCCAACCCCCAAATGCCTCTGGCTGCTTGTTCTACTGATGAGAAAATCCTAAATCCCAGAGCAGGGGGCTGACAAAGGTGGAGGTCAGGGATGGGAATTGGGTGGCAGTGGTGGGTCAGCAAGGTTGTTATGAAGCACATTTTCAAAATGTAATCAGGGCAGTGAGAGGGAGAATGAATCAACGTCACCTTGAGTAAGCACGGAGATCAGCCTGGCCACATTCCTGAGATAGCTGTGTGCAGATCTGACACTGGTATTCATGGGAGACTTAAAACAGAGTCCAGAACTAAGGGTGTAACCTAACCTTGGGAGCAGTGGGAACATGAAGAAGATCAAGGTAATCTCAGGAGGTTGCAAAAGAGAAGGTCAGATGTGGTTCAGCAAGTACAGAGGGGCTCAGGTTTAATTCCTCTCTAATATCCATGTCTATGAAAGGAACTGCCATGCTCAGCCCTGGCAGCACAGCCTGACCTGCAGAGCAGTGTCCCGTTTTCCCCAGAGATCATCAGCTGGAAGATGGGCATGAGATGAGCAGGGCCTGCAGTAACTCTGGGAAAAGGGAAGTCTCTTTGTGCTCTTTGCAGAGTGCCAAGCACTTGCTTTGCAGCTAAACCTTCAGGGCGCTGTTTTAGAGAGCACTTCCTGCTTTAGTAAAGGGGACAGGGAGCAAAGGTTGGTACCTTCCACTGTCCTTTGGGAATTGTGTATTAAATAGCTTTGAACTGGAGCTCTCATGGCTTTAAAAGGATCAGGATTCACCTCACCTCTAATAGGTGTCCAGGAAAGCACCAGATGGGGACTAACCACTCCATAATTTATCAAATTTTGAATCTTTCTACCAGGATGTGGCTGGAGGGGGCTCCCCTGGAGCTCACAAGACCATTGGCCCTGCTTAGGACAGGAAGACTTGGGCAAGAGCCTCCACGTGGGTCCTTCACACCACCACCCATGAGGACAATCAGTTAAAGCTCCTGGTTGAGCTCCAGTTTACCTTTAGTTCTGCTCATACACCAAAGTCCTCCCAGCCCTACTAAAGGCTTCCAGGCATCTTTGCTGCTTATGGGGGCTGGGGGGAAATCCATCCCATTTCTAATTGTCACGTTCGAGCCTTGTGCAGGCAGATTCATTCCATATGGCAAAGGGATCCGAGCTGCTCAGCTTGGCACAGCCAGGCAGTTGATGAGAAAATGATACATTTAATTGTATGGACGTCATAGGACTGGAGTTGTTTGCTTAATTCTGGAGTTGGAAATAAATACAGAAAATACTGAATATACAGTTGGCTGGGGATGATTGAGAGCATTCCAACTTTCCTTCCTGTGTGCATGTAGTGAGGATTTGGAGGGCATCATGTGAAGGAGATTCCCATTTTCAAGCTGCACAGGACATATCTGAGCTGGTTGTAACTTTGCTGGGTTGGGCTTGTGGACAGTTCAGCCAGCTGTAAATGTGGCCCCATGTTATGAAATGAGTCAGATCAGAGTCTCTTCTGGTTTCCAAGGAAGCACTTTTTGATGTGTGGAATTGGACTATAAAACTCAAATGAGGGAGAGCTGCCCTGGACCCAGAGCTGATCCCTTCTGCTTGTGGTCAACAGAATGTCCTTACTTTGCCCTGAAAATCCAATGTGTTGATCAGCTCCTGCTGCCTGCTGGAAAAAGCTGTCCCATGTAAGAGCCAAAATCTCCATGTTTTACAAGCTTCTCCTCCTATATCTCTGGGTTTGCTCCTCTCGCTTCACACACAGCACCTTTCTCTGGGGTTATTTACTGGTGCTGACAAATCTTGAGGGCAGAGGATGGCAGGGCAGTCTTGCCATGGAGTGTCCCAATGTACAGGTAGAAAACAAAGTCCATGTGGTAGGACAGGCTGAACTTCTGTACCATGAAGCAGCACTTTGTGAGACCACAGCAAGGAGTTCAGGCATGGGAACAGAGGTGTCAAACCTGGTGTTTTCCCTCTGACTGCCAGGACCCAGCACTGCTGCTCATTTGCTGAGGGTTTCCCAGACAGATGTGATTTGTGAGGCTCCTGTCCAGCCTTTCTGGAGGCTGATGAGCACTTGTGTAAGGCCAGCATTTTCCAGAAGTGTTGGATCTACCACATGACCCAGCATTTGTGTACTGCTAGTCATCAGCCTGGCTGGGAACACAGCACATCTGCTCCAGTCAGGAAACCTGGAAAACGAGAAACACAGATGTATCCCTCCCCCCCAAAAAAATCTCAGAGGAGTAATGTCCAGGAAAACCTGAAAAATTTAATCATCCCAAAACTGCTGCTTCTGCCAGACAAAGATGTGAAACGCCTGGAGAAGACAGAGACTGGTTATCTATAACCCACAGCAATTTCACCTTAGTTTCTAACAGCCATTATTTTGAGCTCTGGAGTGTGAGGTTTAACTTCACTTCCAAACTGTTTATTCCACTGAATACTCCTGATAGCCATATCAAAATCCTATTTGGGTTCCCTTAGTCTTGACACAATTAATAACCCCAGCTCTTGCCAGCAGTGATAACAGAAATGGTTTGTTCTGACTTAAGGCTGGTTACTCAGGTTACTCCAAAGCATCTTCTCCATCAGAAGTGGATCAGTATCTTCTGAAGACATGGGAAGTGAGACTGAACACACTTCTCAGTCTGTGCTGTTACCTCCATGAGTTGCACTCTTCATTATTTATATTCAGCTGCAGACCTTGTGGCTCGGAAGTGCTCTGCTGTGCCTGGATGAAATTTGGGCTGAATTTGGCACTGGGAGCAAGGCAGTCACTGCAGGGAGGGATTTATCTCCTCACTTTGTGAGGGGTCAGGGCTGCTGACAATAATATCAGTGACCCACCTTCTCTTCTGCTCCCAAGCACTTCATATTTGTCCACCTGGATTCATTCTGCTCCAGATCCTTGGGGCTGTTTCCTGGGAATAGTGGATGACATGGCTCTCATTTGTTCCCTTTCTGAAGTCCTTCCATTTGGTACCAACTCTATTTAATATTTAATTTTGCATTTTCATAGCTAGGCACTTATAGACATTAATTATTTAATGGCCACATTTCTTGTATTAAATGTATAGATCAAGACAGCTGCTGGTGTTTTCTAAAGGGGGTGTTCACTAATCGGGATATGCTGCTCCTCCAACTTTCAAATAAAAATCTCAAAGGTCCCTTTCTTTGTTCAGCATTTTCAAAGCCTCACTTTGTTGTTCAGTGCTGGATGGCACCTTCAAAAGCACTCAGTGCTGATCTAACCTTGTTCTCACCGCAGTCCCTAAGAAAATAGGGCTGACCCATTTCAAAATCCCCTCCTCTCCCCCACCAAATCCAGCACTGTAGCAATATTCCCAAGCTTTTATCTGCAGTTACATCAGGGGTAAGGAAGCAGGAAACACTGGCTTTTTAGCCTCATTTCTGTTCATTTGGAGCAACTCCACAGCCTCAGAGGAGTTGCTCAGGAGGCACAAAGCGTATGAGGGCAAAGTGTGATTTTTCCACCTAACTAAAGATTTTTTGCCCCTGTCCCATCAGCTGGCCTGGGTCAGGCTCAGATGACCAGGTCAGGAGAGGGTGGCGGGACAAGCACTTTTATGAAGGTGTGTGAGGGTTTGGTTTTCATACAAATGGAAGATAACAGAATGGAAGAGCCTCACCAGTGGGATGGGAATTCTCAGCGTGCAGCTGATCTGAATATTGCTCTCCAACACAAATTCCCCACTTAATGCCTGTGACTGTGTGATGCCTCTGTCTTGGGGGTTGGGTGACATTTGAGGCTCCATATTGTCCAAGTAGCTGGGCTCTGCCTCTCTCACAGTGGGAGCTGCCTGGGTGGGCACAGCACATGGTCTGACACAGCCCCACAGCTCCAGCTCAGCTGGAAATGTCACACTGAAACCATTCTTCTTTGAAGAAAGGCAGCTTGACTTCCTCTTGATAACTGACTTTACTCAGACCTTTGTGACTGAGACAAAGTAAGGCAGCCTTGTGAGCCTGCCTCCTCTCCAAACTCAGTCTTCTCCTGGTGATGATTCTTCTTGGCTCTCCATCCAGCCCCACTGGATTTTGGCTTTAGAACTGTGGAGACCTTGTACCTTGCAGTTGGAAAGAATGTGCATCTTTTGGGAGAGTGATCCAGTCAGGTCCTGGGTAGGGGAGACATCTCCAAAGCTTTCCTGGAATGCCAAGCTCACCATGAGCAATCAACCTCCCTTCATTAGGCCCAACATGATGGAGCAGGATGGGTTTGCTCATGGGTGGAGCTGGAAGAGAGTAATGAACTCCTCTTAATGAAGGGAGCACTTTGGTTTGCTGTGTCTGGCAGGCTGTTTTCATCTTTTGTACTTGTGGTAGCTGGCATCCTGGGCAAGACGAAGGGACTGGGCTTTGGGAGTGGTAGGCGTGCACTCAGTTTGCTGCCTACCCCTGGCAGAGGTTCAAGGCTGGAATTTTCATTACACTTGCTTTGCCTGCCAGAAAGAAGCACTTTGATTTAATTCTGGTGGCTTCTTGCTCAATGCCAAGCTTGGAATGTGATGCTCGGATGTCTTCCAGCCTCTTAAAGCAACCTCAATGTCCCGCCAATGAAATATATATTTATACAACAGAGGAACTGCATTGGAGTGTGGAATCACTTTATTAAGAGTGAGCCATATTAAAGGTGGATCCCATGGTTTGGAATATGAGACTGGCTCCTTTTGTAATCCTGTGTACAAAGCTCTAATATGATCAGAAATTCCTGATTCCTCAATAATTATTCTTGGAAAGCTCATCTTGTTACAAAGCAGTCACAGTGTCGCTCTCCCAGAGACAGATGAGGGATGCTAACAGAGCTGATGGAGTATTTCCTGGCACGAAGGTCCTTTAAGAACAGAGATCGTGCTTTTGACAAGATGACATTTTTCAACAGAAAGCATCTGCTCACCTCAAAATGTTGCTTTTGTGCCAAAAGAATACCTCAAAACTCAATTTTATTATTTTCGGAACAAAAATCCAAAATTTTGGGGTTTTGGCAACAGATTTCAAGGAACCAAGGAAAAAAAATGGGGTTTGTTTTTGAAAAACCAGGAGGCCAAAAGACTTTTTTCTTTTTAGTTCTGTTTAAAAATTTAGGAAAAATGTGAACATGTTTTCCATGTGATGTAAGGGACCCTCTTTCAAACCAGCTCTAGATATCCATAAAAAATAAGTGTTAGTGAGTACTTCACTACAGCCAAGTTCTGTCATGAATCACGATATGGGAGGATATGTAAGAACCAGTAGAACCTGCAGGATTTTTATTCCTTGCAGTTCTCTCTGAGGTAGTTTAAGCTGATCCAATGTGGGAGGAACAGATGAAATAAGAGGCAGCAACAAACTGAAAATGTCTGAGGCCACGAGAAGTTTCAGTTTCTTTCAGACTCACACATCTGGTACGTGCACAATTTCCATTCATGTTGCATTGACTGTTACATTATCCCACAATACTAATGTATTAATATATTAATAGAATATCAACATTTATATGTAATACAATTAGTGTTTTTACTATAAAAGTCAAAATGAAATGAATCAACATGACATTTGAAACAAAATCTTTGAAAATTCCATCTGTTGAAATAAAATGGAAAAAATAAATAAAAAACCTCTATGGAAAAGGTTTTACCCCTCCTGTTCCTCCTCCCACTCCTGCCAGCTGTTTCATTCCAGATGTGGCCAGGCTTTTTTTTTGTCCAATGACCACATTTGATAAGAAAGTCAGCTGACCGTATTTAAGTCTCTTTCTTTGTATTGCTCTTGCTTGAATTTGATCTCACTTGATCTTCCCTGTGAGGGAGGTGAGGCCCTGGCACAGGGTGCCCAGAGCAGCTGTGGCTGCCCCTGGATCCCTGGCAGTGCCCAAGGCCAGACTGGACATTGGGGCTTGGAGCAGCCTGGGACAGTGGAAGGTGTCCCTGCCATGGCAGGAAGTGGAATGGGATGAACTTTAAGGTCCCTTGCAACCCCAACCATTCTGGAATTCCATGATCTAAACTTCCTCAACAAATAGGTCCAAGGTACCTGATTTTCTATGGCTTGTCTCTATTGAAACACAGCTGGCTCATACCTCAGGTAGGAGAGCAGGTGGTGCCTGAACTTCTTCCTATGCTGATCCAAAAAAGTCAAACACAACTTTAGACATGATTTCTTTTCTTTCCTCACCCTGTGCTCTCAATTTCTTCTCAAAAACTCTGTTTGTACTTTCTTGGTTGAAATACTTCTTGTCTCTTGGTGCAGCCATATCCTCCACTCACCATGAAATCCCATCTAGAAATCCCCTACAAGCCCATCCAGTGTCTGCCCCCACCCCATGGTACAGATTCCTGCTTTGGAATTTCAGCAGCTGTGAAATCCCATGCCCCAGGCAACCCTTTAGCTCTGCACTGTCTTTCCTTTCTTTTACTTTCTACCCTATTTGGACCATGACCTGAAGTTTGTATTAATTTGTTCTGGTTAGTAGAGAATTGCATACAATCCAAGCATGATGTTATTTTTGAATGGTTCTTTCTGGGAAAAGCAAAACAGGAAAAGATAAAGACCTTTATTTTTTTTATTTCCACCAATAAGCCAGTATGGGATCTGTTACAATCCAGTCATGCTGGATGAGAGGCCAGGGAACACAGGCAAGGAATTAAAGACCACTGTTTCACAGCAAAATAATAATATACAGTTATTGACATTTGTATAAATGTGTTTATGTGTATTTATGAAGAGTCCAACTCTCTTTTCATTGGCACTGGCTTTGTTCTACCACAAGAGTCCATGGAATGAATCCAGAGGTACCATGGTGTACAGGAGAAACCCTTGGCATTTATTTATGCTGCCCATCCTGTAATTTCAACCATTCTTCAGGTTTCCGTCCATTTATTTAGGGATCTGGGAACTGCAGCCCTGTTTGGGACATACCACATTAGATTTGGGGTTATCACATTTCCTCATCACAGCAAAGAGCCCCCATTGTCCCTATACAAGTAGCAGCTAAGACAGCACTTGAGAACCAGAGCATTGCTCTCACCACTGCTCCCTCAGTCCCTGTTGACTTTATTTTCACCAAATCCCAACTCACCTGGACCGACCCCTTGACTGTCCATTGTCACTCAATTGTCCAGCACTCAATGCCAGGTGTACAGTCTTTCCTATGGAGTATGAGAGGCAGGCACAGCGCTCCTGGGTCTGCACGGAGCTGTGGCCATCCTGCCCAGGGATCTCTGAAGCTGGGCTGGGAATGCAGGGCTTGCACCAGTCCCAGGGAGCCCTGAGTTTTGGGAACTGCATCCAACAGCACACAACATACGGCAGGAGATAGTGTATCCAAGTATTCCACTGCATGCAGGAGGCACTTAATTTAATCCTTATTCCTTGATGGAGAGGCCACTGCCTTCAGCCCTGTTTCCTGAACAGGCCTCTTCTCTCTGTCTGGGAACATCAGACCTTCAGAGCACTGGCTTTTGAGGTTGACAGCTCCTAAGCAAAAGAGCCACGCAGCATGAACACCCAGAGAATCCCAGAATGGCTGGGGTTGGATGGAACCCTAAAACCCATTTCATTCCACCCCCCTGCCATGGGCAGGGACACCTCCCACTGTCCCAGGTTGCTCCAAGCCCCATCCAGCCTGGCCTTGGACACTTCCAGGGATCCAGGGGCAGCCACAGCTGCTCTGGGCATCCTGTGCCAGGGCCTGCCCACCCCCACAGGGGAAAATTTCTTCCCGATATCCCATCTAAACCTACTCTCTGCCAGTGTGAAGCCTCTCCTTTTCCTGTCAATCCAAGCCCTTGTAAAGAATCTCTCTCCATGTTTCTTGCAGGCTTCTTTCGGTACTGAAATGCCTCAATGAGGTCACCCCAAAGCTTCTCTTTTCCAGGCCAAACAATCCTACAATTCTCCCAGGCTTTCCTCACAGCTGAGCTGCTCCATCCCTCTGATCATCTTGGTGGCTCCTCTGGGCTCACTCCAACATCTCCAGGTCCCTCCTGTGCTGAAGGCCAGAGCTGGATGCACACCCCATCCGTATGGAGGGGAGCAGTGGTTGTGCTGCTGCTCCCTGCCTGCGAGCAGCGCAGTGCAAGCACAGACATCTCCAGCTGGGGAATCCCAGATAACATTACGATAAAAGTGCTTGCGAGCAGCCCTTCTCTGCCCTGCACCAGGAGCAAAATCCCCTTGGCATGGGCACAATTTTCACAGACCTATCCTGTGTATTTGTAGCAGAAGCACAATTTCTTTTAAGTCAAAGGTATATGAGTGAGTCCCCAAATTTGTACTGTCCCCCCCCAAGTGATTATAATTACATTTGCATATAAGATACACAGATATAAAGAGATTTAATCAAAATGTAGCTGCCAAGGGGAGACCCAGTGAGTATATGTTTATCAGAAAATCATTATTAAAGGCTTTCCAGGTTGGCAAACTTCAGTTCAAAATTAAAAGTGAGATTTTTTTCATTACCCCTTTGAATATTTTCAGATATTTCAAATGCAAGAGCCAAGAAAATAAATCAGTGCCAGCTTGCAGAAATATGAGTTGATAGAATGGTTATTATTATTATTTATTGGATTGCAGGGAAGGATCTTGGAGGGGATTTCTTGATGGGTGAGTTACAGGAGTATTAGCTCTGTAATGAGAGGTGGAGGAAAGGCATTTACATTCAAGACACTGCTCTGCTTTGCCCACATCAGATTTAATTTCTGTAGGAGAAATAGAGGAAACACCTGAATAGATCTTTGAAACTGCAGCTGCAAACACAGAGTTTTGGTTCAGATCACTGGCGGAAGGATGGGAGGAGGAGGAGGAGGAGGCGGAGGGAGGTACCTCAACATATTTGCAAAGAGAAAAAGACACATTGTGTTTCTTGCACCTTGCTTTTGGTTCAGGTATGTTGCAATATCTGTGAAAGTATTTCATGTCCTCATAGCTGGGGGACATTCAGGGCAAAGGGGGTATGGTGGTATGGGAGACCTTTGGTGAGACTAAATCAAGAGAAATCAAATTTATGGTTCCACTTAAACAATTGTCTGCCAAATCTTTCTCACCAGGGCTTCATTCAAAGAGATGGGAAAGAAATCCAGCAAAATGAGTACAGTTCTCCATGAAGAGGGAGGCAAATGGGTGAGTTTTGTACAGACTCTGATGTAGGTAAATCTATTTGTTAGAGCTAATTGTGCAGGACTGAGGCCACAGTGGTGACATGACAGATGGACAGCTGTATGGATGGACATTTGTGCCTATCTGAACATGCTAATGACACATACTGCACCCACAAACATGAGAGTGGAATTCAGCCGTGTGACTTTTTAAGCAGGAACAAATATTATTTCACAGATGAGATAGGGATGAATTGTCTGGTAGGGGAGGTTGTTGGTCCCCTTTGCAGAAGATAATGAAGGTCACAAGCACAGAAACAGTAGTATAAACAACAAATGTGCACATTTGGCTCCAAACGAGGTCGAGATATAGTTGTTTTGGTTCAACAGACCTCACACAATGACCTGAAATGCCTGAGAAGCAAATATCTCTCCCCAGCAGTGGTAAATCTTGCAGCACCAGATATTATGGATATAAGAGGTCCATTACAAGTACCACAGAAAATCCCTCTCTGTAGAAAACATTTCAGTGGCACCTTTTATTAAGTGAGATCCAGGAGGAGTTAGACAGGAATAATAGATACTTGCCCTTGATTAAGAAGTCACGGGAGCCAAAAGTCACAAAACTCCTGATTCTCAGTGCTGGAGGCTCTGGAGGAGTTGCTTCACTTTGCTTCTCCCACTGTTTTCCATTCCTTTACATTTCCTCCAGGGCCCTGCCTGGCCAACTATCTTGCTTTACTGATCTTAACAGTTGATCTTTAATTAAGCCATGGACTGTTTTGGTCATTAATTTAATGTATCAGGGAGGGAATTAAACCTCATAAAAACTCCATCCTAGCTCTGATAGATCACACTGAACCTCAGGGGAACATCAGGGAAAATGGGTGCTCCATGGGAATGCCCATGGGAACAAAATTTCTCTGGAACCTGACCCACTGCCAAGCTGTGGGTTTCCCACTTCCCTCCTCAGGGAAGGTTTTCCTAGAACTGGAGATCAGCTAGTTTGGTCAATTTGTGATTATTGAAGTAGGAGGTTTCTTGGGTGCTGGCCAAAAGCTGATTGAATAAGAACCACCTCAGAGGATTGTGGGGCAGACCCAAAGCTGAATGTAATTACCAGCTTAATTTTAAATTAATACTTTTTTAAGGAATGGGGTAGACTTTACTCTCCCCCACCCTCCCTCACAGCACACAGCACTGATCTGGGTTTGTTGAGCCTTGCAGGGTGCTCCAGGTTATACTGCCTGTATCTGAGGCTGTTAAAACCTGTGAGAGTTGGGACCGTTTAAAATCAGAGCAAAAAAAAGGGAGGAAAATAGCTGGGAATGGGTGAATGTCGTATAAATAGCAGTAAAACTGTTAAATCTATTTGCATTTCACACCCAATAATTTTCAACTCCACATCGAGAGCGCTGCTTGAAAGTCAGCACTTTTAATTGTCCAGTAAATTTCCTTTCAGGCAGCTGCTGCACAAACTGCCTCTGCCTGCAGTGAGGAAAAGCAGAGAACTGATTTATCTGTGGATGGAGACAAACGTGGCCATTCGTGTGTCACGAGTTTCCCGGTCTGCTTCACTCAATTCAGCACCTGAGGGCACTTGGTTGTGGCTCTGCAATTTGTCCTCAGGCCCCAGCAGCAGCAACCTGCACATCTGAGATGTCACTTGGCCACCACAGCCTGGAACAGTCCCTGGCAGGTCCGGAGCCCACCCTGCCCACCCACACCCCCATGAGCTCACTGTGTCCTGCTGCAGCAGTAAATCACCCTCTGCCAGGCAGGGAATATGTGGGATTTGGAACAAGCAGCTATAAAGTCATGGCTTAAAATTCAATTAGAGCTCAGGATAATCAGCTGAGTTGTGTCGCATCTATTTAGTTTGACATTGGTTTCTTGGAGGTCTAAGAACATGGCCAAAGGGGAATCGAGCTGCTTGTTTTGTTTGAGTGTTTGTTGGTTGGGATTTTGGATTTTTTTTGAACACTCTTTTTTATTTAAAACAAAAAACCAAAAATTCTGACCATACTTTTTTATGGGATTATTCCATCAGTTGTGGAATTATTCAGTGTTCTTGGAAATGGGTACAGAAAGGACCAGATTTGTTTGATTTGTAAAACAGTTTCAAATAAAGCTTTGGTCATTGGGGTTTCTTATGTCCCATCTCAGAGCCTTTATTTGTAACTCTTGGTTTTTGAAATATTCATTTCTTCCTCTTTCACCTCCTCTTCCTTTCTCACTGTCTTGCCTGTCTCTGCCACTGCTGCCTTTCCTCTGTCCCTGCTGAAGCAGACACTGCACTGCTGAGCACCCCAAGTATGATGGGTTTTCCCAAGTTCTCCAGTGTCACACAATGCTGAGCACTAATAACTGGATTGTCCAGCAAGGTAAAATTAAATCTGATCAGTAAAAGGAAGTGTGGTCACATGTGGAAAATAACTTTTTATCTATTTCAGTGGTAGAGGTTTAATCTTAAATCCATGACTTCCATGAAAATCTCAGGAAGCTCTTTATCTCCAGAATCTGGGGGTGTGTTCAGGCTTTTGTTTCATTTTCTCAAACATTTAAGAAATCCAAATGAATGAATGTGAGCAGTAACTTTCTATCAGATGTGTGATACGTTTCCTTGGTGCCAAGCCCTTACTCACCAAAGCAGGTGGGAAAGCAGGTGATCCATACCAGCAGGGGCTGAGGACACTGCTTGTGCTCCCACCCAGCTGCTCCACCCTCATCCCTCCTCTCACAGGACCCAACCGCAGCCACTGGTTTTATTCCAAGTTGTTGTATCTTTGGGTGAGTGTGGGTGGAGGGTACAACCAGGCGAGGCAGATGTTTGTACACAGGTATGAGATGGGGGCACGAGGGTGAGTCAAAGCCAGCGTAAGTGGCCTCCAGCATCACTTGAAAGTGAGAAGGTGAAGCAGTAAAAGACAGTGGGACTGGAAGGCCAAAGATGGAGATGGAGATGGAGATCCGGCAGGACATCACAGTGAAGAGAAATGGGCTGGAAAAGGTGAGGAGAGGCCAAAGTGTCACTGACCAGGTGAGAAAGACAGGATTTAGGGATCCTTTCACTACTATGGATATGCTCATGCATTTTGTTGCTTTTTCTTCATGCACTGCAGGTGGGGTAAAAATACATATATTAAAGAAAGGAAACCTTTATGGAGCATGATCATCCTGCTTCATCCCAGAGGCTGGTTGGGTGGAAAATCATTTAAGAGGAAAAACAAAGCAGAGAAAAATCATCTTGCATGGTCTCCTCTGGGCACCTTTCCCTGCTGCTGGAGATAAGACCTTGCTCCCATGTGTACACACATACCTGCACACACGTGGGAGAGGCCACAGGGGCTCTGAGCAGGTTTGGAGGCAGCTTGTTTGCAATCTGAGCATCTGACCCACCTCTGCCCTGCAGTCACAGCTGCAACAGCAAAATCTGTGTGTGTGCACAGGGTGGTAACGCTGGCAAGCAATTCTTTATATATATCTGCTTAATAATTACTGCTTCCTTATTCCTCTTAAAAGGTCCTGTGTGATCACAAATAGATTTATTTACCAGTTATTGTTTAGATAGGTACAGTAAAGTAACCACCAGCCTCATCTATTGATGCCTGTGCTTTATCACGCATTTAATGGTCTTATTTCTCCATAATGAATGAGTCCTCCAGTGGGAAACAAATTGAAATGCCAGTCTGGGGATCAATCAGTGCACACACACAGCCTCTATAATGGGCTGTTCATGTTCTGTAGTGAAGGTATTTTTCTGGAATGGTGTGGCTGCACAATGATGCCACAGATTTTGGCTTTGTTAAGGTACAGATCTAGAAGAAATGGGTTTAAAAAAAAAGCAGAGTTGAAAAAATTTAATAAAAATATGCATGGCCCTGGATGACAAAGATACAGTTTCCCCTTGCCTTGTGTTTATGAGACATTTCTTTCAGGAAAAAACAACTGAGATGCTTTTCTGAAGAGGAGCTTTGTCTGCCTTCAAAGGAGTCCTGGTTGAGACAGTGCTGTGGTCTGTGGAGCCACTGAAATGCTCCACGTGCTTTAAACCAGCTCCATGTCCTTTGAACCCATCTTTGACCAAATGTCTGCAGGACCAGACAACATTTCCAGAATAGAAATAAAACCAGAATTAGAAGATTGGACTTCAAGATCTGTTGGATGGCAGTAGATGAGAACTTGCTGCAGTCTGGAGAATCCCTCATCTCTGACTGAGAGCCTGCACTGGATAGGGCTGGGTTTATTTCCAAGGTGCCCCATAGGTCTGATCTGAGGTTTGTTTGAATTGATGAGTGTCTTCAGTGACTTGTGTAGGGGTCTAGCAAGAGCTAAAGGATTTTAGTATCAACTCCCTGTGAGGGTGGGGAGGCCCTGTCACAGGGTGCCCAGAGCAGCTGTGGCTGCCCCTGGATCCCTGGAAGTGCCCAAAGCCAGGCTGGATGGGGCTTGGAGCAGCCTGGGACAGCGGGAGGTGTCCCTGCCTATGGCAGGAGTGGCACTTTAAGATCCCTCCAGCCCAAATCATTCTGTGATTCTGTGATTCTGTGATTCTGTGATTCTGTGATCAACAGACCGGAGAGAACTTCAGTGTGAGTTTGGGTGCCTTTGCCTTCCATGGGGCAGAGATTGTCCTTGGGGTAGGCTTCATCTCATGGAATTAATATGAACTTTCCCGGGCTTCCTCTGGAGTCAATCAAGGCAGATGAGCAAAAGGAGAGGGCAATTAATCTCTCCATATTACCCTAAATCCCTTCCAGTGCCATGGGAGCTGCCAACCCTCATCCAGTACTGTCCTTGCAGCTGCTGAGGAGCATGGACATTTTTGGAAGTGTCAGCTATGCATGTGATCTTAATACAAGGAGGGAAAGAATATGTTAAAAGTTAATTTGCCATAAAATATGTCCACATCCCTTTTTAGCTTTTAGAAGGGGTTTTTAACTGGGTAGGTTGAAGTGGCTTGCGGCAATAACAGGTCTGTCGTAGGGGTGATAGATTTCATTTGCTGATGGGAAAACGATGTGAATCAGCCTTGTCTGGCAGCGTGATCACCTCGTTGTAGTGGGAGAGTTCAGCAAGGCCACGGCTGATTAGAGGGAGGCTGTGGATGATTCCACTCCTGAGCTTTATCACTCAGCTTTCAAGGCTTGGGAGAAATATGTCAGGGGCTGTCGGGGATGAAATGAACTGTCCCAGCAGCAGGTGAGTCTCCTTCCAGGGCTGAGGGGAATACCCTTGCAGGGAGATGGAGTATGGAAAGCGCGGCTGGGGAAGGGAGGGGTGGGAGGAGGATGAATGGGAAGAGCTCTTCTTGCAGCTTCAGTTTTATTGATCTGGTCATCAGTAATGCGATGAACCTTAAGTGAATTTCAGGTGTCAGTGCCAAGGCAGGTTATTTCTGCCATAAACGGCATGTCAGGCAATCTGAGAACGCAGACATTCAGTGGATGGAGAGGAGAAGGGGAGAAGGAGATGGTGCTTCTCAGGAGCCTGTGCTTTGCAGGTGTAAGAGAGCTGCTTTCACCTCGGGCCAGGGGTTCAGGGGAAGTTCAGTGCTTCTCCAAACTGGAGAACTCCCAATGAAACACCCTAAAAATTCACAAGTGCCCTCATTTTCTGACAAGTAACTGCAGCCTCTCCTAAGGCTGTGCATCAGCCTCTCCCTCCCTTGGACCCAGGCCCTGAGAGTCTCATGCAGCCTTCCCCACTGCTTTCCATTGTCAATATTTCTCATTTTTATTGTCATTTTCCTTGACTTCTGGGAGTTCTTTTCAAATACTACAAAACTATGATGCTTTTATTTTTGTCTGAAAAAATTTCAGGTTTCCTTCTCTCTTGAAAAAGAACTGAACGTTTCTTTCAAAAGCAGTATTTTTTTCCAACATATTTCTCTGCATAGTAGACTGCTTTGGTCCTACAGTGCTAGATTGTACTTCCACAGCCAGGAGCCTGAAGGTTCTCTAAAAAATTGTGACTCCTAAATGGAGATGAATCCTGCCTGGGTAGGAGGTCTCCAAGTCCTCTGGGTCCTAACGCCTGTTTGGATTATCAGGTAATGGTGAGTATCTCAGAGTATCTTGGAGTAGGGTCAAACTTAAGGTTTGTCCAGTGAAAGGCTTAAAGATCTGCCCTCCCTGTGCCTACAAAACACAAACTGTCTTTCATTATGTTTCAAATTCATGTTTTTCAACTCTTCAATTTTAGGCTTTATTTGTGGAAGAGTGGAAGGTTTGGGAAGTGGACAATGCAATGAGTTATTGTATCTAATTGCTGTGCTGCAATTTAATAACATTTTTGCTGATTTTGGGTGTCTTAAAACAAATTTGTGTAGCTTATAGCCAGAGCCAGTACCCAGGTGGGGACGTGACCTCAGGCTGTGGGATCTCTTCTGAATCTCCCATTAAATTCTCACCAGCCTCCACAGTATCCTGTTGGAATATTTAATCCCCTTCCTCTGGAAATCGAGCCTTGTTGCTCAAAAGATAAGGAACTGGAGTAAGTAGCTGGGTAGTTGCAAGATCCCGGTGGATTTGGCGTCTCGGGATCCGCTGGTTGCTGACTGCATGGAGGCCACTGAAGCCTTTCATGGTATTTAGCTGTTCACTGAAGAATGTGTACAGGTCACTGACATTCCAAATCTTATGTTTAGTCTCTTTCCCCATTGCAATCCTTCCTTAAGGCCTTTGCTGTGCAGTGTTTTGTCCTTCTTCTTAAGGTTTTTGGAAGACAAGAGAGACCTCTAATATTTCTGATGCTTTAAAAACATGCACAGGACCCTGCAGATTGTAGCCTTAAAATTTCCTTCCTGGAGCAAATTTCTTCTCTTTTAGCATTTAATGAATACTCAGGTTGCTTTTCGGGGCACACAGGGAAATGTAGATATGTGCTCCAGATTAGATGCTGATACAATGCAAACACACTTACAGAGGAAATCCTGGCAGGGTCAGGTTCCCTCCTCAGATTGTATCTTTGCAGTGGGTTACTCAGTGCAGTAATTCAATCTTATTTAAGAGTCCCCTTCAATCCAGGGTAATGCTGTTTCCCAAAGCATTAAAAAGCTGAAGCTAATTACATCTTTATTTCATTAACTGTCCTGAACATTGCCCATACATTTCAGGGAATGGCATGACCTGATTTACAAACATATCACCACATATGCAGTGTCCATGCAAGCAATTTTATAAACATTCCTTTGCTGATTCCAGCATTCTGCCTGTTTGCAGCAGGGCTTGGTGGAAAGATCCTTGGTGGAATGAACCTTGGTGTTTCTTTCCTTCAGGAGAGCCAAGCAGTCCCGGCCATCTGTCTCCTGGATAGTGGATCTCTTTGGAGAGCTTTGAGACCAGCAACCCAGGAGAGGTTGGAAGTGCAGCCTGTCTGCCAGTGAGGGGGGGAAAACATCTCAGAAAGGGATCCTTTCACAGGCAGATGTTGTCCTTTGGGATATGGACAGGGCAAGTGCAGCAAGTCGCACTTTACTGCTGGGGAGAAGTAATATGGAGGTGAGAGAAGAGGGGAGACCCGGGAGCTTCTCAAAATGAGGCTGTGTCTTTTGGGCCATCCCTTGATGGTGAGAGGGATTAACACTGTGATTCTGGGACAGGGGGGTTTTGAAAAAAACACCCAATATTACTAGAGTGAGGATAAAAGTCTGAGATGAGCTCATGCAAGTGTAGTAATTCTGCTGTTTTCCTCCAGCCTTCAGTTCCTGGAGTCTTGCCTTCAGGCAACAGCACCGATTTTCATGGTTGTATTGAATATGTTCTTATCACAATGGTGGAGACAAAGAGCACGTTCAGGGTAAGGCCAGCTGATACCACCATCCATCCCAAAGCTGGTTGTTACCCCAATCCATCCTAAGCCTGAAGCAAGTTAAACCAGCCAGTAAGTCACATACTTGCTCGAGCTCCCTGTTCAGGAGTTTTTATAGCCTCTTTCAGAGACAAAGTCTGATCACTTTGTGCTCTCAGTATTGGTCCTACTGCCCTAAACTCTGCGAGTTTCAGATTTGGTGCTTGTGCTTTGGTGGGATTTGGGCAGGCACCCATCACACCCCTTGCCTTGCCATGGGACGGGGTGCTGGTGTGGTGGATTTATCTTCCTTCTCCTCATTGCAAGGATACAGGTGCTGGGAGCTGGGATTGCTCCAAAGCTACCCTCAGTGTTGCAGTCATTAGAGGTAAAATCTACCCCCCACTGGAAGCAGAACCAAATGTAATCAAATAAATATTATTCCCTTTCTCCCCTCCAAGCATTTTCTTACCAAAAAGTCATCACCTTTAAAAAATAAATTAAAAAATCAAATCAGCTGTCCTCTCCAAGCAAAGCTGTTATTTATCTCCTGGCAAAGTATGACAAAACCATTACCTTTTTTTCAACCTAAAAGAAAAACACCCTTGCCCGGCCCACCAGCTCAGCCTCCCATCCATGACAGCCCCTTTCCTCTCCCAAACAGGCAACAGATTTCAATTTAGCTTTGAGCGAGGGAAGCTCAATTGGATTATTAAATTTCACACACTAATTGACACGCCTGCCGTAAAATATAACTTGCAAAAACACAATTTATACTAATGACACAGGGAGGGGAAGCTTTCTGCTTCCAGTGCCCCTCTCCTTCCCCTCTCCCCCTGCTCCCATGGGAACGCGGCTTAATTGCCCCTCCAGCACAGGGAGGTGAGCAGGGCTGGGAGGTTAAAGAGAAATAAATACTGAAATGCTGATGGGATGTTTCCTGTCTCAGCAGTGAGAGCTAGGCAGGTTTCAGAGCTCACTCCCCTTCCCAAGACCTCCCCCGGGCTTTGACTTCTTCATCTGCAATGGCAACAGAAGAACCTCAACCGAATGCCCTGGCACGAGTTCACCAAGGATGTGTCACAGGGAGGCTTCTGCAGGCTGCTGGAGATCTTCATTCCCTGTGACAGACAGGCTGGCAGCTGCTTGTCACCCTGTGGATTCTCATCCTCCACCTCCTGCTGCTGTAGGGGAAAACCCTGCAGCAAAAGAATTCACACCTGGGGTTCTTTGCTGCTCCATTGCAGAGCTTTGGATACAATGCTCACAGCACCTTTTCCCTCCAGTTTCCCTCCTGGACAGCAGACTGGACAGAGGTAAAGTGACAAAGTGCTCTGTTCAGGGGAGTGACAACCCCAAAGAATGGGGCAGATGCTGACAAAGCTCCCAGGAGCATCTCAGCTGCTTCCTCAAAATTTCTTTTCCCAAAAAAGTTAAAGCACAGCCACTTTTCTTCTGGAAGATGTTTTTAAATAATTGATGACAGATTCTTAGCAGTGCCTAGCAGTTTAGCCGATTCTGCTAGTTAATTGTTACTTTCCCCAACAATCTAAAATAGACCCTCTTTTTTAAGAAATAGAGAAATAGTTCTTAAATTTGATTTTTTCAGACATGTGCACATGTGTTTTAAATTCCACTCCCCAAGCCCAGAGTCCTGCTGGGCAACACGGAATGGAGCTGGCATCCTTAGGAAGGAGATATTGTTCATAGTAAGGCCATATTCCAGCAAGGGGTGGGGCTGCACAGCTGGCACTGGAAAGCTGTTGGAGATGCATTTCGTGCTGTAGCATGAGACCTTTGCCTATGTCATAGAATCCTCCTGAAGCAAAAATCAAGTGACTTGCAGAGCCGTGGTCTAATTTTAGCTGTGTCTGAGTCACAATACCAGAATTTAAAATTGGTTATAGAGGCGGTGATTAGGAAAACTTTGAGTCACTTTAGCATCTTTCTCCTGCACGTTTTTTCATGCAAAGACCTTTCTCAACTGCAGAGAATCATGGAATCACAGGATGTTTTGGGTGGGAAGGGATCTTAAAGTCCATCCAGTGCCATGGGCAGGGACACCGTCCACTATCCCAGGGTGCTCCAAGCCCCAATGTCCAGCCTGGCCTTGGGCACTGCCAGGGATCCAGGGGCAGCCACAGCTGCTCTGGGCACCCTGTGCCAGGGCCTGCCCGCCCTCACAGGGAAGAATTCCTTCTGTATATCCAACCTGAATTTCCCCTCTCTCAGTGTGAACCCATTACTCCTTGTCCTGTCACTACAGTCCCTTTCCAATTTCCTTGTGGGTCCCTTCAAATACTGGCAGGTGCTCTGAGGTGTCCACACAACTGGTGTCTACCAGGGAAGCTATTGGCCTAACTCCACACCCTTCATGCTTCACCCTGCTGTTTAAAGAAAAGAAACCAGGAATTTATGGGGTATAACAAACCCAAAACTCAGGCAGCCACAGGGCACATGGCCTGGATATGGCCCCATTTTCTGTAGGGAATGACAAATTTGTTTAGATTTCACTCCTTTTGCCCATCCTGGGAGAAGGGAAGGCTCAGCCCCTGCTGCCTCAACCCCTCATTAATGCAGAGCATGGATTTCATTACACTGATTGCTCAATTCTGTTATTAACAAGACATAAATCTTCATTAGTTACTCTCAGCCTTCAGGTCACAACCCCTGGGAGAGGTCAGCAGTGGATACCCAGCCCAGGTCATGGCCCTCAGCCCATTACCTGTCCCATTAGTTGAGGCTGCAGTGGTGGGCTGGGGGCAAGTACTGGGGCTGGCTGCCCCCTTTACACCCATTTCCAGCTTTTTCTGGCACATTACTCTGCTGGAGCCTTTTAGATTTTCCCAGTCATGACTGGGCTCCTGGGAGTCTCCCACTGCAGATCTGAGCAGAGTCTGAGGGATGGGTACACAGAAATTAGTCTGTCCACCCTCACCAGAATCATGCCTCCCACTCTCATGGCAACGTCCCAGAAAAAATGGTAATATAATGTATATATATAAGTATATATATATATAAGTGTATATATATCTATAAAATATAAACACAGAATATAATGTATATATATAAGTATATATATATATAAGTATATATATCTATAAAATATAAACACAGAGAGACAACAGATACCTGCCACCAGCCTCTTTCTTCCTCCTGCTTTTCCTACCACTTTCCTTCTTCCCTGTTGCTTTTTCTCTTTCTTCTGCTCTGAACCCAGCCCTGGAGCAAGTTATTTGATGCTCCCCACAAGTTTTGTCATCAGAGCAATCAGCAAACAGCTATTGAATGTCATGCACTGTTCATATTCCCCCTCCAGCCATGGGCTGAAGAACCCCCAGCTCCCTGCACAGCCCAGCCCACACCTCCAGTCCCCACCAGCTCATGCCCTGCTTGTTTCCCACATTGGTGTGTGCTTCCCAACCATAGGCAGCATTCCCAGGTGAACGATGCACTGCAGACCTAAAGAGGGGAAAACATTCAGAGCTAGAAGAGACCTGTTTCCTGCTGCATTGACTCTGAATTTCTCTCAGCAGGTAGATCCAGGTGTGTTGTGTCACTGGCCATCCCATCAGCCTGGGGTGCAGGCAGGGACACGGGCGGTGCCATGTGCAGTTACGGGTCAGTGGGATTGGAGTCCCGCTCAGCACGGCTGCTTCCAGTCGGCACAAAGTTCTACCCTGCAAAAAATCCGCTTTATCTTGGCAAGATTTTTGTCACCCAGTGGGGGAGGAAGGCCAGGGGGACCAGGTGGCATCCATCCAAAATGGGCAAGCATTTCATTTTTGTCTTTATGGGCACTTTGTCAAGCAGAACTGCAGGTGGTAACTCTACAAACAGTAATTAACCACAAGCTGTGGGCAGTGTTAAAGTGCTTGCCCCATAACTTGCTGGTACACAGAAATCTGAGATGCTGCTTATAGGTTTTCAGCAGCTGAGTCAGTTTCTGGCCCAAATCTATTTGATATGGCACTCAGATAATGTTGTTGATTATTCTCCTGAGCACTCACTGGACCCTTCCTGTGTGAGTCTTGACTGCAAGTCAAACAGAGGTGGCAGGGAGCTGGGGAAACCCACACCCCACCCCACCAACAGGAGCTGGTGTTAACCAGAAATGCAGCTATGCAGCAGCATAATTAATTCCCTAAAATGCAAGGCAAGCTAACAGTCCTAATTAGAATGGAGACTGACAGTCTGGAGGTCCCTGGACTGCCCACTCCATTTTCTCAGGGCTTGTGAAATAGGGACAGATCATCCCTCCTGCCTTCCAGGTGGCCAGATGGGAGAGCACAGGGCACCCCCGATCAATAGCTCATCCCAGCCACGCCCTGCAGCAGCTGCTCCAGGGAGGCAGAGGAAGGAAAGGCAGGCCTGGGTGGTTACAGCAATAACATCCTTCCTCCCCTGCTCCATCTACAGGGAATTTTCCTCCTTCCTCCCCATGGGTGAAACTTTGATTCATGGCCCAAAGCAAGAGCATCCAGCACCGAAGGGGTTGTTGAATCCTCCCTCTTTAACTCTGGCTGCTCCAGGTAACTCCTCTGAAGGACCATATGATTTGTTTCACGGTGCTCTGGTCGTACCTTGTAGCACTGAGTACCACAGGGAAAATATTTCCTGGGAAACTGTTTGGCTTACAGTTTACTCTTCAAATTCAGACTCTTGATCCTCTCTGTGGTGGGATGAGCTCTGGAGAGTTGCACCAGGGTATGGAACATCTTGGCCAGATCCCTCCCTGTCCACAGGCAGAGTTTGCTGGTGCCAAAGGTGGATCTGAGCTGATGCTCTGCCCTTGCCCAAGTCTCTTGTATTTCTCACCCTCCTGCCTGATTCTGCCTCACTAAAACTGCCCAGAGCCTCATGTCCCGGGGCTCACGACTGACTCCTCTGGGCACAGGACCAATCCCAGGAGGAGGATGCTTTGTGTTTCTTTTTGACAGTCAGATGTGCTGTCTGTGCTGGTCCCGTTTCATGCTTTCCTGTTAAATACTGTTGTTAAGGTGGCATTTCGAGGGATTACCCTCTGGAGCAGACAGACAGACAGGTCTGTCAGTCTGTCTACTTAGCACTCTATCTTTTCTGTAAATACCCTTGCTCTCTAGCATGTGAGCCAAGGATTAAATGCACAGAAAGAAACACCACGACTTGGCCTGCAAAGTCTTTTGAAAGTTAAGTTATGGGTGTTAAATGTTAACACCATATAATGCCTCTCTTTATCGTATCTTTGCAATAAAGTGGTGACATGGCTCTATTATGAGCTGCTCACATAGAAGCTCCCAAACCTACGGTATTGTAATGGCATTTAATCTCCTTTCCAAGTGCCTGAGAGTTTCACACAGGCTTTGTGCTTGGCGTTGCTCTGGGATCGCTGAGCGCTCACACCGAGGCAAAAACATTTTACAGAGAAAAGATGAACTTGTCAAACCACCCCCAGCTGTTCGAGGCCTGGGAAACCTCACACTGTCCCCGGGCAGCCACAGTGCTGTGCCTGCCTCGCCACTGCCACACTACTGTCCTTCTCCCAGCCCCAAGGACACTGCAAAGTTGCTTATCAGCCTGTAAATCAGCTGTGGCAATAAAACGCTGGCATCCAGAGCAATAGCTTTTGTACTAATGTACTACTTTGCAATTGCTGTGCAAATCCAACATATTAATGACACAAATTCATTACAATAAATGAAGACACCACTGGCCAGGGGCCAGAGGCAACTAAAGACCAAAAAAGAAAGAAAAAAAGAGTTGTTTTTGCTCCTGCCAGTTGCCAAGTTGGTAATGTGAAATTGGATGTGTGGAATATGGAGCACTTTTGGTGAAGGATGGGAGGAAGTGACTGTTAAATATAATAATAACAGTGTCAGGGATCTGGGGAGTGAAAAGGGAAGCAGCTTCCCATGTGAGCAGTGAGAGGAGGTGATTTCCAGGGGAAATTAAGGAGGGAAATGTCTTCATCACTGAAGTGATGAATTATGTGAACCAGCTCACAATTTTCAGGTAAGAAAAGGTGTTCACTAATGTGAAGGACTTATTGCAACCTGGAGAGGGGGACTTTGTCAATTTATTGATTTATCTATTGCTCCCTTTGTCTTTCTGCTTTTGGATGCATCTCTCTCCATTTACAGATCCAGCTGTAACTCCATGTGCTGCACTTCCTATTGGTGGTCTATTGATCTATGTATTGACAAAGGATACAGAAATAATTGGAAACCTCAGATACTTTATTGTGAGAGATCTGAAAATCTTTAAGTTTAGTTTAGCAGAGGAAATGTGGTGCAATATGTACCACATCAAAGACAAGAGGACTGTTTAATTTACCGACAAGAGCAAATGCCTTCTAATTAAAATTAGAGCTATTCAAACGAGAAATAAGTCATAAACATTTAAGGATGAGGAAAATGAACTATTGGAACAAGTGACTGAGTGAACTGATGGATTCTGCTGTGTACAAACAAAATCTTCATAATTCTGGAAGCTACATATTACTAGGTTAAAAGTTGAAATAATTTTGTATTTATGACCCTTGTTCTACAGAGTCTTACGAGCTAATAAAGCTCTCTGGATGTGAGCTCTGCAGTCATGAACGTGGACTGGTGATCCAGGCTGTGAATCCTATCATCAGCATATCTTAGAAATTGAGCAACAGTGTAGAAGATACTCTGGTTTGGAAATTCACAGTTTGGACTTGGGGCTGGATAAAATGGACCCAGTTTCTGCTGCTCCTCCCTTCTTTCTCTCTACAAGTGTTGGACAAGGAGAGGGCAGTATCAGGACAGGAAGTCCTCAGCTACATGTGCTGTTCTGGCTAGGAAATCAATTCATTCTGACAAGAGAGAGGAAAACGAAATTAAGACAATGAGGGACATAAGCCATCATTTTCAGAAGGAACTACTCATGGAGACCTTTCACTCTCCTCAACTTCCTGAGGCTGTGGCCAGGTGGGGCTCGGTCTTTTCTCCAAAAGGGACAAGAGGGAATAGCCTCAAGTTGTGTATAGGGAAGTTCAGATTGAAAATCTAAACAGGAAAATTTTTTCACTAAAAAGGTTGTCAGGCATTGATACAGGCTGCTCAAGGCAGTGGTGGAGCCACCATAGCTTGGAGGTATTTAAAAGCCATGTAGATGTGGCACCTGGGGACCTGGGCTAGTGGTCAATGTAGCAGTGCTGGGTTAATGGTTGCACTCAAGGGGCTTTTCCAACCTAAATTACTATGATTCTATGTAAGCAAAATGACAGTTCTGGATGTTGCATTTACCTGCTTGGTGAGACAGCAAAAATGTTCAGTTCTGCAACTTCTGATTTGGAACTGTGTTGTATAGATGGATGAACGAGGTTTGGGAGACCACCAAATCTGTCCTCAGCCCACCTCCTCCCCTGGACCAGCAGCTGCCTGAGGTTTGACCACACCAGGTGCAAGGTCTGAGCTCTCTCTGCCCCTACCACGGAGGTGTACCAGGGTCCTCATGGCAAAGCTGTCTGTCTGCAGGTAAAACCTGCCCTCCAGCACCTGCTGTGACAGCAGCCAAGGGCACTGCAGATGATGGAAGCACAAAAAGGAATTTAGTTGTAAAGGTTGCAGGCAGCCCAGCCAAACTCCATGGCTGTTTTTGTTAGGAAACACCTTTTTTTTACCACCCCTTGATTGCAGATGCTATTTTTTTTTTTCTTCTTTTTTTTGACAAGGGGAACATAAATAACACGTTCCACACCAGGGCAGACGTTGAGCTGTTCCCTGACACAGCTCTGCTGGGGCTCCTCCACCAGCTCCCAAGCCCCCATTCACTTAAACACTGCAAGGCGAGAGCAGCTATAGGAGACAGAAAGTTTCTGTTCCGACCAACGAGGCAGTTGAAGGCTTTCCCCACATGAAATGCCAGCGTGCATTGATGCTTCAGAGGAGCTCCAGGGTTTGCTACAAATACAGTGGCAAATTCAGCTCAAATGACGGCTGATTAGAGCTCCCAGATAATGACTCGTTTAGCTGCAGTGCGTGTGCTCAAGAAGAGCTGCACAGCTTTCTAAAGGCTGGGAAGCCCAGCGCCTCAGCCAGAGCTGCCAAGGGAACGGATGTGCCAAGTGGAGCAGCGTAATGATATCAGTAACAGTAATTGTACAGCGAGGGAAGCAAACACTTAGCCCATACAACTGCAAATCTGCTCCAGCCTTGTGCGACTGTGCCTCTGCCTGTGCCTCCAATGGGGGCTTGGCTGCAGCTGAATGTACAAGTGGAGGCTTTCTTAGGCCCCTGTGTTTAAGTTTACCCTTCCCTCCTCCCTCGCCCCTCAGTTATTTAGCGAAGGCTCTCCTGGCTGTGTGAATGGTCTAATTCTGCTGGAGGCAGTGAAGACTCGTCACACTGGGAGCTGAGCATCTGTGCATTCCAGGTGTTTAGGAAAGAAACTGCTCATGTTCATGGGGGGGTGAGATCTGGGATGCTGCTCATGGGATGGGGATCAGGCTGTGCGCCCTTCTTTCCTGTGCTGAGTCTGCTCTTGAAAAGGGCAGTGCCAAATTCCAGGTTAATTTAGTGAGGGAACAGCCTTTGCTGTACCCAGCACTTTGGGGCCCCTCAGCAAACGTCACACAGAGCTGGGAGGATGGTGAGGTGTTGGCTAGCGTCCAGACCTACAAGGTGGGCTCAGACCAAGGGTTTCTTGGAGGAGCAAAGTCTGTGCTGACATTTCAGCTACATCTGGAGGATCTCAGCAAGCAAGCAGTGACTCAGCTTTGTTCACAGCTCAGGAGGTGTACTGGCTCCATCTACAACCCAATTTACAGTTATTTTAAAAATAGTTTCTGGTGTGAGGTGCAAAGCATCACTTGCACTGTTAAGGCAGTGCACTCCTGAACAAGCACCCATTCCAACAGCCAGTGTGTCTGCCACGGCTCAGGGCTCTGCCTCCCAGTGTGTCAGGCCAAACAGAGCCCAGTCTGGCTGCTGGCAGCATCCTCCCCAAAAAAGACCCCATGGAGCACACAGGCAGCCATCCCAAAGGAAGAACTGCCTTGGCAGTGTGGGATTAGACGGGTGGAGCAATCGTCTTAGGCACCATGTCATTATCTACAATTTCCAGGCCATCACAAATAGCAATTGGGGTCAGTTGTCCCCTATTATTGTGGAGCGTGGGATGGAGGGGGCTCAGCGAAGAGCAGAGCTCAGAGAGGGGCTGACTCTATTAGCACACAAATTGCAGGCTTTCAGAGGCTGTCTTCTGAAGGGCCCCTAAATACACTCAACTCTAACTAGGAAGTTAAAAATGTTAATCTAATTGTCACCCAGATGTGTTTGTATTATGTGAGTTTGTCCACTCCTTCAGTCCATTATTAGCCTAAAATGCAAACACAGGAGTCAGCTTTGACATTGTGTGTTGAGATGAGTGCTGCTATTTCATTTCTCTCTTGTCCCCTACCTCTCCCTCAAAGCTTGACTGATGAGGCCTTTAATGCCATGCCTGATGCACTGGGATATAAATGTCACTGAAAAAAAAACCAGATAAACTTTCTGGTTATAGGAAAACTACCTTAATATCATTACCTGTTAAGATAATTTGGTCCATTAGGTAATTTGCCTCATTCATGGCCCATTGTTTTAAGAATAGCTCCTGATGTAGGGTCAAAGTCCTTTACCTGTGCTACTAAAGTGATGTATTCTTAAAAGCACCTGGGATGAAACCATGGAGTGAGTATTCAGTGATCTGAGAGTGCAGGGATCAAGTCCTATGCTGAAAGTTTCCCTTTTTTTTCCCCAAGGAGCTGGGTAGTTTCAGAGTTGAAATTTGTATCTTTTGTAGTGCATTAATCCTTTACTGGAGAGTTTCAGCTACCTTCCTTCGCTCTAGGAGGCTTGGCAGAGTTAGACAGCTAAAATTAAGCAAAGTATTTGCTTGAGAGCTTCTCTGTTCAAGAAGGGGGCTGCAGTACAGGCTGTGGGTGCTCGCAGGGGAAAGGAAGGGGAGTCCCAGGTGAGCAGATCTTCATTTTTAGGTGATCATTTGATTAAGTTACTTTTTGAGCACAAACTTACAACATGAGTGGGAACTGGATTAATTTGGAAGAGGGGAAAGCCCAGAAAGTGGCAGGGTAGCTGCTGCTGTCAACAGAGCCCTGGTGACTGAACTTTACTAATGACTGTTTTTTCCTTTCCAGAGGTTATTGGAGGCTCCTCAATGAGGCTTCTGTGCTTCCAGTGGACCCGGTTTTCCAGAATAAAGGGAGCCTTCCCCTCACGTAACGAGTGTTTACCCGGGGGTGCTGATACTGTCTGAGTCTGTCACTGCAGGATCAAAACCAGGACTGCACAGGCCCTGATAAAGAGGCCAGATGTGCCCCTTTAATTAATGCAATTTGCTAAACACTGGAACAATTTAGTGGAACGTGATAGCACAGCAATCTTTGGGGCCAGGAAGCGCCGTCCCCAAGGCATCCCCAGCTGTTCCAGCTTTCTTTTCCACTCTGCCATTTTCATAAATTTAGAAACGGAAAGGAATTTCAGGGGAGCCACAACACGAGGCATGCGGGCAAACACAAAAAGAGGGTAAGGGACGTGCACCCACGGGCAAGTGCAGGGCACAGCACACGCACAGCCCCACGCAGAGCCCGACACAAACACAGCCCCGGCAGCACCAGCTTCACCAACAAAGCTGTCTGCAGAAGCTGGGACCATCAGATCCCCCCGACAGAGCGGACACGTACACAGGGTCTTAAACACCCTGTAACACATTCCCAAACACCCCTGGTACCGCGAGGGCCTCAACGCTAGGCTGGACATGGCCCTTGATCCTTCCCCTCCCAAACATGGGCTCATCCCTCCCTGTCTGTTCCCTGGCACTTCTGTGTGAGTTCATGCAAGAAACAGAAGAGCTCCAAAGTTTCTTGTTTAGACATTTAAACACTCTGGGATTTTTCTACTTAAGAAGTGGAGGAAGTAAAAAAGAAACAATAATGAGGGAAAATTAAGAAATTTCTTTAAAAGCCCACACGTTTCAGGGGAAGTGATGGGAAATTAGAGGCCTGTGATAGATGGGCTAATTTCCCTAACTGACAACCCATACAGCTCCCTGCAAAAAAACTCAGTGTTTAGGCTTGATTTGTGTTCCCCCCTCCTCTCTGTACGTAAGCCCAGAGTTGTGTGTTTGTAATTCACACTCTCAGTAGGAAAGATGTTGCTTTTGTATTGTAATGCACACGTGTCTCTCTCCCATCCACTAACAAAAGTCTCTGGAGGAAGGAAAATGCAATTAGAAAAAGAACTTTGAACAAACTTTTGATTTTTTCAGGTGTACAGTAGCACAGTTTTCTACTTCCCCCTGAATGCCCACATCATCCAGTTATCAAACAGGTTTATGCCATTTTGGGGAGAAGTCCTTTCATGTCAAAAAAGCAAATTGTGGTGGTGAAAATGGTGGGGGAGAGAGTGGTGAAAAAAGAGTGTCTCCCTAAGTTGCACGATACTTGGATGGCCAGCACCTCTGGAGCAGAGCAGTTGCAGAGATGGCTCATGTCCAGCACCAGCAGGGGCTTGGGTGCTTTGGAGTGTGAAAATGTGGTCACCACCGTGCTGCAGGTCTGGGATCTGAGGTCCAGCAGCACCCATTGTGTCCTGCCTCAGCTGCCGTGGGAGAAGGAATTTTACACCAGACTTACGACATTTATGAGGTGGCGGGTTTCTTTTGCACCCGCCTCATAAAAAGCAAACTCTGTGCAACCCAATTGTTTTCAAAATTCATGTTGAAAGAATTACATGAGAATACATGGGTTCGAGACCCCTTTCTCTATCCCTGCAGATGTTTTCTGTGCTCTCCAGCAATACAGTGATTTTCAGGTGTGCTTTCAGTGTGACATGATGTAATTTTTCAGTTCTAGAAGGAATCTGATTTCCAAACTTACTTCAGTTCAGTTAAACAGATTCTCAACAAGAGCCACTCCATTCACTCAGCTGTCCTAAATAAAATGGAACATTTTGCATGGCCTGAACTATTTTTTTTTTCCTAGTAAACTGAACAAAACCCCCAAACCTGTTACTTTATGTAGGATGAGCGCACCATTTCATTGACTTTGGCAGTCCCAATCCACATCAGAGATATGGAATAGAGGAGTCTCACGCACCCTGCAGGAATGCCATGAACCAGAATCAAGCCCAGCCCAGAATCAAGAAAGATCTGAATTTGTGTCACTTATTTAGAAAAATACCTACACTTCTTGCTTTTTCTTTATTTTCTTCTTTTTTTTTTTTTTTTTTTAAGCAGCATTTTTAAACTGAGGACAGTTAAAAGGCATCAGACTGAAGATGAGTGGGAGCATTGCCCTCTTCCAGCCTCCTCAGAGAGGGGAATGCTCTTGCTAACTTAAATAAGTTTGACAACCTTTAAATATAAACAGCTGATGAGAACTGATGAGAAATCTTTAAAAGAAGAAAAGGAGAAAAAAAAATCAAGCTCCTGAGAAGCTGAGTGA
Organism: Daphoenositta chrysoptera; assembly: GCA_013397915.1. Lineage (NCBI taxonomy): Eukaryota > Metazoa > Chordata > Aves > Passeriformes > Daphoenositta > Daphoenositta chrysoptera. Next base: position 268,148 of record VZRO01002710.1, read on the forward strand.
AGGAATATCAGCCCTGTCACCCCTTTCAGGACTGGACAAATGAGAAGGATGAAGGGACATAATTAGGTCTTGGGAAGTAGCATGGTCTCACTGGGAAGAGCCAGAACAGCACCAAGGTAGAACATGTCGGTGATTGAAATACATGGACCCAGCCAGGCAGGAAGACTAAATCCCTTTATTCAAAGAAGCATCTTAGTTTTATACACTCTCTCTTAGTACATCACTTCCTTCCATGGCAGCTCTGACCACACGGCCCATCGCACACTGCCACGTCAGCAGTGCACCCTCTAAATGTCTTTCCGTGTGTCAGCTCCCGGCTCGCCCCTCTCCCAAGGGCTCTGTCTGGTGACATCTCCTCCCCCACGGTGGGGGAGACAGGTTTCTTTGTGTTGTAGTGTCTTTTGTGTTGCCATATGCTCTCTGCAGGCACATCCTACAGCCCACAGCTCAACTTTATCCCATCTTTTCCATAAGAATATTTTGTGCAAAAATCATATAAAAGTCAAAATGTCTGTGGCTGACCCTCACCTGCAATTCCTGCCCTCCTGGGAGAGCATCATCCTGGGAACAGGGTGGTGATGAGGTGAATAACGAGTCCCATGCCCACGCCTTGCCCATAAAGACCTGTCACACCACAGCAGGAAATGAAAGCAGTAGGTGAGGACTGATTTGGGGCACGTGTGGGATCACCCCTGTGGGAAGACAGAGTGTGGCAGAGATTATGCTTCATTTGGGTCCTGCTTGATGTCAAAGGCCTGGGATGGATTTTGTTATGGAAGTTCCTCTGAGGCACCTCGGTCTTCCTTTGCAGATGGCTTTAAGCATCTTTGGAAATAGGAGGGAAGCTCCTTGGCCACAATAAAAGGCCTTTTTGGACCATAATGCTTGTTTTTGTTGGCAGAAATGATGCTTGTGAAGGCAGGACTCTCTCTGTCTGTGGCCACGCACATGCTCGTGTGTGTGTTTTGCTGCATAGCACAGAGTCAAGCCTCCAAACTGACCTTGAAAGCCCAAATCTACAAATCCTTTCCTACACCACCACACCAGTTTCAGGAAAATGCTGCCTTTCAAGTAGGGGTAGGAAATTAAAAGAAATTAATATGTTACTCAACAAGATTAATTAATTAGCTAATGTGAATACATTACTTAGGATCAGTAAAACCCCAGAAAACTTTTTATGACTGAGGAAATACGGTCTAAAGTGGTTCAATTCCAACCCAGTAAAACTAACATTCATCAGGGAAGCTGATCTGGAGACAAAGGTGCCGAGAGGGGCCCGGTGCCAGCAGCTACCTGGTAATCAGAGATGGAACAGAATCCTGCGCTCTCCAGGATGAAGGACTTGAGGTTACAAGATCATAAAACACAGGAGTCCATAAAGTTTCCGAGTTCTGAAGGCAGCCCTTAAAGTTAATATCATGCAGTATCCGAGCCATAACAACAAGTCATCTAGAGCTATTTATTATTCCTTGAGAGTCACCCACACTACACATACACCCAAAGTCCTTTAATGTCTCAGGAACATTCCTCTTATCTGAAGATTTATGGGAATATTATTGCATCTTAAGGAAATACCAATCAATTACTTTAACGCTGATTTCTGCCATTTTAATAACTTTCCCAAGGTGCAGACTGACCATATTTGACAGTGTAGCTGTTAAGTTGCAAGAGATGTCACTTCCCCTGGGTAATTGGACATTGTGTCAGTCCTGCTGTCGATAACGGCTGCATAATACAACTGTAGTTGTATGTTAAATTGCCATGTATTTCATATTATAGCCCTGTGTTATCCTCTAAACATCCTCTGGAAATCTTTTTACATGTTATTCTGTGCAGAGGAATGGTTTGACACAAAATTCATTGTTTCCATTTTAACTACAGGGAATTAGGTGCTGACACTCCCCCACAGCATGACAGAAGCCGGGCGCTTCGTCGCGTGCAGCTCTGAAAAATGACTCTCCTCTTCAAAATGGATATGTAGCCCTCAATGCTTTTAAGTTACAGCTGACTGTTTGTCTTCTTTTGCTTGTTTAAAATGGATGGGTTTCTTTTTTTTTTTCAAGCAAACCAATATATTATATTAAAAACCCTGAAGAAATTACCTTTAGGTGACTTTGAAAATCCAAATCCGAATACATCACGGTGATTCTTTAGGAGGCACCTTATGTCTGTGAGTTATACTTTACCATTTGACTCTGAACAGTATCCATCTATCTCTACATTTCTCTCATGCATCAGTGGAACAGCTCTTTCCTTAACGACCACTTCTGCACGCTGCTCCCTCCAGCACCCCTCTGCAGCAGGGCACTTTGCTTGTCATTCATTAACAAATTAATCCTGTTCTCCTGAACTGCTGGATTTCACTCCTGGCATCACTGACCAGATGTAAAGTGACAAGTGGAGTGAATGGTGGCACCTCTCCTTCTCCTAATGCATTAGGTGCCCTTCAATGAAAATGCTCTTCAGAGCAATGAAAAGCCCCCTTCCCGTGCTGTGACACTGATCAATTTGGACCAGGGCACTTAGTGAGAGCTCTCTGTGCAGGAAAACCGGGCTGAGACACAGCAGGTGTGGGCTTCAGAAATGGGGTGGGGGTTCATCGATGTGAGAGACCACCCAGGACGAGCACTCTGCCTTCCTTGTCTGGTGCATGCTCTGCTCCCTTCCTGCTTATCCTGGCACTCTAACCTTGATCTTTGCTGAAACTGAAGGACAGGGCTTTTCCCTTCCATGGACAGAGGGTACTGAGGACTTGCTACATCTTTTCAGGTGGTCTTTATTTTAACACTGTTCTTTCTTGTCCAAGATAAATAACTGCAGACCCTTCTTGCAGGTGAGCATTTCTGGGCTTCTAATTGCATTTACTTGTTGCTTTGAACTATAATTCTTGTTCCACACCTTATTTTTGAAATTAAGTGCCCCAAACTGGAGACACCCTGAATCATACGGAAAATAATTTGGAGAAGAGAGGGTATGTGGAGATGTCAGGGCAGCTGAAGGGGCCTAAAAGGAAGGCAGAGAGGGACTTTTGACAAGAGCCTGGAGTGACAGGAAAAGGGGGAATGGCTTCACACTGACAGAAATAGATGTTAGGGAGAAATTCTTCCCTGTGAGGGAGGTGAGGCCCAGGTCCAGGTTGCCCAGAGAAGTTGTGGCTGCCCCATCCCTAGAAGTGTCCAAGGCCAGACTAAATGGGGCTCTGCACATTCTGGTCTGGTGGAAGGTGTCCCTGCCCATGACAGGGGGCAGAAATAGATGGTCTTTAGTTTCCCTTCCAACCCAAACCATTCTGTGATTCTGTGATTCCATAGTATGCAGACTGGGTGCAGGTACTGCTTCTTTTTGCAAGGGATACAGCACCTGGAATGGATGGGAACTCGGCACGACTCAGAGTTAGCAAACAGCACACAAATCTCTAGTGGTTCATACCCATGGGTTGGAGGGTTTTCATTTCCAGGTCAAGCTTTGCAAACCAGGAAAAATGCAATCAAAACACAGTGCAATACCTCCCTCAAACTGTGCAGCTGACTGCATTTCACTGACACATTAAATGACTGCAGGGAATGAACCAACAGCTGTTTGCACTATTGTAGATAAGGTGTCACTGCCTCCCTTCGAAACCAAAAGGTCTTTTTCCTGTGAGTTGTGTCTAGGGAATCAAACTATGTGAGCAAGCAAAAAGAAAGAGAGAGACATCTGCCTCGGGAAGCTGCAGCTCTCCGGGCTTGATGCTTTGGGCTGTAGAAAGTTCTGTTGCTTCGTTAACAATAAAGGAGCAGGCTGGAGTACCCGGGCTGAGGTTTGTCCTGGAAAATCCTCAGTGAGCAGGAGCTACAGGCAGGGATGGACAGTTTGCTTGCCTAGCTGAGATTTTGCTTTTTTAGCTGGGATTTTCCTTTTCCAGCTGAGGTTTTGCAGAGTCTTTTCAGCCTGAGAGGAATTAAAGACGGACACCAAGGTCTTTCAAGTAAAAGCTGTCTGAACACAGGCCTGGCAGTGCTCCCCTTTTGCAGCCAGCATTCCAAGTGTTTTCCTATCTGCACAGCCTTCCATCAACAGCAAAGTGAGGAAGATGCTACTACTCTTCAAAGGGCCTTTTTTCTCCTTGATTCAGTACTTTAAAGATGGTGGTTACAGTGCATCTCTATAGGCACTTTCTGCAAAGTGAGAATTTGGAATTCAAAGGAGAAAGGATGCTGCCTCTCTCATCTTAATGGTGGAGAAGCCACTGGAATTGCAAAACAGGGAGGGTGGAGGAAGGATAAACAGTTTTAGGAAATGCCTCCCTAGTTGTTTTTCTGCTCAATCATTCTACATTTTGAAGCTAAAAATGATAAAATCAGAAGAAAATAATAAAGGATCAGTCTTAAAGGCAGTGGAGGAGAGGTGCAATATTTACTATCAAAATCTGGAGTTTCAAAACTCTGATACAGTGTAAAATATGTGAGATACCTTCAACCAACTCTTAAAATAGAAAGAACAGTAACATTCCTTCTAGCAAAGATGCAGATCGTGTGTAACAGCTACTGGGACTGTTCTTATTCAGTGCAAAAACTGACAGGGATAAGAAACTTTTCTAAATGTTTCTGGACATAGATTTTTATCATTACAATCCCAGTTTAAATCCTGAACATCCCAAGGTGACAAACCAAATGTCCTGGTTGAAGAAGTAAGAACTGAATTCTTCTGCCAGTGCCCAAGTCCCCACTAAAATGGGAGTATCAGCTGAAATATCAAACCATCCAGAACCCGCCAAACCAGTGGAAATGTTGCCACTTCTCTCATTTTCAGTGAATTTAGTTATCTTCAGATTTCAGGTAAGCAGAGGGCACTTCCAAGGCCTTTCAGCTTTGTTGTGAAATTTGTTCTACTTCTGAAACCAATCCTGTTGTGCTTTGCAAATGGCACATCTGCTACCAGTCTGAGACCTTTTATGTAACTCTCTGTTTATTCCTGGAAAGCTGGCAGAGTTTATGGTGTTCCTGAAAAGCCATTGCACTTGCTGGAATGTTGTCAGGTGGGAAAAGTTCTTCCAGAGTGGGGTGATCCTGCAACATCTACAGTCAAACTGATAAACAGGCTCAGACTCTGTGCAAACATTTTTTGCTTTCCTTTCACTGTTCCTGGATTTGGAGCCTCTTTTTTCTTGGTTTGAGTTAATGCATTGCAACAAAGCTGTGGCTTGGACTAATTACATTTCTGTGTCAAGAATGCCAGTCCTTGGAGCCTTCCCTCCTTCCTGCTCCTCTGGGAGGGTACTCAGCTGGCAGGCCCAAAACACTCCCTTCACTGATATAATCAAGATGCTGCAGCCACGCTGACAGTGCAGCACCTGAGATCCTGATTCACACGTGTGTGATGTTACTAACTCATCCCACTGGCTGGAAATGCTCTGGAGAGCTGTGTACAGATCTGGCCTTTGGTGAACCAGCACGGCTGGACTGTACGTGCAGCAACTTAACCTGGCAACCCACACCCCTGTCAGAGTCCTGCTCCATTATCATCCTGAGAATATTGCAAAGCCTCTTTCCCATTTAAAATGCAGATACTGCCTGTAGGCAGCCACATCTCTGCTTTATTTGAAGCATTGTTGCCCCCATTTGCTCAAAGTAGGCCTTGATTCCCATCAGTTGATTGAACCCATCCTTTCAGATTCCTGGATGATGTGGGGGCAGATATCCTTGTGCAGACAGCACACCACAGTGCTGGAAAAACGAGACCCTGCCAAGTCAAACTCTTTTTTTGGCATAAAATGTCCTTGCACACCCCATCACACTGCCCGCAGCTGAGTCCGCCTGCAGTGCTGGTGTAGCTGAGAGCAGAATGTGGCCCAGAGAGAGCAGGGAATGATCTGCCAAGGGCATCTCTCAGCTGACTACATTGCTGTGGGATTTCTCCTGCTTTGGGAGGCAGCCACATGTAAGCATCAGCAATGAATCTCCTTATTCTTTAATCAAATTAGTGTCAAACAAATTGGGTTTTGGGGGCCCCCTCCCAAGGTTTGCTAACCCCCTCACCTCTGCCTTTGTTTAATACATCAAGGGCAGAAATAGGAAACCTGAAGAACAGAACATTTTAACTACTCGCCCCTTCACTCACTTTTTCTTTCTTTCCCCCAAGGACAGTCTGTGGGACACCCTCCTCTTCATTGCTGTTTTACCTTCCCCTTTGGCTGTAGGAGGACAGATGCCCTTGGGAAGAATAAACAGGAAGGGCCAGGCTGCCTCTGCTGTTAAACCACTGCTGTTCCCTGGAGTTAACAGTCACAAATTCTGCCCTGAGTCTGCACGGCAGAAGAAACAACCTAAAGCTGAAACACCCTCTGACCAGCCTGGCTGCAGACCAGCAGGAAAAGCCAAGGGATTTTGATATGAGAATTTTTTTTCCAGCTTTCCTGGGACCATTGGGAAAAGGCCATCTCTTTGAGGCCGAACATGGGTGTCTTCTAGATCTGCACTCCCAGCAAGGGGCCATGAGAATTCATTTTTCAGCCTTAGCCTTCAGATTTTTATGACACAAAACCCAACAAGGCAAGAAATGGGCTTCCTTCCATCTGCCCAAATGCGAAGCACAGTCTATGTAAAGTACGCTGAGCAAGGTGCTGAGTGGTGGGACCATCCACCAGCCAGCCAGGACAAGGGATCATGAAGCGAGAGAAAATGCCCAGGGAACACAGCAACTCCTGGATAGCTGCAGATGTGCCCCAGCTCAGAGAACCCAGTGAAATCAAACCTCTCTGGGCTTGATGGTTGCACAACTTTGTTGCACATGAGTGGTGGGAGATCCCACTGTCCTTAGGGGGGTGACCAGGTGTGTGAGCAGCAGGCATGTGTGGAGGGTACAGACGTGTTCCCAAAACTGAGAGTACTCCCGTTGTATGTCTCAGATTCTTGGAGCACGCAAAGCTCTGCTCCAATGCGGATCTGAAGTGGGAAAGTTACCATGTCTGTACCTGCTATTAACATTTAGAAGGTAATCTCCCTAACACCATAAATGCTAACTACTCTGGCATGCCCTTGACAGCTGTAATTGTCTGTAGTCCTGTAAAAAATAACAGCCATCTGGCAGAAAGTACTGATTCTGGGAGAGGAAAAGGGAGACAGGCACCAGCAAGAGACCAAAGCAAATCCCCCAGAACAGGTTACCTCGGGGCTATTTGATTGCCTGGCAATCTGCTCCTGTCCCTCTTTTCAGCTGCTTTCAATGTCATGGGAGGAGCATCTTTCTGTTTTAGCCTTACAGCCAGCACAAGACCAATCAGAATTTATTACAGACAAGGAAGTAGAAATACTTCAGCTTCACTGGAACTGACAAACATGATAAAAAGAGCTGGCCTGGTGGAGATCAAACCCATGGGCTGCATACGAAACATTGCTCGGTGTATGGAAGGAGTGTATTGCCCTGATAATTGTGTGTTGTAGATCATCTGGTGCTTGCAAAGAATGACCTGCCTATTCCTCAGCATCTCTGGCTCTCCTCATCATTACAGCCCTTGGAAAAAATGGCATATTAAGTGCGAAGACCATCAATCCTGGAAAGGAAATGATCCCTATTATTCACAGAGCCAGAGCACTACGGGCAGCCAAATGCCAGCTCCTCCTGGGGCATCCCTTGCCTTTAACCTCATCCACAGAGCTCTTTCCTGGGGTAAAGAAAGAATCCAACTCAGACAGGCTGTTTATTCACTGGCCTTTCTGATAAGGCTGCTGAAAAAGCCTATGGAAAATGTGGGAACCGGGAAAGCAGGATCATTTTCCAGCAGGATCCATCCCAAGAGTCACTGCCCAGCCTCGCCATTGGCAGTGAACTGGAATAATGTGCTTAGTATTGTCTGCAGTGAATTTTGGCCTTTGCTGCAACCCTCCACCTGCAGAAGGGAGAACTCCTGGGCAATGCTCTGACAGAAAGCAGGAGCCCTGACAGCTCAGAAAGAAAGAGTTTTCATCCAAATTCCATGACACAAGATACCCAAACAAGTTCAAACCATCCTTCAAAAGTCATTCACACTTAGCAACCCTCTCTGAAACTTCCCTAAGGTTATGGTCACATTTGCACTGTGGCAATGGAGCAAAAGCTGTCTCCAAACCACGAGAAATTTGAAATTTTGCATAAATTCAGAGCTGCAGCCACAGGTTGATTCCATCTTTGCTGGTGGTTTTACCTTTGCAGCTTTAGTGGACTGCTGAGTTGTTCCCTCCCAAGGGTGGGGCGCTGACTTCCTTCCACCTCCTGGTCCCTTTTTGACGACAAGTTCTGTTCTCAGATTTACCTGAAATCTCCCTGTGGCTTTTTCGTACCCTCCAAGGAAACAGAAGACAGTGGTCTCTGGTACAGCCAAATCTCCCGAGCATGGCTTGACTGCAGTTAATGATAACAACCACCACCAGAGCAATGAGGAAGAATTTCGGGAAGAAAAGGGCACATTTCAGTCCTTGCTCTCAGAAGAGTTGATCTTGTCTTTAACCTCTGGATGAGCTCACATGAGCTACAGATCGAAGACATCTGCTACCAGACAGCTGCATTCACAGCCTCTATGAAAAGGACCACCAAAAAAAGCTGCAGCCTGTGGCTGCCTGATCCCTGCCCTCATGAAGGAGCAATCTGGAATCTCTCTAAGGTAAATTCATTTTGGCAAGGCACCACAGCCAAAGTCACAATGGCAGCCCAGCAGGAAGGTGAGCCAGGCTTTGGGCCAACGCACTCACAAGATCTCTCTTACAAAACTGTATTTATTTTATATATGCCAACTCACTGCCAGGATTTAAGAATGGTTTTATAAATGACATTTGGCTTAATTTTACCTTTTTTTTTTAAAATTTGTAATCTAGTTCCTCAGGACTGAGACTGTCACATGAGGCAGGCAATGGTTCAAGCCTTTTGCATCTTGACAGCTGCATTGGTACAGCTGATCCAGTGACTCACACTGAACATCTCACAAGAGGATTTTCTCCAAAGGATTCATATTTAGACCTTTGCTTCCCCTAAATTGCTTTTCCTGACCCCATTTAAAAGTGCCTTGAAGGACACTGACACTTGCTTTTCAGGTTTTCATCTAATCCTTCTCCCACTTTGCATAAATCAGGAGTAATTGCACTAAAGTCTATTTCTTCCACGAGCATTAGCAGAACTGTTACAGCCAAAGAGATTTATTTTGAACACTGGATTCAGTCCTAGCAATAAGTAGTTTCCAGCACGGCAATCGCTCCTCACTTAAAGGACCACAACATGGAGTTTGCTCATCTGTGTCTCCTGAGGGCTGGGCTCACCCTGCAGCCTCCCGGGGGTCTGTCCCACTGCTCAGTTCCCCATATCCATGCTGTGTGCCACCCTCTCTGAGACTGTGGACCCTTGGTTACATGTGGGTGGAAGTGGCAGGTGGGATCAAGGGGATGAGCAGGCAGAGCCATGACAGCCTCCCTGGCAGCTCCGGGGCACAGCGACGGGTCAGAGACACAGAGCAGAGTCCGTGGCTCGGGTTTGGGCAATGTTGGCTTCCAGGGATTCATCCAATCACAGTTACATGGTTTTCGTTGTGTGCTTCCAGCTTCTGTCTGCCTTGTTGTCCTGAGCTGTTCTGAGCGCTGCCAAAGCCCTCAGCTGAAAATGAGTGGTTTTAAACCTGCTGCTGCTGTCATACTGCTTGGCTGGGTTTCTTCCCTCTTACCTGCTCCTCCCTGAGGATACACATCCCTAACCTTACACATCTCTCCTGTCCCCACGACTGGCTGCCAGATCAGGGACTTCATCTTGCTTTATTACCTGAAGGGACAATGAACAACTGCAGAGCCAAATGCATCTCTTTATTTAAGTCTTTTTAAATCTGTGCTGTTACCATAGTTTGATTCAGGCCATTGGCCTTACAGCCCGAAAGAACTGGGTGTCATCAAATGGCCATTATCAGCTGGCAGTGTTGGGAATAGCTCCAGCTGCATGTCCACCCTCGCCTGAGCAGGATCCCGATGCTTCCTGCATCACCTCTCATCCTCCATCGGCATCATGTGGCCTTCAAAGTCCAGGACACCGACTCCACCTTCTTAGGGAGGGGCTCTCTTTGTCTGACTGACAGTCTGCCTGTGGCTCCCACTAATTCTATTCAACACAGACACGATCTGCAGCATTTTGCACACCAGTCCCCTCAGAAAAACTGCCTTTCCAGGGAGGCTTGTGGCCCTTAAGTTTACGCGAACATTTTGTTCAGCATGAGTGTTAAGCAGACAGCTCTGGCTGAACTGCAGCTCAAACAGGCAATTAAACAGCAAGCCATCCACAGCCCAATTTACACTGTTCCAGCTGAATCCATCACATCCACGGTAGTACAGCCCTTCCCTCCTTAATGTGTGTAAAGCCATTTCTACTGCCTCCTTCATGGTATCACCTATCCTGAAATCATGATTTTAAAAAGTCCTCCTATACATTCAGACAGAAAAAGGACTAGAAATGAAATGTTTCTAGTTTACTGGAACATCACCTCTCTGCTCTGTGGCTCAGGGAGGTTTGGGAGAGCAGGAGCCTCACTAACCATTTTGCAAGGCTATTGAACATACCCAGACCTAAACACAGCAGCACAATCACCTTGGAGCAACAGCTCAAATCTCAGCCAGGCTTTCAGCGTCTTATGGAAATGGGTTTGAGGAGTTTGCTCATCTCTTCCTTGTGTTTGTTTCCCCTTAAGCCCCCCTGTCCCAGCATTTGTCCCAGCAGCAGGAGGCAGCTCTGGAGAGGCTGTGGAGGTGCAGGGAGGGCTGGGGTAGGAGCCCAGGGCTGGCTCATGTCCGGGGGATCCCTGTGCTCTGAGTCAGGTGTGGGGTGCATTGGCTGGGCCCTGTGGGGACCAAGGCTGGATCAGGGCTGAGGTGTACCTGGCTCCCCGCCTGCGCCTCCCCAGCCCTGCCAGATTAAAGAACACCAGCTTCACACAAAGTGGGAGTAGCAAAAACGGGGGAAATGCACTTGGGACAGAGAAATGTGGGACAAAAGCTGCAAGTATTTCCATCAACCTAAGGCCAGGACAAAACAATAATTGCTTTGCCAGCCCGGAGGAGAAGAACAAGACCAAGGGTTTCTTTTCAGAGGAGCTGAAACAATAGTAACAAAGGGCCACACAGGTCAGTAACACTTCAGCAGCTCACGTCACCTGAGGAGCTGGTCCTGATCTGTCACCTCCCTGCTGCTCACTGACAACTGGAGGTGCAGAGCCCTCCCCGTACTCAGTGAGCGAGCTCTGCTGCGTTCCAGCACGGGGCTGCTTCCTCCCTCTGGTGACTCCATGATTGTCACATGCCTCTGCCCCCACCCCTGCGCCTTCCCCAGCCCCTGGGGCTCATTTGCAGGGCTGGGAAGGGGGAGAAACTCCTCAGCTGCTGACTGTCGACAATGTCCTAAAGAGTGCGGGAGCTGGCAGGGAACTCTACCGTCGTTCAGCAAAGGCTTTGGAGGGGCAGTGCTTGACAGACATTTTTACAGCCCCGTTGCAAAAAACCACCCTCTAAACAATAAGTGGCAGCTCATAAAAGAAGTGGCAATTCCTTTCTATGTGGGGTCCCTGACAGGTGTGCAGCAGGAACCAAACATCCTTCTAAACTCCCTGCTGACCAGCACGGCTTTGGTCCTGGAGCTTGATGCTCCTTCCAGTGCTGAGGTTTGTGTCAAATGGGACATCCCCACTGCCCCCTGGACATAGGAGGGGATGGAAAACCTGCAGGGGTATTTCCCAGTGTTTCACACATAGCTGGGTGACAGCAGGCAGACTGCCAGAGGTGAGTTTTGCCATTTCTTCCTTCTTACACAGCTGGTCAAGAAGAAGAGGTGGTAATTACAGATCTATGCCCAGGATGGTGGGAACAGTGTGAAGCCAGAGGTACAAACAAACAACAGTTCACAGCTCAGCTGTCTTAGACATGCACTGAGCTCCTACGCAAGAAAATTAAGGTGTTAACAGCAGTTTGTTTTCTGCCTTTGAAACCGGGTCTTTCCTAGGACAGAACAATTCATTTCCAGAAAAAGAAAGGGGCTGATGAAGTTTCCCAGAGCAGCACAGTGTGAGAAGAAGGCTGTAGATTTGCCCCAGCTGCAGGTTTTATTGGCTTTAGAGCTGGGGCAAAGTCATGGTGAAGCAGGGCCTGGGCTCGCATGCTTGGTTCCTTATTGGTAAAACACTTGGAGGAGTGACTGGGAGAGGACCTTTCCCAAGCCCAGTGTCAGGGGTGTGGGAGGGGCAAGACAGATCAGGGTTCAACCTCCTCGTGCAGTAGCTGAAGCCATGCACCCGAGATAATCTTCTCATCGTGTACGTGGACAATCTCCCTTCTCACAGGTCTTACCTGCCTTTTGTCAGAAATTCATGGTCAGAGCTCATGGGGTAGACAAGAGAAATATGAGTAGGGCAGAAGCAGAAGTTGCACCCACAGCAGAGCAGCAGATGGGGAAAAGTCCTCTGCACTTACCTGCCTGCCTTTGAGGCCCCAGTCTTACAAAGACCTGTAATTAATTAATTAACAATTAACTCTTGTGCCTGCCCAGGAAATGAGGGTGAGCTGGATGTGGGGCCGAGTGTCCTGCGCACAGTTCTCCTCTGAACAGTCAGACATGGATCCCACTCGAGCCAGTCTTAGTAACAGCCCTTAGTGCAGATCCTTTATTGTGGAAGTGTCCCAGGTGCACTGAACTCCTTTTGCAAGTAAAGTCACACTGTCAGCAGCAAAAATGGAGGTTTCATCCCTTCCTGTCCCTCCAGGTGCCCCCACTTGCAGCCCTTGGCTCCTCACAGAAACTGGTGACCCAGATTGTAATTCCTGGAATGAAAGCACCCAGCCTTTGTGCACCTCATCGCAGCCACTTTCCAAAGCATGTGTCTGTCAGCAAAAGAACCACTTTAATGTTTGCAATGCGGAGGAACTGTTTATTCTCATGCTGGTTTCTCTGGGGTGAGAGAAAGCTGTGGGCAGCGAGGGATTAGGGGGTCCATTGTATCCTTTGCTGATGTTGCCCACCATTGGCTGCCATTTGCATGCATCCCACATTCAGGGCCTGGGGGCATGGAAACAGCCACCCCACCTGCTCCTGGGGCTGGGCATCACTCTATCAGAAGCTGTTTTGAGTGGATTTTGGGGGGGACAACTGTTCATGGGGACAGGGGTTGAGTGCGTGTCTGTGTGGGGAAGGTAGGGCAGAGGGGGAGGAGGGAGAGAAACAAGAGTAAACATGTTAGGATTTTCAAAGCCGGCAGAGGGCCTGGAAAAGGACAGGCTTTGAATTCTGCATGTTCTTTTAACTCGGCCTCTGGTTTGAAGAAGAGGTCCCTGAAAGCCTGGTAAGCCTCATTGAACTTGAAAAGCTACAAGCTTCCTTTCTTCCCCATTTACTTTGTCTTCTCTTATCTCATTCATGTGAGACATTGCTCCCACCCCGGCCCTTGCTGGAGAGAGGAGCCGGCCGAGCCTCCGGCACTGTGGAGCAGCAGCACCATCACATCCCAGAGAGCCCCGGACAATGGGCAGGAATGGTCAGCGAGGTGCTGCAGCGGCCCTGCCAAGCCTCGGATCCGGGCTAATCGGGGGGGACTGGGGCTCCCTGTACGCCTGGGCACAAGGACCTGCTGCCAAAGGGCTGCTAAAGCCAGGCCGTGACCCTGAAGGCACCCTCTCCCTGAGCCCTTCTGGAGAGAGGAGCCTTTGGGCTTTGCTGTGCAGGGACCCTTGTCCCGATGCTGAGCCTGCAGCTGCCCTCTCAGTGACAGCCCCACACACCAAAGGCTCTCCGAGAGCAGGTAAAGTCTTACTGGAGGTCCCAGTTCCCCCCTGAGCACCAATGCAGACTCCAGAGGGTGCAGTCACAAACATTCCCAGCCAGGCCCAACTGCACAGCCACATCCTTCCTGTGGGGTTTTGCATAACTTTGCCTACTGCCATGACATCAAATCCCTGTTCCCACCTCGCCAAAGGATGAAGGCTCAAGGCACTATTTGCGAGCTGTGCCTCATGCCCAACCAGACAAATCCAGGATCCAGGAATGACTCCACCGCATGTGCCTAAGTGCTTTATGGGATTTATCAAGACCAGATCTAATTCTTACCTTCGGTGAGGACAAAGCTGCATGCACCATTTAACACTGCTTAATCCTACTGGGAAGGGGAGATAAAGCCCCCAGGTGTCCCAGCACACCTCAGCAAGAATATTGCACTACCAGTTATAAAGAATCACCCTTGTCCATGTCATTCCTCAGTGCTGATTCTTCACAGCAGGTATTTGCAGCCAGATCTTCTCCTGCAAGCTGCAAATAAAACTGAAAACTTACAGCCAGGTGGGCCTTTTCTGATGAATATTGAACTAAAAGGCAGCTTCCTGCAGCACTTCTCCCACTGTGAGTGGGGAGAGGGTGAGGGTTTGGAGACCCTTGATAAACAAGTAAAAGCTCAGATATAATGAAAAAACCTTTTGTGACATAAGGACCTCTGCATGTCAAGTAAATTCATTATATACCAGCTTGACTGGCAATCTGACGGCCTCCAAGTGTCTGATGCAATTACACTGAGATGGGGGAGATTGTACAGCTGTGCTTCCCTGCTCATAAAATGGAGCCAAAGTAACAAAAAGGAGACGACAAGAAACTGAGGCCTTTCCACTGGGCAAGGCAAAGCCTGGTGGAGTTCCAGGGTTCATGGAACACTTTGATTTTGGAGTTCACAGGGTTCACAATGCAGGGAGAGTTCACAAGCTTTTCCTCAGACACCTGAACCCGGGGGGTTCTCCTGTCTCCTGTCCCTCCCCTTCCACAGGGAGATCCATTAAATACACAGAAGAGCACTGCAAAGCCCACTCTGATCATAAAAATCAGGGATAACTCTGGTAAATTCAGTATATTTGCCCCAGTCAATCAAGCCCAGTATGTTTTTTCACCTGAGCCTCAGTGCAGGGGGCTTTCCTGCTCCCCTCCCACAGCAGCACTGCCTGAACATGTGGGATAACCACAAGTGTGGCATAAACACACGTGTGGGATAACCACACATGGGACAGGAAATTGCCAAAGCCTGGAGAGAGCAGATACCCAGGGAAACCCCATGACATGCACATATAAAGAGCATCCCATAATATTCTGCACGTACAGGCTCAATTAAAAGCAAGACTTCCTTCCTCCAATGGCTGGAAAATGAGCACCAAACTCCCAGCTGTGCCCAGCTCCCCAGTGCCTTTGTTGCAGCTCAGTTCCACTCCTGACTGCACTGGGGGATGAGTGTGACTGGTGCTGCTGTGTGAGCACCAGCTCAGCCCCAACCCCGCCTCAGTCATGCTGAAGGACATCTGGGTCAGCACAGCAGCCACTCCAGTTCCTTTTCTGGTCAAGAGAGGGATCCTCCAGACATTGTTGTCCACCTTGATGGGACTTGTGAGGATTCCCACCTGTTCAGGCCGTGATGAGGTCAGTGAACTTTTCTTTCTTCTCTTCCACGTGAGGATTGCCAGCTCTCAGCGAAGCAGGGCCTGCACTGCCGTTCCAGCTCAGGGTTTTGCCTCACACTGGGAGATCGACACCTGCTCACGTGAGCCAACCCCACAGCCCAGTGGCTGGAGACGTGTGCTCTGTACTTCAGCTTAAACCTTTCACTCAAACTTTTAGTTTA
Organism: Daphoenositta chrysoptera; assembly: GCA_013397915.1. Classification (NCBI taxonomy): domain Eukaryota; kingdom Metazoa; phylum Chordata; class Aves; order Passeriformes; genus Daphoenositta; species Daphoenositta chrysoptera. The sequence goes on from VZRO01002710.1 coordinate 283,764, forward strand.
AACCTTTTCCAAAATGACATGAGATAACCTGAAAATTACTTTCTGAGAAGAAAGAAGCAGCTTCTGCACCGAATATTAAACCTCTTCTTCCCAAGCGAGACAAGCCCTGAGACCTGCCCGTTCCTCCCTCTGTTACAGCACTTTGTGCCCCCAGCCCGGCAGGCACCAAATGAGCCCTTGGAAGGAAAACTGCACAGCAAAAGGTATTTCTCCCATATATGAGATTCTCTGTAATAATACCGAGCAGCAGGATGAAAAGATTGAATCCAAATTGTCTTTTCAGAGTTCCCTGTTAGGACATCTCACACTAGTAGGGAATGCCTGAAGGAAGGTACACACTGGCATTAAATTTTCCATCATTTTGAACTTTCATTAATTAACTTGGAGAAAGTAGCACCATGTTTTCTATTTACACCCAGCTATTTGTGCTGTATATTGGATTAGATGATAACCTACTTCTACTAAAGTTATGGCAATAATTTAGGGCTTGTCCAACTCAACAGGAAATTCCAAATGAAAAAAGAAATTTCATTTTAACTGTGGATGAATTAATTGTGTTTGGCTGTGAAGGGTTGTCTCTCTTCATTATTTTAGTTTAGGCTGGATTATATTAAATTAGATTAGATTGATGGATAAGGGGAGGAATGGAAGGACAATATATCCCCTTTTTAAGAATAATATGCAAAAAAATTGGAGCCAGAGGAATTTCACAAGAATATAAATCTGAATAAAGTTAGACGACCACTGTGGACTCTTTAACCCTGAAATAGTTTGGGATTTATTTGAAGACATGTGTAATTACTTCTCCACACCATGTACTCCTTTACAATATTTCTATAGCACAAAATCATTCCTATTGAAAAATATCCCGGTGGATCTCTTCCTGAAAATCTCAAAGATTTTCCAAACAGCAGCATTTGGCAGCAAAAACCTCCTTGGCTCAGGAGATATCACTGCTTTGCAGACTTTTTTTTTGCTATGCCTAAGTTTCAAATGATTTTTTGCTAACTCAGAAATACATCTGTCTGTTCCTACACAGGAGGGAAAAGGATTCTCTGCAGTGAGACAACACCTCAGAGGCAATTCTGAGCTCCACCAAGTAGTTTTCCAGTTCTTCAGAACAAAGTGGTTGACTTGGCTTGGAAACTCAGCCAAATAAAATCTCGAAATTCCATTTGGTTGACTACAATTGGGAGTTTATGAAAGAAAATCCATTCCTCTACCAAAACTGGGCAGTTTAGAAGCAGGAAACACCAGCTGGGATTTCAAAGCTTTGGTTTTTATTTCTCTTTTTTTTTTTTTTTTTGCACTCCCTCTGTCCAGACTCATCTGAAAAACTACCTGCAATTCAAAAGGTGCTGAAAATTTAGTCCAAACTTGAGTTATCAACACAGACTCAACTTTATGATCCTTTTATCTGATATTTAATCATGTCTGAACACCAACAAATGCATGTTACTGAAAGAGGAATGGTGTAACTAGTCCCAAGGCAGCCTTGCCTTGGGGTTTTTGCCAGGCAGGCATTGTTTAGCAAATGCTAACGTATTTTCTGTCCCAGTTCAGCAGTTTCCTTTGCTAGTCACTTCTTTGCGTAGATGTAGCCATGGCCTCTCTACTATGAGCCGGAAATTCCATAAATTATTAGAGCTGAGTTTTCTAACCCTTCACCATCCAAATACTGAGTCTTTCCTTCATTGAATCCTACTCTGAAGCCGGAAGATGAGATGGTGTAAAACTCAATTTATTGGCTTTGAAAGGGTTTAGATTTTTTTTTTAAATGATTATTAAAAAGACATTTTCTCTACAATTGAATAACCCCACTGGTACTTTACTTGCAGCAACTGCGAATGGGCGTCTGGGCACAGCTGAAAGCTCAGGATGCCTTGTGCCCTCGTGCCAGAGCAAACATTCATCCCCAGGCAGTGCTGGCGCTGCCCGGAGTGTGTCTGGGGATGCGCAGGACAGGGATGGAGGCCATGAAGGGCTGCGGTTCCAGGGCGAGCAGATCCAGCCCCACCACCAGCACCTGCAGAGAACGTCACAGCCTGGGAGCACGGGCTGGGAGCCTGGCTCCTCTCATCGCCCCGCACCTCCCAGCATGTGCTGCCTGCTAGCAGAGCTTTCCTCCTGAAGGAAATGCGTGTGAGCCCCAGGGCAACCCAGGGCTCACAGACACCCAGCACAGTCCATCCCTCTTGGCTTCTCTCACCCCCACTCAGACCTGTGGCTGGAAAACCTGGGGTCCTGTCTAGACGACAATTCCTTAATCTCTGAGTCATACTGGGCAAGGACTCTTCAAAAGCTGGTTTGGTGGCAGGACCCTCTGCTTGACAGAGAGGAAAATCCTGCAGGATTCATAGGAATTTCTGCTGAGCAGATGGAGGGAAATGCAGTGAGAATGGTCCTTAATTAAGATGTTTTGTATACTGTAAGTCAGGCTATCTGCAAAAGTACCCATGGAGCAGATGTGTTTGATCTTATCACACTTGGTTCTGCCACAGCCTTGTTTAAGGCTAATGAATAAAAAGATCGATTTCTTGGGATGAAATGAGGGAAGGAGGGATGACTTGAGGGGAAATACTGAGTATTATAACTCAAATACTGAGTTGAATGTTGAGTCATACAACTTGTCACACTATTGTCACACTAGAAATAAAATCCATACTTTTTATTTTAATGGGATTTCTGAGACTTTCACACTATTTGGTAGTCAGGAAGAAAGAATGAGTCTCAGTGGATAAAGCACCAGCTAGGGTTTGTTTTCCCAATGCTCAAAACTCTGTCTTTAGTGTGAAATAGTTACATTAAAAAGTCGTCCCTGCCCCTGGGAGATGCATTATCCAGGAAAACCACTAGCACAATTCAGCTGAGTCCTTTTCCCTGACTGGAATCACAGAATCACTGAGACCTCCAAGATCATCAGAACCAACCTGTGACCCATCACCACTTTGTCAACGAGACCAGAGCACTGAATTCCACATCCAGTCGTTCCTGGGACTCCTCCAGGGACAGGGACTCCAACTGCAACTTCGAGGTGCGCTTGAATTCTCATGACCAGGAGCACAACCTCTTTCCTCTGTCTTTAGCACCAAGAAGTTGTCATATCTCTGTCATATCTGTTGTCCACACTGAGATGACCTCAGTGGACTCACACTCTGTTTCACTCTGTTTCTCCTGTTCTCTGCTCCTTTCAGTGGCAATTTTGCACCCTGGCTCAAGAGCCCCCTTGAGCATGCAGAGAACATGTCTTAAAAACAAAATATCTCCTTTTCAGTGAAATGATTTTGCTGGCCCCGCTCTGCTGTTCTCACACTGTGTATTAGCATGGCTAAAACGCTGGAGAAAATTTGGCTACCAGGAGAAAGGCTCTCAGAGCCTTTCTCAGAGTCATGCAGTGAAACAGGAGATGAACCTCACAGAGCTGAGCACCTCATAAACATGGGGGAGGATGGGGAGAAGGGAGGGAGCCAGGAGCCTCTTTCTGGCACTCCATAAACCTCAGCACCCAGAGTGGCATTTGCTTTGCTTTTTCAGCCTTGCAAATTTTATTCTTTCAGAGCACAAGACTGTTCTGAATAAGAAGATTTGGCTTTTAATCGAATTATTTATCTTCCGTGTTTTGTCCTTTGGGGTCCAAAGCAGGGAAACCAAACACATATTAATACATCTCCATTCCACCAGCCAAGTTCTCTGGAGACCCCAAAAAGCCGTTGCTGATGTGCCCATCTTGCCACCAGTTATTTCTGGAAGCCCAGCACGTACATAAAGTGTTGCTGTATGTATCAATTAAACCCGATCATGCAGACCAAGCCTGCTGTGAAACCACACAGGAAATGAAAACCTAAGCTCCCTGACAGCTCCCACCCGCTCTCCTTTGCCTCGAGCCCCTGGAGCCACCACTAATTCAGCCACGACACACCCCAGAGAGGCTGTAGCAACTTTATTTCTGCTTTTAGAGGGGCTTCACCACCTCCTGCCCCTCCCCAGAGTTCAGTTTGCCAGAGCTGTGTGGTCTGGAGCCAAAGGGTCTGAATGTTGTGGGGCTGGGCTTGAAGGTGAGGTGGCAGATGGCAAACAGTACCTGTGGGGGTGATTTGCTCTATTTTTTATCATATCAAATAATTCTGGTTAGTGTTAAAAATGGTGAACTCAAATCTGTATGTTCTGGGAGACACACAAACACCCACGGGGACGAATTGATGGAAAACAGGAAGGGCAACATCTTCAAACTGGAGGAATTCAAGGTAGAAGCTGATGCTGCCAAAGCAGGAAAGGAAACCAGTTCATCCCCTGAATTCATTCCACACATACAACCCTGTTTACAGCAGTCAGTTATGATTACTGAGAATTTGACATCATCTCTCCGTCATACAAGGACCTGTCATTATATTTTTCTTCAGGAGATCCTTGCTGAGGGGACAAAGCCCTCCTATGCTCAGGGATGTGGATCCAGGTCGTGTCTGCCCCCCTGTGCAAGGGGGGGCCAGTGCTCCCAGCTGTGCCTTTTCCTCCAAGGAGAAACCTTTGCATCTCTGAAGGGCAGCAAGAGCTGTTCCTCACTGTCATCGCCTCGACATCCACACCGTGCCCAGCAGGCAGGGAAATCTTGGCTTTTCCCTTTGGGCTGGGATCCCGCATTCAGCCCCCTACTCAACCCTGCGCAATAAAAACTGAGGTGCAACTTGTCTAAAATCACCTGTGGCTGACACACAGCCACCCAAACTTTGGGGAGATAAATCCTTGACTGGGTTCCAGGGGACTGAAATTGGAAGGCGAGAGGCTGAATCCTAGTTTTTCCTCCAGCTTTGTCTCCAGGATAATAACACACCCTGCTCTCACTTCATGTTGGGCTGGTCTGCGTTCCTGAAACATCCTGGGGACAGGGACTGCCTCATCTCTGTTTTTTGCCCACCAAAAATCCCTTGTCTCAGCTGGAGTCAGTGGGAAGACCTGAGGCTCTGATAGCAAACAGTGAAATCCTCTGCTCTGGGAGGCTAAACAGTCAATTTAGCCTTCATGGAGTTTGCCCATTTCTTCCTGAGATCAGGCAGAGATTTATCAAAATCTCACCAGGTTAAAAACCAAACCAAACCAAAAGTCAGGTGCTGAGCAATCCATTTCCTGTGAGGGAAACAACTGTTTTTACAGGTATAAGTGAGGCCAGATTTTCTACAGATGAGGGGAAATTCTTCATTTTGCGAGTTGGAATTGGTTTTTTTCTTTTCAAGCAGGGAAGGGGGAGTGAAGGAGGCAGGAAATGTAAAAGATTTTGGAAACATGAAATGAATAGGTCAAGACACATCATTTTGCTGAACCAAAGCAGGAGGCAACAGCTTGAAATTGAAATTAAATAGACCACCTGCAAGAAAAGGAGAGGAAGGAGCGATGGGGAAAAGGGGAGGGAGGGTCAGCGCTGGCATGAATATAAACCACACATTTTTTAAAAGCATCCGTCAGTGAATTATTAAAGATGCTTGTTTCAGGTTTGGACATCTTGGCAGTTGTGATGGGAAACATGCCAAGGCACATGAGCAGGGCTTGAATACTTATTTTTGAATTCCTGGCAGGCACCTTTCCTCTACTCTAAAACACCAACTCTAGTGAGTGGCTGGAGGAAAAGCTCTCACTCTAGGACCGGAAAAGATCTCTGCTCCCACCCCCAAAGCCTGCAGTGAAATGCTGGACGTGACAGGGGTGTTTATGCAGGGGGATGAGGGTGTATTTGAAGCATTATAGACTCTTCTCCCCATTCTCCACTTTAGTCTGTCCACTTTATCCATGCAAAATTCCTCTTCCTCGCACAGGCACACACAGAGGCACTCCTGCCCTCTTGGCTGGATCCTTCATCAGCAGCTGAGCTACCAGCTTGTCCTCCACTGTCCACCTCTCCTGACCTACATCTCATCAATCCTTTCTCCTTTGAGCTATCTCAGCAGCCTCAGGAGCATCTCCCCGGGAGCTCCTTCATCACATCTCGTTGGAGTAGCACCGCGCTAATTTCTGTCCTCCCCTGACCAGATACAATAAATCATGGAGCTCTGAGATAGGCTCAGAGCTCCTGCTGGAAAGCTGAGGCACATTCCCGGTGGTCTTGGCACTCCTGCCTATCTGTCTGGACCATTGAACCCCGGGCCTAAGGCTCCACATGCTGCTGTAAATCTCATTGGAGCAAATACCCCTCCCTTGTTCCCCCTCCCAGTTTGATCAACATTTTGCAATGGGGAATGAAGCAAAGCAAAGCTTGGTGGAGGGTAAATTTGATCCCTCCCCATGACAAAGCAAGAGAAACTACAGACTCCGGCTTGAGAACAGTGTGGAGCAGACAGGAGAAAGTTATAGGTGCGTGGGATGGAATAAATCCAAGAAATTGCCAGAATATTTGTAAATAAAATAATAACCAGTGAAGTGAAATAAGCTGACACGTGAAATGTGCATATTGATTAAAACAGCCCTGGAGACCATTAAATGACAAAGTCACTGTTGATGCCAACAAAACCCCAACCATAGCCCTGATGCATATTCATAACATCGGAACAACGTCCCGGCCGACGCTAACGAGGCGCTGGGCTTGGGAACAGCTCACATGGAGCCACGGGGAGACTGCTCAGTGCCTGACAAATTTGGGAAGGCTACAAGCGTTGAAATCTCTCTTTGTTACTTAACAAACGTGGAAGTAAGGGAATGCCATACCTCTTGTTATGGAAATAGCACACAGTGCTGAGGATATATGATAAGTCTAGGAGAGAATTACAAACATTCAGGACTGATCTCTTTGAAATCTCTGGGAGTTTTGCCATTTATTTCAATGGGGGCTTTACCGAGCCCTTACAATGGACATAGTCATTTATCTGCAGGCATTGATGCAGTTCCCTTTGCCTTGGCAACCGTGCTCCTCACGGACACCTGGAAAAGGGGTTCATGCTGCGGTGGGGCAAACACGGCGTGTCATCATCCCTGGAGTAAATGGGCGAGGGCAGAGGTGGGTCACAGTGACAGGTGGAGGGAGGGACATCACATCACTCCCCATGCGATGTGCTCAGCTGTCCCTCTCTGTCTTGGGCAGCTCCGGGTCTTCCCAGCTGGGGCGTCCAAGGGACATCACAGCCACACGCGCAGGTACCAGGCAGGTGCTCGGTGTCTCCTCCAGAGGGCTTGAGGGCCCGGGCAAATTTCATCCCAAACTCAGCAAAGAGTGGGCCATGGGTTTGAGATCCAGCAGGCTGTGTAAGGGCATATGGGGTGAGTGTTGAAGAGCTCCAAACAGACAAGATCCCCGGAAGGCTCCTCTGTAAGGACACTTGGTCAGGTCCCCTCTGAGGGCAGGGGGCTGTGGTCCTCCAGCACTGGAGTTTTTGTTGCAGCTGGCTGAAAATTAAGTGAATTCCCCCTGCACAGCCTGTGCCAAGCTCCTGGTGCCTCCCATCTGACAGAAAAACCCTAAATGGAGGGACAATACACTCTGTACCAAGACACGAAAAGCCAAAATCTCGACCAGAGCAGCTGGCGCTGCTGTCCAGAGCCTTGTCCTAACAACTACCTCCACTCCAGGAATGACACCACTGACCTGTATTCAGGGGTAACTTTGTGGGCCCTCCACAACAAGATAACAACCTCACCCTACAACACTGCTGTTTGTACCCTTGCAAAGCTCAGTCCCCACTATTTCATCACCAAATATGTTATATGACGTCTCTCCAAATCCCTCATTGCAAGACTTAAATCTAGTCTACCTCCAGGATTGCTTGACATGTTTAAGGTGCCCAGTTATTTACTAAAACCAGAGGGGATCCAGTAAATTACAGAATTACACTGGATATTAAAGGAACTTGTCCAAAAACCTGGCTCTGTTGCTCAAGCTAAGGTTGGTATCTCCAGCCACAGCGCTGCTGTGGAGAAAGGCACTAGAGCAGCAGAAGGTTACTTGGGAATTATCTTAATTGCAATTTCTACCTCTGACCAATCTGACTGTTACCAGGTGATTTGTTCAGCCAGATGCTTCTATTTCTCTTTATGACTGATTGAAAGACACCCAGGAAGAGGAAAGAATAAATCACGGGATGGAGGGAACAAAAATAGCCATAAATCTGCCCTGTCACTTTAAAAAGGAGCAAGTGGGCCGAAAGCATTTAGGGAGTGGATTTATTCTGCCTGTACTTTCCACCTCGGGAAGTCAGAGCTCCCAGTGGGGCAGGCAAGAAGATGGAGAAAAAAGAGCCAGGATTCACAGCAGTAGCTGCTGATGTGAATGACAGTTTGCTGGTGGGAATAAAATGTTTCTTGTTTGTTCCAAGACGGAGATAACAGAGTCAAGAGGTCAAGTGGTGTGGGAATGCAAAAGCCCTGTGGGTAATGTAGCATGATAAAAAATGAGGGATCCAGGGCACAGGACGTCACTGCCACAATAGACCAACTGGCAATTCAGAAAGAGCTCAGATCTTGTCTGTATTTAAATATTGACTGATAATCTCACTCCATTACCTTGCTGTCCAAAAGGTATGCAGACACCCCCAGCCCACTGTGGCATCCTGAGGGGCACGTCCTGTGTTTGATGACGTACTAATTGGAGTGGGGGGAGACTTGTTCTTTCTCATCCATCAATCTTTTAGTTGTATGCACAATTAATGGAGCTATTTAGTTGTCCAGGTATGACCAGCACACAGGAACTGACCCGAAACCTGCAGAGTCCTGCATGGCAGCAACGGGAGACAGGTCTAGGGGGGAGGGGTGCCCAGGGCTCTCCTGTCATGGCCTGAGCCTGTGGACATGGGCAACCCACGGAGAATCCATGTCCAGGAACATCCCTCCCTTCCCTGGATTTGGGAACGGGGTTGCACTTCAGATGCACTGACAGAAAAGTGGAGCCAAGCTGGATCCCAGGCAGAGTGGAGGAAGGGGAGAGGAGGGTGAAACCAGCCAGAAGCTGTGGGAATCCATGGCAGGGAGAAAGTTGTATAAAAATAAACCCTGTGGGGGTTCTTTACTTACATTTCCCCTTTTCTCCTGACTCAGTTTGCTTAGCAGGTCTCCACCAAAACTGCCTCCTCCTTCCCATGCCTTTCCAAACATGAGGAAATTTCCAGTTCTGAATTACTGCTCTGGCATGACACGGAGAGTCCCAGTCACCCACGAGGAGCAGAAATGTCTCAGGGCTCCCACCTGCCTCTGCTTTACTGGCTTGCAAAGTGCTGCAGGTGCCGATCAATATTAATCATTTCTGGTGTCTGGGATTATCTGAATTGCAGCCGCAGGCTGGGACCTGCCACAGCATCAGGCAAACAGGACAGAGAGAGCGGTATGGAGAGCTGGGTCTTCCAGGGCGATGTTAGTGAATACTGTGTCCTTTTTCATGGGATAGCAAGGACCACCCCTCAGGGAAAGGAGGAGAAAATCTGTTTATGTAGCCTGCAGCACAGTGATGAGGAGCACCTTAACCTGCATGGGCTCCTTCCCACATCATGCTGGGTGTGCAGGAGAGGATCACACAGTAGGGAAACTGAGGCACGAAGTGTTAAATTGCTGAAGTCACAGGGCAAATCCGAGGGGAAAACTCAGGAGCTGAGCTTGGCTTTCTTCCTCTTTCTTTTGCAGTTCACATCCCCCATGGCTATGGATTCATTTGCACCGCTGTGATGGGTCTCCGAAATGTGCACATTTACTTAATGGAGAAACCAGTTCCCTTTAATGCAGGCACAAAGTCACTTGGAGATGCTCTTAGAAAAGCCACTAAACCCACACCAGTATTATTCCAGGTGGCTGGCAACCCTCCCACCACGATGTGTCAGCAATAGAGCGATCAGCTGCCCCATGGAATTTTTAGGGCTTGCTGTGCTCACCAGAATGGAAAACATGAGGCTGGTGCCAAGACTGGTGTTCAAATAAGGTGTCTCCTGCCATCAGACATCTGTCCAGCTGTGGCTGTGCTGTGCTCTCTGCAAACTGCAGCAGCTTCCCTGACTTACTGTTACCAGATTAACAGCATGGGAACGTTCATCTATTTAATTCTCAGTGGTATGGAACCAGGAGGGAGTGTGGATCAGGCTAATGAGGCAAACTTGCTCCACAAACCCTGCTCCAACAGCACCTTCTTATTAAAAAAGTGGGAGGTGCCCTCAGCTGCCTTCCCTGGCCTTTCTCGTTAGGAACACATTGACTCAGCATCATCTCTGGAAGTTGGAGGGATGCTGCCTGAGCCCTCAGGGTGTTGCTGGAATAATGGATCATGGTGAAGTCTCAAGATGAGGTCAAACTTAATTAAAAGAATCTCTCTCCATAGGAGAGCCTGATCCAGAGTTTGTTTAGGGCATAAATAACCTTCACCTCCAGGTTGCCAGTAAGAATTTATCTCCAGGTGGGAGTGATGGAAAGTCAATGTTTGCTGGCCAGAGGCTGCTCAGCCTCCATCCTCAGAGATTTTAAAGTCTAGACTGGATAAAGCTGCCAGTAATCAGGTCTGACCTCGTAGCTGGCCCTACTTTGAGCAGATGTTGGACCAGAGACCTCCCAAAAATCCTTTCAGCCTGAATGATCCTATGATCCTAATGTCAACATTTTCCCAAGTTACCAGAGAATGACACTGGCCTCTGCAAAACGAAATTAACCATTTGAGACAGATGGACATTTTCCAACCTAATACTTTTCAAAATAAAAACCATGGCAATTTTTTTGAAAGAGTGGAGACATTGTCAGGGAAAATGCCCAGTGATAGCTATTGGTGTCCTAGAAAGAAATCAGCAACAGGTTCATCTGGGCTGGCAGCTCCTTGTAGAGCCTCCTGGCTTAAAGACAGAGGTGTTGAGCATCAGGCTCAGCTCTCTCTGTCAACATTGATTTTAACATTTTAATTGTCCAGGGCCACGAGCAAGGCTGGCAGAATGCTCAGCCATCGTTTCGCTTGTGCAGCAGCAGCTGAAGACGCCTGGTTCAAACCCAGTTCAACCCCGGTTCAAGCTCCAGCCACCCAGCCCCAGCCTTTTTCAGGAAGGAGCTGCTTCCTGGCAGTGTCCTGATTCCGTGGGAGACGTGACCCTTCCGAGCACTGCCCTGCAGAGGGGGTATTTCTGCACGGTAGCTGGAATTACCCAGGGACATGAAAACCTGCCCAGCTCATGTGGGCTGAGCTCAGAGCTGGTAGTGATGCACTCAGGTCATTGAGGGAAGTGCTGGGAAGAGTTGCATGTCCTGTAGCAGCCAGAGTGACAACATTCCCATGAAACATTTGACCAACAGAAGCAAACAAACCAAAAACCCCATTATTAACAGAGAACACCAGTGCCAGGCTTCAATAATTGATGCACCAAAAGCTTATAAAAAACCTCCAATAATACATTATTAAAACCAGTTATTTGTAAGGTGCTGTGAATACAAATGTAGACAGGGGAGCTGAGAGGCAGCCTGAGGAAGGTGATGGTGAGGCAGAAAAGGAGAGCAAAGGCAGCAGAGGTGGTACTGTCCCACACCCCACAGCCAAACCAGCGAGTGATTTCTCGCTCCCCACTGACTGATGAGGGAACCTGGGTGTTATTTTGCCTTTTACTTTAGCTCCGAACTTAAAGGGGGGCTGCATTCAGACTTCTGATCCAGCTTTTTTGATGAGTTTACTTGCTAAGCCCCCAAATTAACACACGCCCTTCATAAAGCCCACCAAGACCACAAGGGCGTGACACTGGGGACAGCTGGAGGACACACATGGCAACTCCTGAAGAAAGTCAGGAACGTTTGAGGTGCTTCTGGGATTTTCCATTGAAGGATCTCTGTCAAAATGCAGATTCATTTATGTCAAAACAATTTGTGTAAAAGAGTTGGTTTTGACAAATTTCTTCTTCTCAAGCTTCTTTCAAAGAAAATTTTGCAGTCATCTTTCTGCCATGCTCATGTTAAAACACCTGGCTTTTTAGGGCCAAACCAAGTTTTCCGCTCTAACAGAGTCTCCTTTGGACAAGTGATGTCATATGAAACCAGCTACAAAGAACTCGTTCAGGGAACTTTCTGGCCCCGGATGGACTAATGGGGATAAGGGCACAGAGGGATATTTTGTGTTGCCCAAATAAGCACTTTCTTCCTTGAAAGTTGGCTGCATCATTTATTTAAGCATAGTCAATATTTAATGGAGTGCTAACATGCACATTAAATGTATTGTGAGTACTCTTGGCCTGATGTCCTGAGCTGCACAGCAGCAGGAGCAGCTCTGGAGTAATCCACGGCAGGACTTACATCAACTCTGTGCTGCTACACTTGGGAAATCTCTTAGGACCATCCTGAAACACTTGTTATCTCAAGAGCAGACACTTTGGGCTCAGCAGCAGGGAAGGTGCCTGCAGAGCTGCCGTGACCAGAGGGTTGAGTCCATGGGATGGACGGGCACGGGATCCCTGTGTGTTTCAACAGCAGCACGGCCCAAGGAAACCTGCCCCTGGGCACTCACCTCTGCATGGCCCCTGATCACCATCCTGGACTTCCCAGACCAGGGGCCGGGCTGGTGAGAACGTGCTTTGTATGAGGTGGGGAGGGGCAGGAGGAGAGGGTTTTTATAAGGCCTTGCTTTGACTCCCTGTAACCTCACTGAACGACAGTCAAGGAGAATTAGGCAAAACCACACCATGGGCTGACAACCAGTGGCTGCAGCTCAACACCTCCCAGAACCCTCCTGCCTGCACACCTGGCTCCTCCCTGTGTTTCCCGGGACTGCTCGTTTCCACTGTGCTTGGACTATGTCCCAAGGAGCTGTTTTCTTCTCCAGTTGTTTCCTGCTGTGCCACAGCTAATGCACATCCCTGCTCTGCCTTTGTTGGGAAGGTTTTCCTCCTGTCTGTCTTGGAAAGGCACGTTTTGTTGACTGAGCAGGAATCAGAGCATTCAGCCTTATGGTTGCCTGCAGGGATGCTCAGACATCGCTTGTGGGAGTGTGGCAAGAAGTGCTGAGAGTCCAGGGGGGATTTCAGGGATCTTGCATCGCCATTTCACTGCAAATACACAGATATGTGCTATCTGCAGCCACCTCCTTTGTGCTTTATATAAACCCAGGAGCAGGACACGATGTTAACACTCAGCCAGCAGGTTTGGGAAATATTTGGCCTTTCAGCCATGCTTTGGGCACATCTCCTTTGAAGAGACCCAACATCACCCCCTTTATCACCCTTCCACCTGAGAAGCCAGCACCTTGCTGTCTTGGAAGATGTTTAGATGTCACATGTGTGTCAGCAGCTGGGGGACTCCCAGGGAGAAGTTTGCTGAGTGCCAGGGAAGCGACCGCAGGGATCGGTGAACCTCAGAGGCACTGGGAACCTCCCAGCTGCTGATGGGGGAAACTCCTCTCTCCTCTCATGGCTCAGATCAGTGGTCGAGGTCTGCTGACTTCCCTGTGGCCATCCAGCCAGTGATACCTAAATATTTTCCTCCTCCAGGAGACAAAGGGAAGGAGGGCAGACTGGCTCTTGTCAAGTGTGGAGCTGACAGCTTTACAGCCTCGCTGGGGAGAGGAGCTGAAAGAATGAGCGTTAGATTTAATCTGTGCTGACAGGGGTGGGTGATGGGTATTTTTATAGTGGAGGAAATGTATTGAACAGGGGAAATTAGACCAGAAGATGATAAGGATCTGAGCCTGACACAGCCAATTAATAGATGTTTACAAATGATTAAAGCCGATAGATCAAAGCAAATGCACTCCTTTTTACCTCATGCCTCTAGATTGTTTGGAAGTGCCCCAACTGGTGGTGACTGTCTTGTCCCCAAACACAGGGCCTTCTCCTGCCCATGGCCAGCTTGGGGCAGCTAAGCGGTGCCGCTGCCTGCTGCAGCCAAATGCTCTCAACAACTGCAGTGCCTCAGCCCTGAACAGCTCCAGACTCAGTGTTTGGGTGAACAGGGGCATAACTCCTCTTTGTTTAACACATGGGGAACATTTCTCTGCCTTGCACATCTCCCTGAACCCAAAAAGTCAACAGAGAAAATGTGTGGTGCAGAGGGAGAGACCCTGGTACCCAAACACAGCATCCAGCAGCTCTTCTGTGGAGAGCCCCTGGCAGCCCGTGGCTGCTCCAGGAGGGGTCTGGCCTCCCATGTGTCCTATGTCACACCTGTTGGACGATGCTTGGCAGGAGAGCAGTGCGCTGCCATACTGAGGGCGCTGCCATACTGAGGGCACTGCCATGCTGCTCCGTGGGAACTTGCATCCCTTGTGCACCGGTGGAAGCTTGGGCTAGGAATCTCTGCCCAGGTGACAGTGAGCCCGCTAGTAAGTGAAAGATGGGGCGACGAGAAGGACTAAATGGCCAAACTCCTTCCCTTGGTGTGCCTGCACTGCTTGGGGAGTGTGCCAACTCCAGCATAAACAACAGCAAGGTCTTCACATGGAAAAATTCTCCATCACCAAAGGCACTGCCTGAGTGCCACTGGCCCAGTGTGTGGACACCCCAGCCTGGAACAGGCACAGCACCGCCCCTGGCCCCTGCCGTGCTCTTCTGTGGCACAGTGGCACATCCAGCAGAGCCCCAAAATACTGGTTTGAGCTTAAGCAGCTGGAGGGATGTTTGGGATAACACCCTTTATATAAACTGGCATGGAGAGCAAGGCATGAATGCACCACGGCTCAGCTGCTTCCAGACACTGAGACTCCAGCACTGAGTTCACTGAGGTGAAGGGAGGAGACATTAAGGTCATTTTAGGGTACTGTCCTGCCAGGGCCACACAGTTGGTGCCAGTGTGGCCAAAACCTTTAGCACATGCCTACATGAGCACATGAGCTGTCACCCATCTCACCCTGGAATTCAGCTTATCCCTCTTTGCCACCTCCCACAGGAGGGCCAAGGCCACCTCCACCATCTGCCAGTGCAGCCCAGACACCAGGACTGCACTGAGCTGGACATGCAGCTTGGAAAAGGTATGGTGCAAATCAATAGTCTGAGCTTAGCAATACAACTGGGCTAGTCTGCTTTACATTGCTTCCAGTGCTAAATTCCTTGGAAACTGTGTTTCCCACAAGCCCAGGTAATATTTTCAAGGGTGCTCAGTGACTTAACAACTTACATCTCATAGAGTTACACTGAAATTTGGGCTTCAGCACCCAGATCGAACCAAGAACATGTGTGCAGTATCAGAGTGAGCTCCTGTCTCCCAGCTGAGACCCGAAGCTTATGGCTGGATCTAGGCTGAAGCACCTAAGTTATTTAGGAAAGCCAGACTTTGGCTCCTAAGTCACCTTGAGGCCCTATTTATATTTAACCTTGATCAAGTCTGTGGCCTGCCCACAGGTTCTCCTCCATGTGAGAATCCTCAGCAGCATCAACATTTATTTTTTAAATCCAATCCTTAGACAAGGCACAAACCCAGAATCCTGAACACTACAAATATTAAAGTTCCTCTAACACTTTCCATGGAGGAGAGGTGTTAACCCCAGGACCCTGATTGGGTTCCAACTCAAGCAATTGCATTCAGCCTCTAACACTCCAAACTCCCTCTCCAGTTTCTGTTTCATTGTATTTTGTCCCTCTTTGCTTTGCCTAAGCCCTGTGATTTTATTAAATCTCTTCAATTCATTTACAAACTTATTCCAGCTCCACCAGTGGCAGAAGCAGCAGGACTTGTGTTGTTCCTCCCCCAGAAAAATAAATACAAAAATATCGTTTTTTCCTGGTAATGTAATCTTTTGATTGGCTCAGGTTTTACTTTTTCATTCAAGGTAGAGTTGAGATTAAAATATTATGCAAAAAAATACAAGCTCAGAGGAAGAGATGCGGAAAAAGAAGTTTGATGCTTGTGAACCAGTCAAAATCATCAACAAAAGGATGTTGCTGATTTCAGACTCTGCTAAGAGCTGTGTACCAAGGAAGCAGGAGATTTCTCACTTCAGTCTTGCCTGATAATTAATAATAATAATAATTGAGAATTATAAGGAAAATTGAAATATTCCTGTAGGTAACACTGTTTTTTTAAAAAGGGACATTTCACATCGCAGTGATCAAGTGCTTTTGCAACACTCGACAAAATCCAACATTGATTTGATTTGCTCTCTGGACGGCATCAGCACGGACTCCCACCTGTGCTGCCGGAGCGGCTGCCGGAGCCGAGTCCGAGGCAGGAACACCCCTCGCCCCGGCAGCAGCCGGGAGGGGCCGCTCGGGGTGGGAGCAGCCCCGGCGAGCAGGGCCCATCCCCGGGCAGCTGCTGAGACCGGCCAGCAGCAGCAGGGATCTGGCTGGTCTCAGGAGAAAGCTGGATGTCGATCTCATTGCGGTGCCTGGGAAGTCGGGGGTGTCTTTGTCCTCCCAGTTCAGTAAATCTGAAGCGCCTCGGGAGCACAGGACTCCCGGCTCAGCCCGGCATCAGAGCGAGCCCGGGCCACAGAGCCGGGCCTGGCCCGGGCCAGCCGCGCTGCGGAGCCCGCGTGTCCTGCAAAGCCTTTGTTCAACCTTCTCCTCACGGAGGAGATGAATGCAGGACGCACAGCCATCCCTCCCTGCCTCCTCTGAGGGGCAGTGACATTCCCGGGATGCCTGATCGCTGATGGTGTCAAAGGCTTTGAAGTGAAGTACTTGAGCAGTCTATTTTGACTTCCCTGGGTGACTCATGCTCAGCTCCGTTATCTAAGATGGCTTTTCAGCTTCCTTTGACTGCTTTCCTACAGTTCCATGTTTGCTCAGCCTGCCCATGGACTGTAACTTTTCTGTTCAACATTCGCCCTTCCTCCCGAGGGTGGATGAACAGCTTCCTAACTCCAAATCGGTTCAGTGGTTCAGGCAGTGTTTTTCAAGAATAGCGGTGCCTAAAGGCATTTTCCTATCAATGGGACAAACCTTAACCCTTCGTCGAGCCCATGCAGCGCTCAGGGAGGCGGCTTGGAAAGCTCAATGAGAGGCACTTGGCCGTGACACTGCAGCTGATCACATGGCAGACGGCACTTACACAGAAAATCGGGAGCACGAGGGAGGTCTCTACACTTCTGTTGTGACACTTATCATAAGGATATAATGAGGTGTCAGAAATAACTTACAAAGTACAGCCAAGAAGAGGATTTGTAGGAGTGATTCTAGACTTTTGTCTTCCACCCAAACACCTGAAACACCCCCACAACTGCTCTATTTTTATATACTCACTTGTTTGTACCTAATCCCATGTGGCTCTGCAGCCTGTGAGGATCCACCCACAGCGCCCCATCCTAGAGCATCAGGGTCCTGACTCTGCCCCAGAGGATTCAGTTGAGGTCCCAAGATCCAAATCAAGAAGAAACATACACACATTCACAGAGACCTTCATCTGGATGATTTCTCCTGCCATCTGCACGCAGCCCTTTCTCTAAGAGAAAATCCTTTAAAATTATTTATGAATTCTCTGGCCAAATCCACCAGGCTGTGACAGGTGCTGCTGCAACCTTAGGTAACACTTTTTACTTTTTTAATCACTTGGGAACTTTTCATCGCTAGGTGACAATTCCTAGGGTTACAACAACTTACCTCCCTGACATTTGACCCAGGGATCAGCAGTTTTCCAAATTGTTTTTGACCTTCAGGGTTTCAGGCACTTGTTTTGGAGAACCAAGTCACCCTCATCCCACTTAGCAGGACACGTCCTTCAGAGAGGCACAAAGGGTATTGTGCCTGTAGTGCCACAGGGTGCCCAGGGAAGGATGTTTTAAGGATCAGAGGCTTCATGAGGAATATCAAGGTACAAAATCTTAGCTTATGTTCAGAGTAATCTGTTTGTTCCAGCCTGCCTTTTACATTAGTTCAAAATGGTTTGAGCACCCTGGGACATTGGAAGCTGTCCCTGCCCATGGCAGAGAGTTGGAACGAGATGATCTTTAAGGTCCTTTCAACCCAAACCATTCCATGACTCTGAGATCCCAGTGCCTACTCTCACACCTTATGCTTTGTTTAACTCTGCAGAGTGGTTTTCCTGATGGGAGTTATGCACCCCTTACACTGATAAACATTCACAGTTCACCATTCAGAGGCATCTCCTCTCTGCTGATGTTATGAGCAAGGAGAAATAGAGGGGATCTTGGTCAGTCTTATGCTCAAAGACAGTACCTCCTCTCCAGGAGACCCCAGCAGGCTGGTTATGATCCCCTGTTCCCGCCCTCATTATCCCAAAGGGTCCCTTGGAGCCCTGGTGATCCCCTATCGGATTGTTCCTGTAGCTGTATCCCCAAATCCTCCCTCTCTGTCAGCTTGGACATGACATTTCACACCACTGCATGTTACAGAAATGTTACAGAGCTCTTTCCAGAACAGGCTAATGGCAGAAATTAAATATCAAATCTATTACAGTGAGACTGAGACATGGGAAAGAAAAGAGCCAGGTATGATTAATGATCTTTTTCACAGAGGCCTTTGAGGGAACCCCAGAACTGGCAAACTGGTGGCCAAGCTGCAGCCTGGAGACATCCAAAATGGGTCATTCCCTAAAGCTCTGCCGGCCGTGTTAAAGCCTTACTTACAGGCTTAGTTTTGGGGACACATGGCAGCTGCTTGGGAGGAAAAGGATGTCATCTCCACGTGGAGAGTGACTCACTAACCCTGCCCAAAGCAGATCCCTTCAGCTCCAAAGCTGCATGTGAAGAGCACACCTGGGCATCTCCGCCTCCCGCTCTCGTCCCTCCTGATCTCCCACTCATCCGCTCCAGGCTTAGCAGAAGGAACATGCACCTCACATGCAGAAGTCACGGCAAGGAAGGATCGAGCCTGAATGGCATTGCTGCATTTCCATATTTCCAGATTTTGGGCTCTATGCTGAGGAGTTGAACCTTCCTCCCCATCCTGCTCCTGTCTGTGTCCCTTTGACGCTGGGGAGATTTGTTGCAGGATAATTCTCAGCGACCATCTCCCCCCAACAAAGCTGCCCCCTTTGGCTGTGGGCAGATGATATAGAAAATGGGTGGTTCAGGCCGATTTCATGAGGCCTAATAAATCTTCAGTAAATTAAAACTCATCCCCCTTTCCTCCCCTCCCTGGGCTTTTGTCTTGCTAATACACATTAAGCCCTGCCTGGCTACACACTTTGAGGCATTTCGGAGGTGAGGTCTGTACAAAGCTGCAGATGTGGGAGCTTTAAAGGACCTTTGGCCTTGGTGTTACCCATTAACATCAGCCATGCCAACACAAGAATCTCACCATGGTTCTCTCCCCTCAAAAGGGCTTCCAAGTAACAACCTCGCCTTTTGAGGGGGGGACAGAAATAAAAGAACAGAAGGAATGAGCAAGAAAGAATGAGAGAAGGACTTTCCAAAAGAGGTGTTCCCTGTAAGGGTAATTTTGTCCCTAAATCATTGTCTGGAGCTGGTTGCTATTTAGAAATTGCTTAAGAAATCGGTGCACCTCTTTCAAGCCAGGCGATGCTGACACTCACACAGCACTCACTGATATTTGATTCATTTCTCTCATCTCCACTGACCGTTTCCACTCTGACCTTCCTACTTTCAGACCTTGAAATAAAGAGCACTAATGCAGTCCCATATTCAAAGAGCCACTTTTGTCCCATATTCAGGTTTTTATTCCTGTTCAGATTTTCTCTATGCTTTCCACCCCTCTTTAGAAATCAAAATCAAGCTGCCCCCAGAGCTGGACACAAAGTGACAGGCCAAAAATATCTCTGAATGTAATGGCCCTTCTGGAGTCCCCCCTCTTGCCCTGGTGTCTTCCGTTATCCTTTCCCTTGGAGCATGCTGGTGCCCCATGTTCTTTACTCCCTACCCAACACAAGGGAAAATGCTGCCAGGAAAGCCAAGCAGTTAATGAACCTGCCCACTTTCAGCGAGCAAGGATTTGAATAAAAACTTCAAGGATGTGAACAATCCGCTTCTCTGTTCAGCGCCTTCACCGAGGTGCATTCAGGTGTGATTTAAACAAGAAGTAACAGCTCCTCTCCCCGGGTTTCTTAGCAGAGGCTTTGCCTTCCATCCCTTCAAGCACTTTGGCTAAAATGTAAAGAGAAACTTTGTGGCCCTATGTGGGTGCTTTAGAAGTTGTAAGGTGTGATGAATGAGCTCTAAAAAACACAGATCAAGAGGAAGATAGCAGGGATGAAAGGACAGGCAGTTAGATCAGACTAGACATCCTGGGATGAAAGGAAAGGTGAATGGGTAGCTAGATTAGACAGTTACGGTAAGTGGAAGGCAGGAAATCCAAACTTGTAGGTGTTTATCCTAAACTCCAGATCTGCACCTGTAAAGGCGCTCCCTGACTTCATTTTCATTCAGTCCTTTCATAAGCAAATTTCTCAGCTCGATCAGGAGGTGCTCCTGGCACAGGGGCCCTGAGCATCAAAGAGGAATGAAACAAACTGACCAGCCAACCTCAGTTACAGCCCTTTTTTTTTTTTTTTTAATCTCAAAGGAAAGCTTAGATCTCCACTCCTTTTAAATTTTGGGGCCAAGGCGCGGCTCAGTTCTCATTGTATCAGGCTGGCTTTGTCCATCCCAGC
Source organism: Daphoenositta chrysoptera (assembly GCA_013397915.1). Classification (NCBI taxonomy): domain Eukaryota; kingdom Metazoa; phylum Chordata; class Aves; order Passeriformes; genus Daphoenositta; species Daphoenositta chrysoptera. The sequence goes on from VZRO01002710.1 coordinate 304,176, forward strand.
GAGAAGGGATGGTGCACTTTGAACAAGCGACGGTGTCGGGGGGCTCAGGAGGATTAGGATGGGGTTTATCTCTGGAGCGTGGAGCTTGTTAACTCTGGCCTGTGTCTGGGGACAGAGGCTGGGAGCCCTCCCTGCCCAATCACATAACCACGATTACCTCTCACTCTGATAGGAGAGTGTGAAACCTGGCAGTGTCACACTGAATAATGGTGCATTCCCTCGCCAGATCCAACCCCAGCAACACCCAAACCACTTCAGATGTTTATCTGGGGCTGCTCATCTACCCCAAAAGCACAATGAGATTTACCATGTTTCTCTGCTTTCCTGGTGAGACTGTTCTACAACAAAGCAATTGTCCCTAGGGGATCACAGGACTATTTCCATACCCATTTCTCAGTGTCGTTGCCATCATTTCCCATCTCATCACGGGAAGGCAGCCGCCGGCCCCTCACGCAGGGCAGTCCTCAGCCGTTCGGGTTGGGAAGCAGTGTGGGGCTCAGAAATCGGGTGAGGAGGCACACCTGGGTATTTGCTGCTTCCTTGTATAGCACAAAACTTCAGAACAGCAGAGAAGTGGATCAGCAGTGATGTAAAATCCACCCCACTCACTTGGGTGGAATTCCACACTGACAGCTTCAATTATCTTGCGGTTTTGTGGACCTGACAGTGCTGGGTCAATTGTTGGACTTGATGATCTCAGAAGTCTTTTCTAACCTTAATGATTCTGTGATTCTCGGGTAAATTTGTGCATTAATTTCAATGCTAAATCTTGAATGAAAGCTAAAGTTTAGTTTCCTCCTATGCGAGGGACACACGAAAATTAGCAGAACAGCGCTTTTTTCACATGAAGACCTTAGTAAAAGTATTTTTCAATAGATAGCTGAAGCATAACAAAATATGTACTATGTTCCATTTTTGCCAGTAATTGGGTTGTGTGTCATCCCCCCACGGCTCCATCTACACATCAAAGATTCCTGCATTTATTTCTATGACATCGATTAGTTTTATTCCAAAATCACTACAAAGCCCAAAGTTGCTCAATACGGCTGTTAAGGCATAATAAAAAGTCATAATGTGAAGCAAAGCTGCTTTCCTCTAAAGCTTAATCATTTTAGCCTTGATCAATTAAGGCTTCTGCACAGGGAAAGAAAAGATCCTCCTAAGTCTAAACACCTCCTGGAGATGCCTCTGCTTGTCACCAACAATAAAGGTGGTGAAAACCAATTAGATTTTCTTCATACTTCAGTTATGTGCCAGGTTTAGGTAAAGAAAATCACCTTTTGGCTATTTGGAATCAGTTACCACCCTGACAGTGTGCAAACCCTTTTCAGAACTTGGCTCTTCATCTCTGACCTGAAGAGGAAAAATAGTCTTGTTGCCAGTCAATTGTGGTTTTCACTCCATTAAATCAAACCAGAAAAGGATGATCCAAATGATATTTTAAGGACACCTAAAAACTATGAGAGTAAAAAAAACCCAAAGAGGGAAAATACATGTTTCATTGTAAAGACTGTAAATCTTATCTTGAAGTGTCTACAGAGCAGTGCCTCTTCTATGCAGGAGGTGCTGAATTTACTCTGAAAACAGGTGCACTCCATCCCCTGACATCCACCTGGCCTGTCCAACAGAGATCCCCGAGACCCATGGCCTCATCCTGCTGAAATCTGTCCCTTGATTTGGAGCAGGAGACAGTTCCTTGGCACAAAAAGCAAACAGCCTTTGAACATCCTGGCAAAGCCTTCGGCTGCAAGAGACGTGCCCCAACCTGCTCTGCTTGAAGGGAAGCACAAAACTATTATTGACTTCAAAGGCACTGGGACTCAGCCCCAGGGTGGAAATTAGCTTCAACATTTATTGAATTAAAAGAGGGGGATTCCCTTCAAAGAACTGCCACTTCCTGGGCCATGGGATGAGATTTGTATTGAGCACAATCATAACTAGGCCAAAACACTGGAAAACAGGTGCTGAGTCCAGTGGCTGGACACCCCAAGATGCAGTGGAGGAGAACAAGCGTGTGTAAGAGCTCAGGGCAGAGTCCGATTTGCCTGGACACAACCCTGCTGAAGGACAGAGCCAGGCAGAGACTCCTGAAAAGCACCGCAGCTCCTGGGGCTGGGAGTGGAGGCAGGACCTCAGCTCCAGTAGGCAAAGGACACGTGTGAGCATTTCTGAACCTTCATCATCTACAGATAAGGTGAAAAGGGAAAACAAACATTAATTCAGTAGAATTGACAGAAACAGCTGGCAAACTGCAGCCCCCAAGGCTGGAAATACCACTGGCCTCAAGGCTTGAAATGCCCCTTTATGAGGTGTCCAAGAGCCCCAAAAACTTGAACTCTGCCTTGTCTCCATGTGCTTGCCACATCCAGCAATGTGTTGGGGCAGGCATATTTTGGGTAGGATATATTCACTATTGAACCTTACTCCTCCAGGACTACAAAGTCCCTGATATCTGAGACATCTCTGCATTTTTGGATGTGATCTCCAGATCTTTGTCACTTTAATCCCCCATTTATACATACCAGTACTTGTGGGTTGGAACATCTTTTCCCAGTCCTGATAAAGCAGCAAAATGGATTTACTTCCACTCCCAAAGTTCACTCAAAAACTACTTAAGAAAAATTTGTTCAAATCAATAAACTGGATTCCTCTCAACACCAAATAAGCCCCCAAATCCTCAGCATCCTCTGGCCTTGGGAAGGATGGAATTCCTGCAAGAACACCCCCCTCAAAACTACCAGTAGCCTCCCCTTTTGACTCACAGACAAAAATGGATGGCATTTATGATGAATAAATCATAATTTGCATGAGCATGAGCAGAGTTTTGCCATTTGCTTCCTCCGGCAGTACATCAGGGGCTTACAGAGACAAAGCATCACTCTCCTGTCTCTATTTGAAACCTTCTCTATTTCCTCCCCTCCTGGAGGAGAAAAAGGATCTGAACCAGTGATTTGTGGCTCAGGGCAATGCTCAGAGCTGTCTTTCCCAGGAATTTCAGTAGTCCATGAGGTGAAGGTGTCAGCATCAGATAAAGAGGAATTCACACAGCTAACATATCTGATCTCAGCTTAGGTTACCTGCTGAGCAAAGAGCAGCAGGATTCCCCAGAGCAGCCAAACCTCTGGAAAAAGGTAAATTTTAATGTGGTGAAATGTGTTCTTTTTTAGGTCAGAAAGGGAAGTGTAAAGGCTTCAGAGTGCTGGGCAAGGCCTCTGCAGACCACAGGGCAGCTTGCTCTGGTGAAGGAGAGCCAACCCAAGGGGGAAACAAATCGGGCCACAGATTTTCAGACAACTGCTTGTGATACTGGTCTGCTTTAATTTGTTCAGAGAGTGGAGCCAAGACTGGATTCCCCAAAGAGGGGTAAGGAGTTTCATTTGGGTTCCCAAGAGGATTTGTTATATCTCACTGCTATGTCCCCTCCAGGCCGAGGGCTGGCAGTGCCTCAAGCCTGCCCTTATCCCCACACACCTGTGATGGCGTCTGGGTCTACTCTCCTCCTGCCTTACGCCTTGCTACAGCTCACAGTACTGAGAAAATCTTCTTTAACTGTTGCACAGCCACTGTAGAAAGCTCTTTTCAGCAGCAGGTGTCATACAGCTCTGCCACAAAGAGCAAGGTCCCTATTGCCTCCATCCGTGAGGGGTGCAAAGCAGACAGACTTGACTGAGGACATTCACCAGGCCAGGGGCCAGGAGAGAACAGCTCCCCCAGGTTTCTCTCCTGTGCTTTTACAGCAGACTTCTGCCAGCCTTCCCCTCACAGTAAAATGGAAAAAGTGCTTTTCTGTGATAGAAAGACTGTTGCACATGAATAGCCATCAGTCAAAAAGGATGTGCTGTAAGGATGGCCCAAATGCCCAGCTTGGAGAAGAAAAGAACAGAGCTGTGACCCCAGCAAAGGGCAGGACCCCTGAGCCCCACCAGTGCCCTGTGCTGCCAGTGCCTTCACCTCTGACACCCCACCCTGCCCTTTCTCCAGGGTCTTTCTACAGCCAAGGCTACCAAATTCACAGCAGCTCTTGGGGAAAGGCCACGAGTTCATCTGAATCACCCTGGCCTGCAAACAGGCCCAAAACGCAGACGGGGATCTAAAGCCAAGATTCTCTGTAACACAGGCTGGCGGCTCTGCACCTTTGTGCTTCTGGTTGAAAATCAGAGGTGAATTTAACCATATGAAGTAGGTCATGCACTCAGGATCTGCATGCCCTTGCCAGATGTGCCTTTGAGTGCTGTGGCACCTGAGTGTCCCTCATAGCCGAGAGTCAGGAGCTGCCCTGTCCTCACACGCACAGGAACATTTCCATTTCCTCCACCTCCCCCGAGCTCCCTGCCCAGGTCTCTGCACGCTGTTTGTGACACAGGGCACAGCACTTTTCTGCCTGTCTCCTCTGGGGTTTCCTCTCCTTGTGCCTCCCAACCTGCTCTGCTGCCCCAACACACTTCTGCCCCTCTGTGGAGGAGGGACCCCACCCACATGGGTGTTTGGCTGACCTCAAAGACTGTTCTACCAGACAAGATTTCTGTGCTTTTCCAAGAGAACAGAGCCAGGCAGAGGCAAAACTTTAGAAATACGCCATGACTTAAAAGAAGAATGAGTGAAACACAAGCTCTGTGTTATTTCCATCATTTATCCTGCAGCTTGTAACTAACCACCAGTACGAGAGCACCTCCAGGGGACAACCTCTCCCTTCCTCCTCCCTCCCAGCACCAAAAATAAAGAGGAAGCACCCAAGTGAGTGAACCAACACAGAAGCTCCTTGAGCCAACAAGAGAGAAGAAATCAGGCCTTAAAATTGACACAGGCAAAGACAGCTTCTGTTCATTTGCCACTGTGCTCCTGTATCCCACTTATGTCCATCCAGATGTGCAGTGCTCCAGCTCTCCCACAGCAGCAGCCCAGCTTCCCGTATGTTGAACTGAGCTCAGACTGACCCAAGCTGTGCAGTCGCTCCCAGGATTATGACAAAAGTTCACCTTTTTCCAGATACGGGATCATTTTGGAGCACACAGCCCATACTCCAACCCCTGCATCCTTCCCAGTATGCTGAGAGATGAAAAGTGAGAGAGGTACCCATGGATCCACTGGCACTAATCCCCTCTCGCGACAGTCTTTTAAACAGCAGAGGTTATAAATAAATAAAGCAAAAAGATCTCCAGCCATCATCCATGAGCTGGCTCCTTCTCTCTTTCTTCCCCTGGACCCCGCCCTCCCCTTTCCCAGACATCCTCTGCATCACTGAGCGGGACCAGAAGACAGCAAACTTCCACCTCCCCGCTCATGCGGAAAGAAATCACACTCAGTTTCCAGAGTCTGCATGGCCTGGCTTTATTTCAGGTCTGCACATTGTTCTAGCTGGGGAAGAGGGGGAGGAGGCAGAGATGGGGCATTGTTTGCAATTCAAATGGCTGGACCTCAGGAAAAACCAATAAATTTAAGTCACTAGAGAATTTCAACAAGCAGGGCCACTTTCTCAAATAGGAAGCCTCCTCCCTATTGGTGGGGGCTGTTGAGGAGCCACTAGACAAGAGAATAACTAAGCACTCGTGGGGCTGAGAGCTTTTCACTCAATGAAGTCCAAACCAAACAAATTCCCCCTTTAGGAGATGCCTTTATCCAAACAGTCTGAGCACACACAGAAAGGGGCTCAGTGCCTCCGGCTCTCCGTGTTTGCTAAATCAGGCCTGTTTTCTTCTCCCTGTTCCCTGCCCAAGGCAGGTGTGGGCTGTGGGCTGGAGGAGGTTTGGAAGTGTACCCTTGGCACAGCGCAGTTTGGGAAGCCCCACGGGTGATGCTGGTGGAAAGGGGATGTGAAAATTCACTGGCCGTAAATCCCCATTCATGCACCAAGTATAGTGCAGGAAAAAAATTCACCAGGACTGGATTTATAGGTGAGGTGGCTTGTACCAGCTTAGTATTTAATTTTCAGTTCAGCTTTAACTGTTCTTTCGTAGGAGGATTTAGGGATTCCCATAACTCATTCCAGCTGGTGCCCCATGGTGCAAATCCTGTGCCTCCCCTCCCTCACAGGGGTTCCCTGGAGCTGGGGCAGATCTCCGTGGGGTGAGGGAGAGGAAGGCTCCTGCTGCAGAAGGGAATCTGACACATCCTCTGGGACATTATCTAGAGCTGCCCAGGAAGTCACTCATGTCCGGCTGGGAGTGCTCTTTGTCCCCGCGCACTCTGCCTGCCCCACACAACCGTCTGCACAAGTGGGGCAGAGATAAAGGCAGGCAAAGGCTGTGACCTTTTGACACCACCCCAAGCACTGGTGCTGAGGCATCTGATAAACCAGAGCAGTGTGGGAGTGGCTATCAATGGCCCAACCTGTGATAGAGCACTGCTGAGACTATGGAGAAGGAAATAAGGAGGTTATGGTCCTCCCTGTCCCATCATCCCGTTTTGGAGATCCCTCGTTTGATGCGGACTCAGTAACTCAGGCAGACTTGTGAGAGCTGACGTGACCAGGCTGAGCCAGGAAAGCCCAGAGGAATAAATGCAGCTGAAGTGAGGCACTCCACAAGAGCAGCCAAACCCAGCAGCACCCCAAGGACTCTTGTGACCACTGACAGGAGGAAATGGCCTGAGGCTGAGCTGGTGGAGGTTCAGGTTGGATCTCAGGGAAAGGTTCTTCCCCCAGAGGGTGCTGGCACTGCCCGGGCTCCCCAGGGAATGGGCACGGCCCGAGGCTGCCAGAGCTCCAGGAGCGTTTGGACAGCGCTGCCAGGGATGGACAGGGTGGGGTTGTTGGGGGTCTGGGCAGGGCCAGGACCTGCACTGGATGGTCCTGGTGGGTCCTTTCAACCAGCCCATCCTGTGAATCCATGACTTGCACCAGTGCAGCCACATTGGTGCTGTTGTGCTCCCCTCAGTGTTTCCTGCCCTGGCAGTGCTTCAGGTCCAATTCAGATGCTCCTTTTTACCTGGTCCTCTGGTGTCTCCATTCATGGCAGACAGTGAAAAGCTGCCAATGACTTTACAGTCAATAGTAAAATAGATTTATAGGAGGAATTCAATATATAGTCATGGAGATGTTTGGTATGCAGCAGCCACTTAACACCAAATGCTTAATTCCCTGAGGGGTTATGCATAAAGACAAAAGTTCTTCTGAATTAACTACAGAAGAACATTTATGGCAAAGATAGTAAACTGACATCAACTCCTGAACAGAGGCTTTTGTCTGGAAGTTAAATCACTGATATGGCTATAAGGTAATATAGTTTATTCCACATCAGAAAGAATCAACCCTGAACAAAAAGCACTTTAGTGATCCTGAAATAATCCATGAAATATATCTACATTATATGAAATATATTATATATGTTATATGAAATATAATACAGGTGTGTTTATACATGATTTTTCCTTCATATTAACATTTTTACATGACTAGGGCACTCTGAGTTGCAAAGAGAAAGGCTCTCTCTGAGCAGCACTTCCTTTAACACCAGGCAACCTGGGCTTATCACCACCCAGCCGTCTCCAGGACTATTCTGCTCCTGTTTCCTTCATTTTGCTGTTCCTGGACCTTATTAATGTAGGTGTGAGGGGGTGGGGGACGACAACTTAGCCCCCATTGTTTATGTCTCGCTGGTAGGATGGGGGACTGAGAAAAATAAAAGCCAACAGTAAAGCAAAGCGTTAGCCCAAAGAATGCTTTTATTGCCACCAGGAGTAATTCAAACCTTTTGTGGTGGTTTGGAGACAAACTTTATGGTGGTCAAGTCATACGTTGCTGTTTGGATTTAAAAAACAGGCAGGATATTTTATGACCATTAATAAATGTTTGTAGCCTGCCTAGGAACATGGAAGAGGGAATCACACCTCTGGAGCTGATCACCTGCAGTGGTCAGAGAAGTGACTTCTACTCCCAGCCACCCTCCCCACCGGAATTGCTGCTGGATGCATTAAGGAAAGAGTTGTTTTTACTCTTTTTATCCCTTCTCTGAAGGGCCCGTGTTTGCTGGTTCAGCACACGAGATACCAGATTCCAATGGGCCAGTTTAGGCCAGGTTGAGAATCTTGCAGAGCTGCTCAGAATTACTCTGGCTCAAACCTGCCCTCGCCCTGAGACTCCAGATAGGATGTACTTAAATGCATGGAAATTACCTTGTCACCCAGTTAAGGCCCCTCACCAGATTGCTATAAAATGGGGGCACTGACTCCTAAAGAATTGCACTTATTCATAGATTTTAGGGCCTTTGTGATGCTTTAACTTGACCTGCTCACAGCCCAGGTCAGGGGACCACCCCATGTTGATTCCTGCCTCAAGAGCAAGAGCCGTGATAGAGTGAGAGCAGAGTAAAACCTCCTGTCCTGAGTCAACAATGCACAGCAACGAGGAAAAAAATACTATATATATAAGACATATAATAAATATATATATTTTTATATAACTCCCCGTGTTGAGGCAGCAGTGCTGCAGAACTGCCACCTCTACCAAAACCGTGATTCTTATTCCCCACTCTTGCCAGGGATTGTCCATTCTTTTGCTGTGTTTGCGATGGTGAGGTTTGCACCATTCACATCCCAGAGCACGAATACGCCATCTGATTTTTCCCAACACACAAACAGACTGGATGCCTCTAGTTTCTGTGTATGACCACCCCAAAGATAAAGATGTCAAAACCACTGGTAATTTGATTTTTTTTTATTTAAATACTGATGGAAATCACTCCCTTTTTGGCACCACTAGCTGTGAATTTACTTTTGCTCCCTTCATCAATTTTTCCTGTGATTTTCAATTTCTAATTTATCCAGATTGATAAATGCTTCCCACTCCCTCTACCTCATATTTCACTCCCTAGGAACAGCCTGCAGTCTTTATTCCCCCATCTCCAACTTTCACCATGGCAAGCACATTGATTTTAATGGGATTTAATGCTCTCACAAAGCACTCCTGACTGCTCCACGCTCCTGCCTGCTGTCTCCAGAATGAGCAAACCCTCATGTCCTTTTCCAGAACATTGAAGGAAATATTGCACAGCATCAGGCCTACCCAGACCCTTTGGGTTACCAGCAGAAACTCTTGGGGCTAGGGATAAACCTCCAACCTGGTGTCTGTCGATGCCTAATCAGTAAAATGCCATATGGAAAATCCCAGGGGGAGATTCACCCTCTTTGATTTCAACTCCATGAAGGTGGGCTTCGGTCTAAGATAGTTCAGGTGCCCCTTGTGTGAGCACCAGCCACACCCTGAGCAGCAGAAGGAGATTTTCCCATCCCAAAATAGGAGGTACAATCTGGAGGAGCTGGCAGCTCTGCTCCCCAGCAGGAATGGGAAGGAGGCAACGCCCTGACTCAGAGGTGGCTGCGCTGAGGAGCTCCAGTGTCCATCCCACACACACAGTCTCTGCCAACCAGCCTGGAAATCCTCTTTCTGTTCTCAAAAATACTGGCAAACAGAGGAAGCCCCCAGCAGCCAGGCTGTGTCCTGGTGCCCCACACTGCTCCTCTGCTGGATGTCATCTCTCCACCCTTGTGCTGCGTGTGATCCCTAACCCGTGCCAGCCTCCAGCAGCCTGGTGCAGGGGGAACAGAGAGTGGAGTGAGGAACAAGGATCATGGATTCCCTTCACCCCTAAGGAACAGTGTCAGGTGAACACCTGGCAGGGCAAAAGAGCCATTCCAAAGAGAGACAGGATGGGCTGCTTTTATCGCTTCTCACTTCTTTACTTTCTGAAGGCTGTTGTCAATGTTTTAGATGAATCTCAGGCCAATAGCATCTTTAATTACTTCTCACTTCTTTACTTTCTCAGGGTGCTGTCCATGTTCTAGATGGATCCCAGGTCAATAGCAACTCCTAGGCCCTCATTAGCCTATCAATTAGGTCGCTTTCTTAAAGCTGCCAGTGTCTAAGACCAGATGCTGCTGTTCCCAGCCCATCCCTTTTACCCACTTTTTATTTCTAAAACAAAGAATAAGGAGCGATTTTAACATTTGGGGTTTGTAACTCTCCCCATGACATGTTGGTGTTTCCAAGAAAATTCTGTTTCCCCCATCCTCTTTTCCAGACCCCAAACACTGGGTTAGGAACAAATCAATAGTGCCTCTTCTTCAATACTTAGTGCTTTGATTAATAACAGTGGTGTTGTTGTAGCTGTGATGGTTTAAGGATATATTCATTAATTAACCTTGTCTCCTGATTAACTTTGTTCTTGACATCTTGATTTTGTGCTAAATTAATTCTCATTTATTTCCCCCTTCCGCCTCCCCTTTCATAGATTGCCTTTCTCATTTCTAATCAGGATCCCCTTGGATTATCTCCCCCCTCTACAGAGGCAGAAATCCCCCAGACTATGCAGCCACTCCATCCCCTCACAGATGGATTTATCTCCCACAACACCCACCCCTCACTCCCCTGGGACCTGCCCACTGCCATCTTCTTTCACCTCAAGCACGAGAGGACTCTCAGAACAGATCTCATGGATCTCCCCAGGCCTGGGAATCTTCCCTCCAGCGCAGACCAGGAACCTTCTGTCTGTCTTCTCCTTCCACATTGCACACACTCCCTACCTGAAAACAGGGCCACCCCTCCTGCACAAGGTCCCTAGATGCCACCATAGGGCCACCACCAACCCTGTCAGCTTTAACTTGGCAATGAAGGCTGACCCAAAGACCTTCTGGTTTTAAAGCACAAAGCCCCATCACATGGATTCAAGAGACATGAGCCAAACTTCCCGAGGTTAAGCACAACCAGCTCCCAGACACCTTCACAGAATCCCAGAATGTGTCAGCTTGGAAGGGACCCCAGTGGGTCACCTGGTGCCACCTCCCTGCTCCAGCAGGGTCATCCCAGAGCACAGGGCCCAGGATTGTTTCCAGATGGGTCTGGAATATCCCCAGTGAGGAGATTCCACAGCATCTCTGGACAATCTGTTCAGGGCTTCCTGCCCAGGAAAGAAGTTTTTCCACATGTTCAGGTGGAACTCCTGGGCTCAGTCCCTGGCCATTCCTCTGGGCATTTCTGGGCCCCCGGAGCAGAGCCTGGGCCCTGCTTGGAGCCCTTCCTGCAGCCAGGGACACCTGGAGCTCGCAGGGCTGAGCAGAGGGGCAGGATCACTCCTGTGACCTGCTGGGAGGCACTCCAGGATCCCACTGGCCTCCCTGGCCCCAGAACACTCTGCTGGCTCAGGGACAGCTCATTGTCCCCCGGACTTCCAGGTCCCCCTCCATGGAGCTGCTCCAGCAGGTCCAGCTAAGGGAAACTGAGGGCAGTGGCACTTTCCCAGCCAAGCACAGTGGGACCTCTGATGGGAGTTTCTGACTGAGATGTGGGGATTTGGGATGCACTCAGACAGGAGGTGCTCGGTTTAGCCAAAGCTTCCACACCCTTTCCAGACACTCTTGCTTGATTCCATCAACAGCTCTCCTCCTCCTACCCTGCCCTCAAACAAAATAAGTTAATCGAATGGGGTTTGCCGCTTGGAGACTGAAGGAGTGGAAATGTATCCCCTGGTCCTGCCAATGACTGGAAATAGCCCGGTGTAAACTTAATTCTTGTGCGTTGTGAATAGCAACACATCCCGGTTTTTATAATCACTGTCCAACAGTTCACAATCTACCCAATGCCATGGTTGGTGAATTCCATTTTATGATGCAAATGTAGCCAATCAATACAGGGATTTTGCTTGATCAGAGGCTCTTTTCCCTGTTTTTTCTGAGAAAAAAACCCTTATTTTGCACGTCTAGCCCCTCAGCTGGAATAGATCCACATAACTCCACCCACAGAAGAGAGCATTTGCTCATTTAAACTAGGTGAAAGACCAGCTAAAATAAAAAGGGGAGATATAAACTCCCTGTGCAGTCAGAGAGGGACACTTTGCCCAAGTCAAGTGGCTAAAGGAGAACTGGGCATAAACCCTACGGGAAGACAGCAAAGAATTTGGGGTTTGTGTATGGACATGATTAGGAATGAGACAGAAAAGTCTATACATTTTTAACCACAAAAGATTTCACTGGTCAACATGGTCTAGCAGGAGCTTTAAAGGGGAAAAGCAGTTCACAGACTCTTCTGAATGCATCTCCAGTAGCCGGGTTGTTAAGACATTCAGGGCTGTTAATGTGCACTGTCAGCCCATTGTAACCAAACCTTTAATCCTGGGCCTGTCAGACTTGAAGGAAAACTAAGGGCTGATAGTGCTGCGGCAAATGGATTTTCCTTCTCTGCTCTCATCGCCTCCCCCCTCCTTCCATTTAAAGTTACAATAACACTGAGTCTATTCCTTTCAGGGCTTGCAAAACAACCAGGAAAAAAAGGAGGGGAAATGGAGGGATGGAGGGATTTGTCCCAGCCTACATGGACAATCTTCCCTTCCAAATCCCAGTCTCTAGCCTGGGAGCACTTTGCACAGCCTGATCGGACCCAGCTGTCTGAGACCTCTTCTTCCTTGGCCCTGCTTATAAAGTTCTCATGAGTTTATTTTTCTCTTCAGAATCTCTGTATGAGGAGAAACATGAGGAGCTACAGAGAAAGCACAAGGCAGAACTGCTAAATCTGCATGTCAGCTTTTGTCTCTGGTGCCCGCCCTTACCAACAGGAGAGCTGACAATATGACATGTCCACTGACACTTCTCTTGTACATCTGCCAGGCTCTTCATCACCCGCACAGCCCTTACAGCCCTAATTCATGGCATCTTGGGCTGGGATTTTAGCTTTTGAAGCACCACAGGCGTATTCTATGGTAGAGCCTGGCTCTGGAACCCTGTGTTCCCAAATCTCCTCCCAGCCCTTCCCCTCCACGTTTATCTTCCTTGTTTGGACTGTTCTGGATGATTAAGAATGGCAAAGGCAACAGGCAAACGGGATAATTTGCCACCTGTTCCTGGCACTACTCTAAGGAAGTCACGGCATCCTGGATTTGCTATAGGCACTTCAGAAATTCTGAGGACACCTCTCTGCTCTGACAGGCAGGGTTACAACCCACCCTGGAAGGTGGGGTGACTGCATGGTGCATCAGAGGATGAAAGATGGACACCAGGAGTTAAGGTGCCATTTGGAATGGGAAGCTCCCCAGTTTGGAACAATGCTGAACACAGAACCTTGCCTACAAACTGGGCAGCCAAGGTACCAACCTCCAGCCACCTGGGACACTCTGGACACAGACTGGGATGGGTTCATGTGGCTGCAGACTGGGTTCTGCTGTTGGATCAGCATCATCATCTACTGGCTGTGACATGAGAAGCACTTAATTAGCTGCAGGTCTATGAGAACACTGTTCAAATCCTGGTATCTCTGTGTACTGGGGCACCAAGAGGAGTGGGGTCAGTGCTAAACAACCGACACAGAGCTGGACCTCAAGGGCGGTTAAAACTGATATCAACTAACCTTTGCTCAAAATCCCTCTCATTTTCTGCCTAAACAAAGCAGTATATTTCCTGGGGTGCTGTTGAGTGGGTGCACTTTCCCCATGTTTTTATCCTACCTGCCCTGTGATTTGCTGGGAGTTTCTGACTTTCCCTTTGATTCTTTAAAACGTACCTAAATAACATCACAGCTAAAATCCTGCCCACCTGTTGTAAATATCTCCAGAACTTCCATTGTGTGGGTTGTCATGCATTCTAGACTTCCAACTCCAGATCACAACACAAAAATAAAAGCAAAATGGACAGAATGTGCCATAGAAAGGGAACTTTTCACATTGATCTGGTGGTGGGTGTTCTCTAAACTTGGGGTTAATCAGAGACCCTGAGGATTTCAGGCCAGTGCTTAACAGAGGGTGAAAAGAAATAGATAACAGTTCCTTTCGGTGTGAACCCCCCATCTGTCTCTGGACAGGAGGTCTGGAAAGGAGGAGTAACTCCAGCTCCCCTCCTGCTCTCCTCACCACGGATAAACCAGCCAAGGCCTAACTGCGAGGGGGGAGCATTTCTGCACATCCCCAGGACTGTGACCATCTCTAGAAAGGGATTAAACCAAAATGTTATTGGGCCAGTGAAGGGCTGATTCCGCCCCTCCCTCACCACGGAGATGGTACACAAAGCAGAGGGCAGCAGGTCTTTGCCCTGTGCAGCAGCCCAGGGCTGCTGCCTGGTGCCTGTCCTGCAGGTGAGCCTGGACTCATCACTGCCTGGGAATGGATCCCAGAGGCTGAGACATAACACTGGGAATGATATTAAATGGAAATGAGCAAAAGCAGCAAAATCAATTTGAGAAGATAGTTCACATTCCAAGGGGAAGAAACACTTTCAGAGTCGGTTTAAGCAAAGCCCTATTGAGCCACTTACTGATTTCTTAATGAGCTTGGGGGAAGAAAAGGAAAAGAAAAGAGCACGGGAAAAAAAAAAAAAAAAGAGATAAAAGACCCGATTCCAGACAGAAATAGTCATGCAGTTTCCTTGTGGATGTAAAGAACAAATCAGCAAGACTCGGTGGAGCAGTACAGCATCAGAAATGTGTTTGTTTGTGCAGCAATGTGGCAGCAGAGAGGGGCTCACAGATTGGGGGAGGGCAGAGGGGTGGAAAAGGCACAGAAGAAGGAGAACATTTCACAGAGCAGCACTTCGGGAAGCTGCTCCAAAGTGCCCATCCTGCTGCTGCAAGAGCTCGGGATGTGCATCTGCCCTGCCCAGTCCCCCGGTGTGGGTTGGTTTGCGTTTGCAGGCACCACCATGGTGCCACTGCAACTGGGCTTCCAGATCTCTCCGGCAGGGCCTGTGTGTGAGCAAAATACTTGTGGGGACAGGCACCCCCCTTGTCTTCCCAACTCAGGTAAGTTATTTCGGCTGGTGTGATTGTGTGTAACACCACAGCCTTGGCCTGTGCTGGACTTCAGCTCCAGACAAGCCCTCTGGTCAGCACTGGGACATTGTCACACCAACAAAAGCCTCCAGCACGGAGCTGACCTCAGCCAGAGTCCTTTGGCAGTCGCAGGGACGGTCCCACCTTTGCCCTCCAGCAGTGGCAGATCACAGGTCAGGGCCAAAGGGAAGGTGTGCCCACAGTACAGAACAGCTCCTCGCCTCACCTGAGCTCTGCCCACCCAGCAGATCCTCCTGATTCACAGCCAGAGCCCTGCTGGGAGGCAGCTACAGCCGTGTGCCCCCGTTACAGCTGGGAGGCCGAGGCCCAGACTGGTTGAAGGCCGTGTGATGCTGAGGTGGAGCTACTTCAGTGGGGACAGAAGGCTGAAAAGGGACTGCCTGACCCTGCTGTCCAGGGCAGAGTCAGGCACAGGGAATAAAAATGCTTTATACATGCACAGGGAAATCAAAACATAAGGCAGCTCCACCACATATTTAACTAAATCCACATGAGGCACTGCAACTGTGCAGCTTTTCCAGGAAAAATAGGGGGGAAAAGAGAATTCATGCTCCACTGTAAATAGCTGAGGTGATAAAACATCTCTAGGTTAAGTGGGAGACCAGAGGAATCAAGGAGTGAGCCTGGATCCCACCAGAGTTATGAGAGGGGCTGAGACCCTGGTGCAAGGAGTCAGGAATCCTTTCCCACAGGCCCACTATCCAGCAGGCACATAGGACTCTACAGACACTGACTTTAATGGTACAGTCAAATAGAGCCAAAGAGGGGAAACAACAGGGTCCTGGCAGACCAACACCTCAATATCATGGAATAACCTGGAATTCTGCTTAAGCTGCATGATGCTGTGTCTGAGATAGCCCAGGTTTGGGATGAGAAAAGAGAGGAGTGGGGAGCACATCTCCAACTCCAGGGAAAAAACTACAGTTTTTCAGAGGCCAGGCAGTTTTCCAACCAAAACTAACACTTTAGAAAGGAAGTTCAATGGACATACAAATGCACCTTGCATCACATCCAACAAGAGCTTGCCCCCAAAGTAGCTCTTTCCCTGAGGGCCTGCTGGAACTGAAATGAAGCAGTGCCACCCTTGCCGTTTCCCACATGGAATCACAGCAAATCAACACCAATTTCTCTGTTTGCCTGCAAACCATTAGCTGTAACAAAGCGGTCGAGCGTGTTTGTCACAACCAGCTGTCCATCCCTGACACAGCAAGCAGTGACCTCTGGGAGAGGAGCCGGGCCATGGGAAACACTCACAAACCGGGAGCAGGTCCCCAGTGCTCCCTGGCTCCAAAACCCGGCAGCAACCAGGCATGGGGGAAGGGGGAGAGAGCATCTATTTCCTTATTAAGTAGTGCTCTTTCTCTTTTCCTAATCTGTGGAAAACGATGAAGGCAAAGGAGAGCAGAGAGGAGCCTTTCTTCGCAGCAGGGGATGCTGCCCAGTGCTGGGACCGTGGCTCCGCTGGGATGCTGCGAGCCTGGAGCTTCTCAGGGGGTTTGCAAAAGGGGAGTCAAACCCAGCTGGAGAAGAGGCAGGGAGACCCGGAGGAGCACCTCAAGGTTTAAAATGCAAATTCCTCCACTTTATTTTAGGTGGAGGGGTCAAGGTTTGCCTATTTCTTCCTCTCCCCCACTCCCCCCAGCACTCCTTCCCCCTTCCTCCGCGAGTTTTGTTTAGGAAGGGACTGTAGATGCGACAAGGTCTTTGTGCTGGCCATTCAGCTGAGTAAAAAGGCCGAGGAGTCCCAGCGGAGGGAACAAACTTTTGGGGGTCAGCGCGGTCAGCTCAGAATAAATGTGTCGTATTGTTTGTATTAAGGACATGATCTCAGCGGGGTGCCCGGAGCCACCGCATACAACACCAAGGACTATTTATTCAACACTGGAATACGCAGGGCACAGGACTCCTCTCCCAGGGAAAATAGGAACTGCCACTGCAAACGTGCCTGCCTGTTCCTAGTGGTGAGATTTGCTGGAGGGGGCAAATAAAACTCTTTTTTTGAATGTGCATCATAAATACGGATGGATGCCAAGTGAGCTCGGCAAAAAATAATCCTAGTTAGAGAGTGGTGGCAGTGACAGCACAGCAAAGTGCCTTTTTGTTGTTGCGTTTCTCCAAGAGATGGACAGTCCAGGTCATAAAAGGCCTAAGATAGAAACAGTTTCTCTTCGCACTGTTTGAAAACAGGCTTTTGTTTCTGTGGAAGTGGCCCAGTCCTTTCTTGGGTTGCCTTCACTGCAGAAGTGGCCCTCGGCCATGGGGTGGGAGCTGCCGGGGCGAGGGGAGCCCTGCGGCCCCTAACGAACCCATGTGAAATCCAGCTGGAGAAGCAACACAAAGGGGCTGCGGAGAGGCTTCAGAGCTGCAGTGCCCCTGGGACGGCTCCACTACAAGGGCCCCCAAAGGAGGTGGCCAGCTGGGGAGGGGAGCCCATCCTCCCCAATGCTCCAGAACCAAAACCCTCATAAAGGGACTTCAGAGATGCCCCTGGCTGTTAAATCATCCCCCCTCCACCTTCCTCAGTGTTTTCTACAGAGGAGCATGTGTTCCCCCAGAGAGTGCCTTTCCTCCCCACTGACCTCTCTGCCTTGTTCACAGAGGAAAGGTACCTCTGGTTGGGTTGTTCATCCAGACATTGCAAACCAGGGTTTCATTAAACTGAAGGACAGAAGAACAGAACCCTGGGACAATCTCCAGCAAACATGGTTTAATCGTGGCCAGCCCACCACAGTCCATGTCATCTAGGAAGATCAGATACCTAGAGATCCCAATGCAGTGCAGGATAATTTAACATATCCATGTGAACTCCAGTCTCAATTACAAATGGCAGCTTCAGCCCAACCTCACCAGGAAAATAAAGTGAAAATAAAAATGAGATTGTGAGAGTGGTGAGGTTCTGGCACAGGCTGGACAAGGGCATGGAGAGACAGGACAAGGAGGAATGGCCTGAAGATGAAGGAGGGTAGATTTAGATTGGAAATTGGGAAGGAATTCTTCCCTGTGAGGGTGGGCAGGCCCTGGCACAGGGTACCCAGAGCAGCTGTGGCTGCCCCTGGATCCCTGGAAGTGCCCAAGGCCAGGCTGGACGGGGCTTGGAGCAGCCTGGGACAGTGGAAGGTGTCTCTGCTCACAGCAGGGGGTGGAATGAGATGAACTTTAAGGTCTCTTCCAACACAAAGCATTCCATGGTTCTCTGATAAGAAGGAAGGAAAGGTTTTTATCCTGCAAGGAGACCAGCAGAGAAGTGAGAGTTCAGGTGTTGTGGGCATGTAAGGTTTGATGCTGAATCCTCCAGGACTAAACTTACCTGTAGAGATCAACAGCTTCATGGTGGGGTCTTGACTAGAGAGCTGAGGACTCTTACTCTGTCCCTGTAAACCTGACCTCCAAAAAAATGTAACTATACCTTAAAAATCACAACCAGCACCATCGGGTGAAAATCTGAAATCTGAGAATGGAAACACCCCATGGGTTTTCGCAGAGCTGCGGTGAATCTTTGCTCGTGAGCCTGGCACGGCTCTCTTGGAAGTCCCCAACGGGGGACACCTTGACTTCCACCCCCATTGTGCTGGACGCCCCTTTCCTTTTTGAGTCCGTCCCGTTGCCTTTTGTGCCCAAGTGACACAGACTGATGAGGATTATTTCCACGGCTTCCTCAGGGACAGGGGTGTTTCCCTGCTGCCCTTGTTCAGGGACAATAGACCCATTAAGCGTCTTCCCAAGGCGAGGGGAGCGGGGCATACCTGGCCCCCGATGTGGGAATGGCCACTGCCCCTGACGGCCATTAGCATCTGAATGAGAGTGATGCCTGCAGAACAACAGGCAATTATCCTACTGAAAAGCTTTTAAGTGGCTTTAATTGCTGGCCACAGACTCAGGGCTCTCTCAGAGTAAACCGTGTTGACAAACAGGATAAAATATATTGGATTTCCTGCAGGGGAAAAATTTGTAGGATTGTGCCTCTCAGAGGGCAAGCTCCACTTTGATCCTGTGTTGTCACCCAGCAACCCCGCACCTACCGACAGCAGCACAGCCCGGGCTATCCAAGGGAAGACGGACTCGGCTCTGGTGGCTTTGCAATGCCTGTCTGCTGAAGGCTCCCAGGGGAAGGGGGAACACCTGCTCTACGCATTGACTGGATTAGCAGCCCCCTTGTCCCAGGTGTCTCTCGAGGCCCAGGTGTACCTCTTTGTACTATTGCTCAGAGATGCAAAGCAGTGGCACAGCCCTGAAACACAATCTCCTCTCTGTAACAGGCAGTGGCTCTATGTCTCACTGCTCTTTGAATGGGACAAATATCCCTCCACGGCCCAGCAATGGGGACGATGTGGGAACATTTTACAGTTGAGAGTGGGAACATTTTAAAGTTGAGAGAGAAAAAAAAATTTGTTAATGGATGTTAATCTTTAAAAGTGAACAATGCTGCTAATAAATAAATGCTGTCCTGTCCATTAGGTACTTGCAAGAAGGTGATATGAAGGTCAGGGCTAACACCTAACTGATTCCCTGGGAAATCACACTCAAATGTTCTTTAACTTGTAACAAATGAAATTATTTCAAAGCTGATTTTGCACAAGGGCAAGACACTTCCTTCTACAGCTTCTTCCTGCAAAGTGCAAGGCAATAACCTTAAAAAAGTACTGCAGCACTGTTCTTTCCCCAGGAGCATCCTCTCGTCTTCAGCACCTCATGTCCCACAGTCACACCAACACCTGGATTGTTTAGAGCTTCCTGTGGGCACCCAGACATGGGGGCTGTCAACCCAGATGGTGCTGGACAGAATCACAGAATCGTGGAATGCTTTGTGTTGGAAGGGACCTTAATCTCATCCCACCCCTCTTCCACAGGCACGGACACCTTCCACTGTCCCAGGGTGCTCCAAGCCCCGTCCAGCCTGGCCTTGGGCACTGCCAGGGATCCAGGGGCAGCCACAGCTGCTCTGGGCACCCTGTGCCAGGGCCTCCCCACCCTTACAGGGAAGAAATTTTCCTAATATCCAATCTAACCCTTCCCTCTGATAGTTTGAAGCCATTCCCTTGTCCTGGCACTCCATATCCTTGTAAATTGTCCCTCTCCATTTTCTTGCAGGCTCCTCAGGCACTGGAAGGCTGCAGTTAGGTCACCCCAAAGCCTCCTCTTTTCCAAGCTTTCCCAATCCAGTGCACCCAGGAATCCTCTTGGGTCTTTGATTATGAACAACCCCTCTTATTAGAAAAAGAAGAACTAAGCAAAATGCCCTCCCTGAAGCATTAATTTATACTTATTTCTAATTCCAAAAGCTTTTAACAACTGAACCATTACTCATTCACTACATCCAAGAGAGGATGAAACTTTGCTTTATCTTTTGCGTCACAAACCTGAACGTGCTCCCTCTGCACCGGGGCTCAAGCACTTCTAGAGGATCTCCAATAAATATGGGTCATTTTATGGCTCAGAGTGAAAACCATGGGAAAAACTCTGGGTTTTGCTAATTTAGACCTCCAGCTCAGCACACACATGTGGGTGGCCTTTTGAAGTTTGAGCAGCAGATCTTCTGCTGGAGCAGAATGGCTTCGTTCCCCCGCAGTCAGTGGCGCAAGGCCAGCCTGCACCACCTAAGGACAAGCCCTCTCACATTTATCCCAGCACAAAACTCCAACAGGAACTCGAGAATCGTTAAGGCATCTGTGGAGAAAGCTTTGAAAAAGCCTGTACAATGTCCAGTCAACTGAGACTGCAAAGCTCTGCCTCCAGTGTGTGGTATAGAATGGACTGCACAGTCAGAAAGCCAAAATATTAATGCAACCCCCCACAACATGTCTGTCCAAGACAGACAGTGCTAAAAAAACCCAGTGTGGGCCCCAGCAAACAAAAGATGGACCTCATGTGCTGCTAATAATGCCCAATCATCAGGACTAGGCTAATTTCCTCTCATAGTGCCAGATTCAGACCACAAATAATTAACTTAAGTGCAGAAAAGATGCACTCTTTGTGTTGGTTTGGTTGTTGCTGTTGTTGTTTCAACAAAAGGAAAGAATCCAGCTCACAGAGTTGGACTCCAGTGGAGAATCAGGGCTGGTCTTGTTTGTTCCTGCTGAACATTTGGTCCTTGGCATTTGCTGATATTGGCAGGATGATGACAGGTAAGAAATGCCATGTGTTACATTATGGAAAAGCAAACAACTGAGGGAAAACCTGGGAAATAGAAATGCTGTTGGAGGAAGAACCATCAAGCAGGACTGTGTGAAGCAGCACTTCATGAACCACCAGGTGCACACTGATTCTAGGGAATCAGTACCAAGCACTTGTCCCACCCCGAATCGTTTCTCTGCTGAGCAGTTGAGTCATAATTCAAACCTGTTTGAATCTGGCACCTGAAATAGCTAAATAAAATTTCACTGCTTCCCACTGCTGCCCCAAGAGCTCGTGTCCCAGCTGCTCTGTGCATGATGAAGTGATCAAAACACCTTAATGAAGACCAACCCCTCTGGTCCTCACCCTCGACTCTGCTGGAAAAGCCAAGGGAGCAGCATCTGGACAAACCCATGGAAAGACAAGTCATGACAGAAGTAAGAGCTACTTGTGTCACGCCCCACCCCAGCACACACACTGAAAAATGCACACGCACCAGCCTCCAGACAGAGCTGTGATACAGAGCACAGGCACTCACAAACCCCACGTTTTACACCTCTAGGTAGGTCAGATGAATATCCCTTGGGATAGAGGGAGAGTTGCAGTGTTGGTTTGGAGTGTCTGCCTTGGAACTCCCCAGGACCCTTTCCCATGAAATACCCTGAGGATCTGCCCCTGTCCAGGCCACAAACTCCCTGCTCATGGTTGTGATTCACAAGCAGAGGGACCCCAGGGAGTGCAGGCACCCTCACGTGCACAGACCCACTTTCTAGAGGGTTAAGGATTGATGCCAAGTCTAGCCCAGAGCTGGATCCAGCTGTGCAGGGGTAGGCACACACCCACTGGGAGGTCCCTGCCGGGCACCAGCAGCTGGTACTTGCTGGTCTCTCTAACAACCCTTTAGCAAGGTACAGGCCCTTCCAAAGGGGCTTTGGTGCAAACCACGACTCCAGGAGGCATTGCCTCCCGCTCCAGGTCGATGAATTTTTCTGTCTGTCCCTTCCTGGGGAAGATGGCACAGGGCACGTGCAGAGCTGCCAGTCAGAGGGGAATGGACCCTTCAGTGGGGTTCAGCACACAGCCCCACACATCTGCCAAACCGCCCTGATCCCGCCAGCTGCTCTTGTTTAACAGGGCAACAGGGGACCTGCAAGCGGCAGGAAGACCAAGAGGGAAGTAGTTAAGTTGGAATTAATTTGTCACTCCATATTTAACTGACCTCAAAACTATTAAACAAATCTAATAGGAAATATCCCCAAGATTCCAAACACCTCTGTGCTGCCTGCTGGGGACCAGCCACTGCACAGGGCTTCAGCCACCCAGCAGCCTGGAGCAGGGGAAGGGGGGCTTCCCTCCTCCCCATCCCAAAAGCCTGGTTTAATTCCTGGCTTTTACCCTAAGCCTCCAGGACAGTTGATGGAAGGGGAGCATAGAGAGTATCCAGCATCCCAGGCTAAGGTGCTGGAGGAAGCGGAGAGATCCTGATGCAGGTACAGGGCTGAGGGCTTTCTTGGCTTCTGCTGGAAGGAAGCACAGGAATGTTCAGGACGTAGGAGCAGGGATTGGCAGCTCAGGAGTCATCTGGGATTTTTCCACCCCTCAAGCAGAAAAAAAATCCCAACTCCTCACACATTAGTTGCAATTACTCCCCTCTCTGCATTTGGAATAAAGAGGGACTTGGGATATTTAAGGCTGCAGATAGAGTGGAACTGGATTTTACTCCCAAAAATTCAAAGACTCAGCAGCTATAACATGGAAAGAAGCTAGGGGCAGAAAGCTGGCATAAAAACAAACAATAAGCAGCTTTTTTCTAGCAAATAGGTGAATCCAAGCCAACCCCCCTGCATGGCTTAAAACACTTGGTGACAGCACATTTCTGACTGCGGCACGCTGTCAGTTCCTGCCTCAGGTCTGCGCTCGGCTGTCGAGGGCACAGAATCGCTCATTCGGGGACTCTCCGCGGGATGAAGTGAACCAGGAGGTAGCAAATATCACGAGGAGCTGAGCTCAAGCTGATGGCGGAGCTGAGGATGAGAGATGCATTGGAGGAAGGCGGTTGCGGATGCCCCGCTGGCCGGGCCGGGGCTGGCCGCGCTCCGAGTGCCCTCTGCCGGCCCCTCCACAGCCCCCGGGACTGCCTTCCAGCCTTCCCAGCCCTCCCAGCCCTTTCTTACCAGCCCTTCCTTCCCAGCCTTCCCAGCCCTTCCTTCCCAGCCGTCCCAGCCCTCCTCGCTCTTGCCCGGGCCCTCTCGGGACGGGCTCTTGGGCAGAATCAATGGCTCAGCTCGGCAGCGACCGCCGGAGCGCGTCTGGAACAACCAGAGCAGGGATTCAGGACGTGTCCGTTCGGCCTTTGCATACACCCAGGGCGGAGACTCCACACCCTGTCTGGTCTCTGTTCAGGGCTCAGTCACTGCCCAGGGAAGAAATTCTTCCTCCTGTGCAGGGAGAGCTTCCTGGGATCAGTTCCTGCCCCTTCCTCTTGTCCTATTGCTCAGCACCACCAAGCAGAGTCTGTGCTCTGACACCCTCATTCAGGTATTTCTGTACATTGAGAAGGTCTCCTCTCACTTATCTCCTCTCGAGTCTGAGCAGCCCCAGCTCCCTCAGCCTTTCCTGGGCAGGGAGATGCTCCAGGCCCTTCCTCAGCCCCGCAGCCCCTGCTGGCCCCGCTCCAGGAGCTCCCTGGCCCTGCTGTGCTGAGGAGCCAGAGCTGGACACAGCACTCCTGGTGAGGGTGCACCAAGGCTGAAGGAGAAGGGTAGGTTGCCTCCCTCTTCTTCCTGCAGCCCACGATCCCACTGGTGCTCTTGGCCCCAGGACACTCTGCTGGCTCAGGGACAGCTCGATGTCCCCCAGGACCCCCAGGTCCTTCTCCACAGAGCTGCTCCCGCAGGTCACCCCCCTGTGCTGTGCCTGGGGTTATTCCTCCCCAGGTGCAGGACCTGCATTTCCCTTTGTTGGATTTCAAAAGGTTCCACTCTGCTCATCTCCCCAGCCTGTTGAGGCCCCTCAGAACGGCTGCACAGCACCTGGAAGTTAGGTTTGCATTGCTTCCCAGATTGAACTCCCAGGTCAGCTTCCCAGGTTTGCATTGCTTTCGGAGCCTTGTGCTTGTGGGTCTGGTCCAGCAGCACCGCAGTGAGCGGGGGTTTGGGACTGAACCCAGCAGCCAAAAGCCCTAGTCCTGACTCTCCCTCCCTTCAAGTGTGTCATTTGACAGAAAGATGAACTTAAAACCAGAAAAAGAGGGCAAAACAGTAATGCTGAAATTCCAGAGAGCATTTCCTGCTTGAGAACTGATCCCTCTGTGGGAGGATGAACATGCTGTTCCCACCCGGGGGAGATCACAGAGATAAGATGTCTCGATCAAGGTCACTCCTAAAGCACTGGGAAAACAACCCCAGAGCTTTGGCACAGGCAGCTTCCTGGGTCAGAAACCTCACAAAGCCCACTTTTATTTTCTTCCCTAGAAACCCAGAGGGATCATTTGTACCGAGGGACACCGTCACATCTATGTTTTGAGGAATATTTTTAAACAAAAGCCTAAATAAATTTGAGCTATTCAAACTAATATTTCATTAATACCTGAGGAGGTTTTTTTTGTCCATTCTTTTGTAGATGGCAAGAATTTATGAAAGTCTCTCCAGATATCCTAAAAAACTCTATGAAGAAGACTGTAGTTATAAGTGAAGTTTAAGCAAAGGGGGCAGTTACTCAGTCCAAGTGTTGTAAACTCAATTAGTAATTCCCCTGTACCCAGTAAACAAGTCAGAGCAAAGATGTTTTTGCATCCCCTCCCTCCCATCATTGGGAGTTTCAGGGCCTGAACCAGCTCCCACTGAAGTGAACAGGCAAACTCCCTGCTCTTAATGGCATGGGATCAATTCCCAGCTCTGCAGGCAGGAAGTCTGACAAGGAGCCAGCCTCTCCCCCTGGACAGCAGTGATGCCGCCTCTCTGGTTCAGGGCAGGCAGGTCTGGGCAGGTTTCAAAGTGGGAAAGAATCTTTAATGTTTCCTTCTTTTTTCTTTAACTGTTAAAAGACACAAGGCTGCCACAGACCTGTCCACACACAGCACTGGAAAACCAGAGGTCGCTGCTGTTTGAGGGTGACACCGATGCAGAAAGGCCCCAGGAGGAAGGGGAACCCCAGTGCAGGAACCCTCGTTTAACCTTTCTCAGCTGTCACATGTCAGCCCCTCCCACAACCACCGCCAGGCACCCCAGACACTTCTGATACCTCAGCACAAAATGCACATCCTGTCTGTCACCGTGTCCTGGGACAGAGTGCGTCCATCCCTGTCACCCCCGGAGCTGGCATCCAGCAAGAGAGACCCACAGCTGGTGGAAAACTCTCCTCGTGCCCCAAGAGAGGAGGTTAAGAGTGAGCACCCACAAGGCTGGGGCACAAACTGGATGGCGAAAGACTCAATTTCATCCTTTCCCTGTGCACACCTTCTGAAGAATCACATCTCAGCCCTTTCCTCTCCCAGGACAGAGCTGCAACTGCTATTCGAAGCCACACTGGGCCAACAGGAATTCACGAGCTGAGGTCTGGTCAAGCCAGCTCCATGGCTTTTCCCTTCAGGAACTTGCAGGCAAGAGATGAAGGTTGAAGAACAATGGCCATGAACGAAACCACATGAAATTCCACCTCCACATGAGGAAGAACTTCTTTCCATGGAGGGTGGCCAGAGCACTGGAACAGCTCCCCAGGGAGGACGTGGAGCCTCCCTCTCTGGAGACATTCCAAACCCACCTGGATGTGTTCCTGTGTCACTAGCTCTGGGTGACCTTGCCTGGGCAGGGGGTTGGACCGGGTGATCTCCAGAGGTCCCAATGGCAGCTACTCACTGGTACGCTGACAAGCTCACTTTACACCACAGGATGCTTGGATTTAGGCATTAAGAGGAACAAAATTCATTTTATATTCACATCCCTTCTACTCAAGGGCTTGCTCACCATCCTGCCGTGCTGGAACATTTTTTGAGCATCTCCAAAGAGAACGACCCCACAGGGATCACCCTGCAACAGGGCTTGGCAAAAACCCTTTTTCACCCAGCCAAAATTCTTTTGTTTTCTCACTTCTTAAGGTTAGTTTGTGGTTTGGTTTTGCCTTTCTTTAGTGTCACAGAAAAAAGAGTTTACTAGGGCTTCACATTCTGTGCCAGTGTCTCTGTCTTAATCCTCCAAGAACCCTTGAGAGTTTGGTGTCAAGTGTTTCATCCAGAGCCACAGTCATTACTTTCATGTGTGTTTTCCAGTTGAACAGCTCCATATATTCATAAAGGAGCACCACAGAAACACACACACTTCAAAAACTACATGGCAGCGCCACATTCAGCGTAGGCTGATTCCAGCTCACGGTTTGCAGGGAGCCAGAATAAAGTCTGGTCCAAGGATGCAGTGATACATTTTTAGAGGAGAAATTCCTGAGCTCCCCAAGGGGAGAAAGACCCTTTGTGAATATAGGATTTTTCTGAGCTCTTCTCTGAGGATAAACCTCTTCATCGAGCTATTGTCAGATAAGGAATAGCTGGGAGAGGTTTAGAAATGCTTTCCCAAAATCTGGGATTTAACCTATAGCATGATTTCAGTTAAACAATGCAGGAACTTCCATTCGAGAGAAGAGGACAAATCCATTTGCCCACAATCATTTCCCACAGTAATCCTCAGGTGCTACCTTGGGAAACAAAGCAGTGCAAGGCAGGATTCATGCAGCAGCACGGGGGAGTGCACCCGAGCTCCTGAGCATCAGCAGCTCCCAGTCAAGTTGTCTCTCATTAATTTGCCTTTCCCTTTTTTATCTTCTTTTTAGTTTTGGCCCGCACAAGATCCAGCAACTGGGAGTTCCACAGTTTAATAGCACAGGGAAGGAAAATTGTTTCCTCGTGATTTCAACCTGCTGAGTGATGCTATCCCCAAGCTGAGCTGTATGAGAAGTTTTGCTGCCTTTCCTACACCCTTCAGCCTTGTCTCTTGCCATCTACAACCTCAAATTACCTGTACCTCCTTCTCTCTATTGTCTCCATCTTTCCTAAGTCCTCTCCCAGCAGAGGGAACGGAAGGGCACGTGGGGACTTTGCCAAGGGGCGCCACAGGCAGGCAGTAGGGAGTGGCTGGGAGCATCAGGGATCCAAGCCCCATCTCGCTGCTGCCAGCCTCATTCCATCATATCTGGGCACAGGCCTAAAGGTGTAGAAAGTCCAAGAAAGCCTTGGAGCTTCTCTGTATTCCTATGGGAGTTGGGAAAATACAGAATAAACAATAAAAACAATTATTCCAGCTGGAAAATATTATTTCTCTTGGTTTGTTTTCTGCCTGAGAGGGAAAGCTGGTTGGAATTACATAAAGTATGGGTGATTGAGGAAAACAGCTTTTCAACAGGAAAATAACTTCTCCGCAAATGTTTTGAAGTTACTGTTATTGCTTAACACCTAAAATTAAACATTTTCTGTATTTTCTTTTAACTGAATTCCCCATTCCTCTGGTTTTCTGTATTGAAACAGAAGACTCTCAAAAGAATATTTTGCATTT
Organism: Daphoenositta chrysoptera; assembly: GCA_013397915.1. Lineage (NCBI taxonomy): Eukaryota > Metazoa > Chordata > Aves > Passeriformes > Daphoenositta > Daphoenositta chrysoptera. The sequence goes on from VZRO01002710.1 coordinate 331,587, forward strand.
CCCTGGCTGGTTCAAATCCTTTATAGCAGAAAGAAAGTCAAAGAACCCAATGACTACACTGACTGGTGAGTTGGGACATGGCTCCAGAGACTGGAGTTTACTGGGAAAAAACACAACTTGGCCCAAGCCACTTGACCTGTCCAGCTGAGAAAACTCAAGGCTGATCTCACTTCCACTCCACATTTCATGGGGTATTTTCTCCTGTTTCAAAGAGAAGTAGGACTTGTGCTGCTTCATAAAGGAAAACACTTTTGGGATCTCAAAAGGCTCTAAGCTTCTTAGGAAAAGAGGATTAAGGCATCTGCTGGGTGCAGTGGGCTACCTGTGCTGGCCTTCAAAGGCTTGTTTTGCTCCGTGGCAGCTGGTACATATTCGACCAACCAGGGCTTGAGCCCAGTCAAGGCTTCATGGCCCACCAAAGCTCCCTCTGCCCTGCTCTTCCAGGCAGGAGCATCAGCTTCCCCGGCATGGGACCTCATCCCACCCTAAAAGCCCCACGGATGAGCATCCAGACACTGCCCTTGAAAGGTTTCCCCAAGAATCGCTTCCCAGCTCACAGCCTCTGGATCTGCAGGGAGGGGGACTCCACAGGCTGTTCCTGGGGCCAGGATGCTCCCTGCCCACCCATCCCATGCCAATGTGACAGATCTGCAATTCCAGCAGCCCTGTCCTGTCTGTGCATCACCAGCTGTGTCTGACTGGTTGGAGGGGGTTACAAGGCCCAGCAAACACCCACATTCACACCACGGAGCTCTGATCCATCACTCGAGTGCTGGGCATCACTTGAGTGCTGCCTTTCAGGAAGAGACACGGATTTGGGGCTTTCCAATGGCACAGGGAAGAGAGAGAAAGAAAGATTTGTCCATCAAAGCTTGCCCCAGGCAGCACATTTACTGCTGCTCTCCAGAGAGCCTGGCAGATACCACAGACACAAACAGAACAAATGAAAGATCTTCTGCTCTGTGGAAAAACATAAGGGCTTGGCAGCCAAATATTTCATACCAGGCCCTCCCCCTCTCTGCCTCCCCCTCTCTGCCCTGTGCTCAGCTCACCACGGATGTGAAGGGCAAGAGAACACATTGCAGCCCTGGCACCTGGAGTCTCCCAGCACCCAGCACGGGGACCCAGGCCCAGTGCACCCAGGAGCGGGGTGCTGGGGTTCAAAAGCCAGCTGGGGAGCTGGTGGAGTGAGATAACTTCCCAAAAGGCTTTGGGACAGCTTCGTGTCTCTGTCTTCCAGACCTGCATGTGTTCCATGGGGCTTTGCCTCCAGAACACAGCAGTGCACTGGTGCCTGTTCTTCCCAAATCCTTGCAGTGTAAAACCTGCCTTGCAGAGGTGGATGGAGCCTGGCAGCACCCCACAGCTGAGCCCCCCAAATATCTCTGTCCACTGGACAGCAAACCCAAGAAGCTGGAGCTATTTGAAACAGACCTGGGGGCAAATGTCCCCAGTAAAGAGAAAAATGCCAGTTGTTCACAAAGAAATGATTCATGGAAGTGGTGCTTTCAGGGCAGCTTTATTCTGAGGGCAGGAAAAATGGAATAACAGGCGCTTGGTGGCAGCTGGAAGAGTTGTGCTTCAGTGGAGCAGGAATGAAACATCTGACCTTTGGAGGGACTTTCTGCAGTAAAAAGGTTTTTAAGCAGTGACCAAGCAGAACTTTCCAGAGCACCCAGAGGAACATAACCATACCCAATACAGGGGAATACCTAATGCATGTATGAGTGTTACTGCAGAGGTTTATATAGTTTTGATCTACTTCCAAATGGTAAAGAAGGATGCAGCCATCCGGGCACGAATAATCCCCATTGCAGCTGTGCTGGCTGCATTTCCCAGCACCCCAGAGGGGAAGGAGCATTTCTGCATGGTGCCCATCTGTTCTTCCTGCTGTGCATCTGTGTGGAGAGGGGAATTCCAGCAGCCTTTGTCCTGTGCCTGCCACCCAAAACCAGCTTGGACTCCCAGCTGGGGTCACCCACCTGGACCAGAGGAATAGGGAAGAAGCCCAGCAACAGAAAGAGGACACAGTGGTACAGAGTAAAGGCTGAAGTTGGGATATTCATGAAGGCCACCAACATTCCAATGAGCCCTGTCCCTTACTGCGAGTAAATAAAGAGCTGGAGCTCCACTTCTCAAAGCACAGGAGCCCCTCTCACCATGCCCACAACACAGAGAGACTTCCATGTCCCTCCAGTGTGGAGGAAACTCATGTTTCTTTATGAAAAAGAAAACAATTTAAAAAATCATAATAGTCTGAAGCTACAAATCAAGCTCTTCTCTGAGTTAATATTTAATGTTGCAATTGGGTGCTTTTCAGAGGGGGGAAACCACTGGGATTTTTTGCTGCAGATTGACCTTGTGAAACTCAGTGTGTCAAGAAAAGAAAAAAGAGAAAAGGAATTTTGTTGAATATTTCAACATCTGGAGCCACTTAGTGGCAGAAAAAAGCAACTTCTTGAGAAGCACTTTTGATCTAAAGCAGTGGTTTTAAACCTTTCCCTATTTGCAGATCCATAAAGTTTGTCTCTGCATAATGAACACAAGTCTAGTGACACTCAATTCTGGCATCCCAGGCAGTTCTGGAGATTCTTTAGACGTTCAGGAGCAGGAGAGGCAAAGCTGTGCCTTCCCAGACTTGCACAAGATCTCCTGGACCACTTCAGTTCCCAGCATGGACAGCTGGTCACCTCATTAACAAATAACCTGCAGAAATGTGACCTTGCCTCTCTTGACATGGTGTGGCCTTTTCCTAAAGCTGAGACTGGTTTTATCTGTGGAACTGGTACCACCAGGTCTGTGTCACCCTGACAAAGCTGCTCACCTCTGCCCACAGAAAATCAGAGTATTTCTGCCTTCAAAGACTCTCTTAGAGCTGCTCCACAGCAGAGAGTTAATTCAGCCTGTGCTGATCATCATCTCTCCTGCTTCCCGGAGTCTGCTGTGCCTGGATCTCCAGGTGCCTCGGCCTCTGGGCTAGTCCTGGGCAACCCAACGACTGCTGGACCCCTTCGAGCCCAAAGGAGGCCAAGCGAGGGATGCAGTCCCACAGGGATAATAAGATTACAAGTTACAGCATTTGGAATCAGAGGACCTGGGCACTATCCTCCACCCCTGGTGAGTTTTTCTCATGCCGTGATGTTTGGACATCCCCTCTCCCTCCTCACACCTCAGGTTTTGTGCTTAGCTGTTGATTGGAGTTGTTTGATTTCTCTGTCCCCAAGGCCAACACACTGCCAAGAAGGAGATGAGTCTGTCCCCTGCATTGCACCTCGAAGTGACAGGGGAGGGTGAATACAGTTATAAGTTGTCCTCGGGGAGCCTTTCTTACTTATCCAGCAACAAACCTGCCTTAATTGGTCAAGGATTTGTTAGCATATCACTGGGAAATCTGCGCAAAGGACTACGAGGAAATCACATGAAAAGCAACTACTGTGCCCAACAAAGAATTGCATGGATCAGGTCTTTGTTCCTATTGTATTTCTCCTCAGCGCATTTGATTAGTTTGGGTAATTGAACATGTAACACACTTCATTATCATGCACCACCAAAAGAGGTTTTATGACTCAAACAAATATGGCCATTATTAGCTGCTTCTGACATAACAAACAGCACTATTAGCTTTGGGGAGGCAGTGTTTTATGGATGGCTTTTTGGTAAATTGGCTGCTTAATCACTTTTTTCTCCTGTAGAAAGACTCCTTGATGCTGCTCCCTGGGTGTGGGACTGAGAGGGGCACGAGTCACAGCGCTGTTACAAGGTCTGTGTGACACATTGTCCCTCATTTTCTCACACAAGGAGATAAACCTTGTTTATCCAAGACAAATCCATCACAGATCATTCTACGCACCCCTGGCAAACATTCACTCCTCATAACACCACAGACCAGCTCCAACCAGGCCTAGGCTCATTTAGCAGGGGATGAATGAAAAGTCATTTTCATCTCAACATGCAAATATGTACAAATAAAATACACCCATACAAATATCCCCAGGGGGTGTCAGAGGGTGGTGCCGGACTCTTCAGTGGAGCCCAGAGACAGGACAAGGAGCAATGGCTCTGAACTAAAACACATGAAATTCCACCTCAACATGAGGAAGAACTTCTTTCCATGGAGGGCGGCCAGAGCACTGGAACAGCTGCCCAGGGAGGACGTGGAGCCTCCCTCTCTGGAGACATTCCAAACCCACCTGGATGTGTTCCTGTGTCACCAGCTCTGGGTGATCCCTGCCTTGGCAGGGGTGATCTCCAGAGGTCCCTTCCAACACAAACGATTCTGGGACTCCGGGATTCATTCATGATGTGCTCAGTGAACAGAGCTAAATTCAGCCAGCCCCTGCACACACCTCTGTTTGTCCTGGGCAGCTTTCAGGTGCAGTCACCCCTTGTCTCTGTCCCTCAGAACTGCTCTGCTTCCCACGCTGGACAGTGATGACCTGTTTGTAAAAACCCCCACTGGCTCTGCAATGCCAGCGTGGAGAACGTTGCGCTGGAACGTTCACAGCCCTGCAGGGAGCAGGGGCGAGCACTGACTCCACATCCTCCCGAGCTTCTCTGAGCTCTCCTGCCAACTCCCACGTCTCAGTCTTTCCTTTGATCCAGGAAAGGATCTACTGGGTTTGTACAGGAAACCAGGCAGAGACATCAGCTCTGAGAGATGTCAGCCAGAAACCTAAAAAGCTGAAAGCCTCTGTATTTCCTTAAACACAACAAACCTGCAGTTCTTACACATTTGTTTTAAACTACATTTCCCTGGAGTCTTCCTGCTTGGCCTTGGGTGTGTGACGTATGCAAGTGTTGGCCTTGTTTACCATCAGTTTGGGTTCTTTTATTTGGAAAATGTGGTCATCAAAACTGAACTTTTTATAGGAAATTATGCATTTCACCACCTTTCTTGCTAAATGATGCTTTGGCCTTTTAAAACAGAAATTCAGTGTTTCAACTCCCATTTTTTGGATATGAATGGGAAAATTTAATTCTTTAATGACCTCCCATGCTGAGGGCACTCTGAAATTCAGAGCTGGTACAAAAATAAACTCCAAAGGAATATCTGCTTCTTCAGAGCCTCCCTGAACGCCACAAGTCATCTCGCAGAGATCCAGAGGAGGCTGATTGTGGATTAAGGTGCAATTTAATACAGAGCACAGGGACTATTCTCTGCCCCCCAGCTGTAAAGGTGGCTGATGTTTTCACACTCCTGACTGCAGTCAGTCCAGTCCAGATTTCTAATTTTGCTTCTTAAGTAGCTAAAACTTTCACTGTATTTTCTAGGCAGAGGAGGATTTTCCACACAGAGAGATCTGGCAGCTTTCCAAATCTTGTCCAAAACCCTTCCTTTTCCACATTTGGCCCCACAACCAGCATTTACCATGGAGAGTAAACTCACTAAGAAATAACAACTTCCATCCTTATTTGCCAAGATTTTCTTACCCCACATTACCTGATCTCAGACCCTTCAGCTTGTGATGTGTAAAACCGGAGGACCAGACAGCTTAATAACAATGTGAGCACCTGATGAAAATTCTGAAATGCAGGGCAAGAAGTGTCTGTTACCCTCATAACATAACTGAGCAATCCCCCAAAACATTCAAAATCCCCTGTGGATGCTGGTAGGGTTTGTGGATGGGACTCCTTATGCTCTTAAGTAAAGGGATCTTGGCTTAAGTGGCTCAAAGTCAGACAAAATACAGGAAGGAGATCATAGGGAGGGGGTCAGCTGCTATTTCTTGAGAAGAAGATGGATCCAGTGGAGGCACAATTTGCAGAGGTACCTGAGAACCAAGGGAATTAGCCAGCCCTGGCACGGACACGAGCTATATCAGCTCTAGGGACATTGAGACTAGATAGGGTTTGAGGAGCACAGGGCCAACTCTTGCAACCCCTTCCGTACCCCAGGCTCTCTGCTGACATCTGTGCACCGCGTACCACAGCCAACCAGGCAGCCAGATCCCCCCAAAACCCTTCCAGAGCCAGATCCCCCCAAAACCTTTCCAGAGCCAGATCCCCCCAAAACCCTTCCAGAGCCAGATCCCTCCAAAACCTTTCCAGAGCCCCTCGGCAGCTGCTTTCCCTGGAGAGGCGGCCCGGCTGCGGCAGCGGCCCCGCGGGCGGGTTCAGCACCAGGGACAGAGCGCGGAGCGGGGCCCGGGGCCGCGGAGACAGCCCGGAGCGGTTCACACGCGGTTCACACGCGGTTTACACGCGATTTACACGCGGCTCACACGCCGTTTACACGCGGTTTACACGCGGCTCACACGCGGTTTACACACGATTCACACGCGGGTCACGCGGTTCACACGCGGTTTACACACGATTCACACGCGGTTCACACGCGGTTCACACGCAGTTTACACACGATTTACACGCGGTTTACAGGCGGTTCACACGCCACCACAGGATACACGGAACATATCACAAAAGTGCTTAAAGAAGCCACCAGCCCTGAAGCCGTCGAACCGGGACACGCCCACAGCAGTGCAACAACCAGACCTCGGGCCAAGCTGGGGCGGTATTTCAGAGTCACAGAATATCCTGCACTGTCCCTTGTTGAACTTCATACAGGGGAAGCAACAGCGGAGGAAAGGATTTCGGTGGAGGTGGGTTATACTGGTGGGTCTACCAGCTGTCCAGCTGAACTAGCAAATCCCAGCCTTGACCAAGAAAGTGTGGGTGTGTGGTAAGGAAGAGACAGGTGAGAGGCAGCAGTGCCTCAATAAATCATTTACTGGGGCTGCAAAACAGAACTGCCCCACAGTGGAGAGACCAACAACAGAGGCGGCCGAGTGCCTTTCACTCACACATTCCGGTGTGCCAGCACAAAAGTAATTTCTGTAGCTGCGTGGCAAACAATAAAAAGGAAGACTTGCTTGTCTTAAAAAACCCACAGTAAAAATATCCTTGAAAGTATTTTATAACCCGCTTCACCCCCAGACATATAAAGGCTCAGAAATTATGGAGTTGGATTACAAGTGCGCAAATCCTACTACAGTAAAACAGGGCCCAATAAATGCAACGTCCTGATGGAGGTCAAAACCATGTGAACAGAGAGTTGTTTGGATAAGGGCCATCCTGAGGATGCTGTGTTGTTTGGAAAAAGGCCATCCTGAGGATGTGCTGCTGTACAGGCACTGTAAATTACCTGAAACACCCTCTTCTACCTAAATGAGCCAGCGAGGTGGTGGGGCTGTGTTGCTCCCTGCCTTGATGCATTTCATTCAATGGATGGCAGTAACTGGTCTGACTCGCCTGGGCAGGGGAAAGGTAAAATAACTCTGCACAAGATGATAATCCAATTCCTTTGCAAAAGAAATAAATCTCCATTACTGCCCCACACCTCTCCTGCAGTTTCCAATCGGCCTCTGTGTCAAAGAAACTGCTTTTATGATGGATCTGGGGCATTTATTATGACAGCACAAGGCATAAACTCTGCCCAGCATCAAACAGCTTGAGAGCTCTGATTTCAAGCTAAATGCAATAAGAGACGAGAACCTTCCTACACCAGGGAAATGAAGACTGTTTTAGCAGATTATGGTGGGAGCATAATGTTTTCACTACAGAGAATTTCATTCCCCCATCTAGCCCAGAGTTCATGAGGAATACTCTTCCTATTTCAATTACTGTGAACCTTACTCCCTCCCCCAGAAAATGCACCTCTCTTGTCTGTGAAGGAAAGACCAGAACACAAGGGCAATAACCCCCTTTTTACAGCACCAGGCCCATCTTTCATGGGAAAAGATTTCAAACGCAAGCAGTGCTGGGGTCCTGCTTCCGGAGCCCCCAGGTGTCGAGGAGAACGAGATGCAGACGTGCCAGGACACACGGAGTTGGTTACCAGTTCAGCTGATGCCAGTCAGACCTTTCCTGGTGCTCCCTGGAACCGCTGCTGCCACAGCTCACCCATGGTGGTACCCAGCCACCTCTCCTGTCCCAGCAGTGCTGCCAGGCAGAAAAGACTCAAACTTCTCCAGTTTTTCAGTGATCCTGTCAGCAGGGCTGTCCAGCCAGAAGAATTTACTTGGAAGGGTCCTGAGTCAGGCTCCTTCCTTGAAACTAGTTCTGCAACATGGGGCCAGGACAAGGTCCTACTCCTTTTTGTTGTGTTAGAGGAATTTCTTTGCTGTCCCCTTCTTTTCCATATAAGACATATTTTCAGCTGGAAAATTTCCCACCAGAAAACTGCAGTCTGAGAGCTGGGAGACTCCTGTAGCCTCTGAAAGGACTGTGGTGATTTAATCTCCTCAATTTATAAATGGAACTCCACCTGAAAATGCCCTGAACCAATAATCCAGACCCAGGAATTGCATGTCCAAGGGCAGAGCTCTTCTGTGCACATCTGCCTTTTGAAAGGAACACCCAGCCACCACGGTCTGTTCTGCAGAGCTCTTTTTTTCATCAGACAGGCTGCACTAATATCTCACGGATAAAGTCCCTGTGGCAGAGGAACTGGTACTTTGGGGATTGTGGCCCAGTTTCTGTGCACAGCAGCCTTTCAGCTCACAGGGGTTTTGCTGCACGGGCGGGAGCACCATGGAAACATCATAGTCACAAGCTCTGGTGCCTCCAGAGTTTCAGAGCCCATAAAGTTGGACTCCACCTAAAAGGGGTTTTCAGGATGGCAACTTTATATTTAGGAGCCTGACACCACCTACACCTGTGCACACCCAGCCCTCAGCAATGAAAGTCCAACTACCTAAGACTGGAAAAAGTGTTTGCACTGAACTCAATGAACTAAAGCACAGCCCCCACCCTGTGACTCCTAAGATGGTCCTAAAGTTCCATCGGGCAGGTGATTTTCTAAGCAGGCTGAATCCCTGGGTGCCTGGCTCCTCAGCTGCACACACCCCTGCTGCTGGCTGTCTCCCACTCCCTGTCCCTCGGGAATGTGCTGCTCCATCGAAGCTCCAATCGGACTCTGTTGCCCGGGCAGTCAGGAGGTCAGCACGTAGCTTCAAGACAGGATATCATCACAGCCAGGCTTCTGTGCTTCCCCTCCCTTGCCAAATACTATTCTTGCTCCTTTTCTTCCTGCAGCCAAAGATGGAAGATTAAATGTAAGAGATGAGAGAGAAATTGAAAATTGCTAATCTCTAATTTCAGCTTGATAATTTGCTTTGGCCTTTGGGGTATTAAAATTATAACACTTCCAGACTGTATTAAAAAGGCATCAACTCTATGATTGACAACTTTCTTAATAACATTTTTCTTTTCAGAAGGCATTACACTGAGTTAATCTTTAAATATAGTCAATTACCACTTCTATCTATAGGATCAAATGCTCTCTTAATCATACAGGGGAGAAAAAGACACCACTTCTATGTACTCTCTGTCAAGATTTGGTAACCACTGATACAAACCAGCGAGGAATAATGTCACACCTCATCACTCAAGAGGATGTGGTCAAACTCTTTGAGTTACCTTTCCTTGTCCACCAAACCCCATCCTTCCAATAGATGTCTCTAATGAAAGACTCCATGAGTTGGACAGAACAATCACTTGTGTTTGTCTCGCAAAGGTTCCCTCTAAATTCCCAGTGACACAGTCAAGCTGCACAGCCAGACCTGTCTGAAACGGTTTTCTTTCAGCAAAGCTGGAGACTGTGACAGCTGAGTGCTCTCCACAGGTTTTGTCTGCTTTCCATACATGACAGGGATTTGTACTAGGGCTGCCTGAAGGACTTGCCTAGAGATTATTTTTTCTTCTAAGAAAAGGCTGACTTAATGAAATTAAGCCACTTTGCAAGACTGTAAATTCACTTTGCTTTTTGACGGGAAATCACCAAAACATTTTGTTTTGATAAATTAAAAATACCTTGTCTGGACTTTGATATCACTGTAAGAACTAATTCCTTTTTTTTCTTTTTTTTTTTTAACTAGATCAAAACTAAATGGTTTGACTGCACTGAAATGAATCATAGAATCATAGAATCATAGAATCATTGAATCATTGAGTCATAGATCATTGAATCACAGAGTCATAGAATCATTGGATCTGCTGAGTTGGAAGGGACCCATCAGCATCATATCACAGAATCATCACAGGATGGTTTGGGCTGGAAGAAAACTTAAAGTTCATCTCATTCCACCTTCCTGCCATGGGCAGGGACAACTTCCACAGTCCCAGGTTGCTCAGAGCCCCATCCAGACCAGCCCTACACACTTCCAGGGATGGGGCAGATCAAAATAATGTCAAAACTCAGTAGCACGGGAATATGATGACTATCTCAAAAATAAAAATAAACAATAATTTTAAAAGCCTGATTGAACAAAATTCTAGCTTTTTCTCTCTCTTTTGGCCTCAATAAAATCCTGCTGTCCCCCGGGGAGCTGCCCTGCCTATGCAGAGGTGCTCTGAAGGGGCTCTGAGCATCATCAATCTGGGAAGGCATCAAACCTGAAATCCTCAGTCCCTGGCTGAGGGCATTTCCAGCTGAGCCTGAGAAGCAGCGATGCCAGTGCCCCTTTCCAGGGCAGGTGCTGAACCCCTGGATCCTGCTGTCAAGCGGCTCTCAGGTACAGGGAGAGTTTCTTCTGACACCTTCTACTGAACACGAGCTCTTCCAGGGTGGTTTTCTGGTGCAAGTGGGAGAACAACCAACCCCAAAATCCTGACCCAAGAGCTGTGCCAGAGGGTTGTCACCAGGGCAGAGTAAAGCCTTGGTTTGCAGCAACCACTCCTTTCCCACACTTTCAACCTTCTCAGCTCCCTCCAAACATAGGCTGAGGCCACCCCCCCGCCCAAAGCCACTTGTGGAGCAGAGCTCGGCACCATCCCCTCACCCCCAGCGTCTGCTGAGGTGAAGGGAGGGGTCTGCAGCCAGATCAGTTTGCAGTCAGACCTTCAGAGCAGCCCCTCTCCAGTGCTTTGTTTGACTTCCCAGTAAGGGTATCTGGCTGGGAGCAGGCAGGGCAGCACCCAGGATTAAGGGGGCCCATATTAGCTCTTCCTTCCCTGCGTCTCAGGGGGGTTTGGAGCAGGTGCCTCTCCCTGCATTCCCACAGGCTCCTGCCTGGCTGCCAGCCAGTCTGAGGACAGTCCCGAGCAGCTGTCCAGCCTGATGGGAGGGCCTGGACATTTGAGTGTGAGGCCACATGTCACCAGGAAGGACAAACGCCACCACTGCCTTCCCTCTAATCCGGGATAATTCCCACTTAGAAATATGATCGGGCTTACAGACCCCCAGCGTCCGGGTCCTGGGTAAATCCAGGTGGGGAAGGGCACTTCTTCTCCTGTCTTTGTCAGATTATGATGGGGTGGTGCATGTTTTCTTTTCAGCACCAGGCTGGTAAGAAAATAGAGGACAGGAGTGTGTGAAACCCTTCAGACCATTCTGGTTCCCAGCTCTCCACTTAGAGAAGCTTGAAAGCATCTGAGCACCTGGTGTGACATTGGTGTATAATGCCTGTGTCCTGAGCAGAAACTTGGACCTGAGAGACGAAAGAACAGCTTTAAGAGCATGCTCCTCAGTTCCTCACGTGAGGCTAATTTCCAGTGTTACCACCTCTGTGGATACTATTTGGAGTTTCGCAGCTGATGAGAAGGGACAGGAGAAGAGAATCAGATATAGAGTAAAAAAAAACCTTTGAAACTGTCAAAAGCTGATGGAAAACCATTTAGTGGATAAGAGGTTAAATGTTCTTTGTACACAGAGGACCCTTTTTGAGAGTGAGTTCTGTAAGTGCTGCTCGAGAGCCCTGGGAAGGAGTTAACCCTCTCAGACACCACGGTGCTTTAAGAGATCATGTGTAAAATACCTCCTTCAGCCTAACCACAAGTCAGAGCCTGGTGCAGGAATCAATAGCAAAGATCCTGGTGTGTTGTGAAGAAGGTCAAATCAGACAACCACAGTGGACTCTTCAGCTTCAAATTCTATTAGAGGATGGAACAGAGAGAACATGAGTAGCCATCATAGAGAGGAACAGAGCATTTGCCCTACTTTTGCCTCTGCAAATGCAAAGATCTTAAAAAAAATGAAATCAAATAGTGCAGTACACCAACCTTTGTGCTACCACGGAAACACCATTCCCTTCAGGAGATAAACCGGCTGTGGTAGAAAAGTTACACAATTCATCTCGGGTCAAAAGCAAATTCAATGTGAGGACCTGAATCCATCAAAGCTTTTACAACTGCTCTCCTGTGGTGGGGCTGGGAAGATAGGGCAGGTTAAGAACTTAAGGCAGAGGAAACCCAAATTCTGTGTTTCATTTGGGAAATCCAGGACAAAATAATATCACAAAGGAAGATCTCAAAACAATTCCAAACATTACATTAGTTTGGCAGACTCCATTCAACAGTTTCTGCTCCATAATCTGCAGATCATGTCTGGCCAACATTTTTTAAAATAAAAAACACCGAAAGGCAAATGCAGCTGCTTTTAATCTAAGGAACTTCTGTATCTGCTGGCTTCTGTTACTTGATGGCAGGGAGGAGGAGTGCAATCAGGGCTGAGAGTTGTCTCTGCAAAGTTCTCTGTTGAGATGTGTTGAGAATGTTCAATCAAGACAAAAGGGCAGGCAGCACCCCCTGTGCACCTCTTCCCTCTGACCCCAAAGGCCACAAAAATCTGTCACTGCAGAGCCACAGAAATGTTGGCTGGAAGGCTGCTGCTCCAGCCTCCCTCCCCAAAGCAAACCCAGAGCAGAGTGGCTCAGCCACGGCCTCGTGCAGCCAAACCTGAGGTCAAACAGTCAGAGCTTCAAGGGTGAACAGCCCACTCTGCTCCAGCCTGCATTATCCACCGAATTTTGAAGTGACTGGATATTCTCTGAATATCCCTGCACGGCATCTTTCCCACATCAAGCAGCCTTGGTGCAGTATTTAATTTTTGGGGAGCACAGGAGGAGTTGTGCTGCATGGTGTGGAGCCTGAAAGACAGCAGTAACAGAAAAAAAAATCAGGATACCATAAAGTTATTAACATCAACAAAGTGAAGAGCAAAAAAACCAGGAGCAATTTCCAGCCTCCTCCAGTGGAATTCATTATGTATTCACTGCACAGAAAATTTCAAAAACTTTCTTTCAAATGGACCTGTTTAAATGTATAAAATGTGTAGCAGATTAGGTGATTCTGTAACCAGGCTCCCAATGGGACTGACTTAAGTGGAAACAGCTCTTTAGAGGAACATCCTGAAATTTGTTTTGACTTATCTCCTGAGCTGTCTAGAGATTTAAATCGTCACTCAGATGTGGTCTCCTAACTCCGCTTGCAGCTTAAAATAGCGCAGGAAATGGGTTTCTAAAAGGCTGTTAAATAACACAAATGCTGGCAAAAAAAAAAAAAAAGTTAATTTTTCTATTCCTCTCCAAATGGGGGAAAATGTTATTGACCTGTTCAAGCTCCAAAGAAATTTTCTCCCAAGTTTAAAGAACTTGTTTGAGCAGATTGCATTACCCAAATTGTCTCCTATGGGACACTTGATCACTCTTCTAAGAGCTGCTCCTTTTCCAATACATGCTCATGGCATCCCCTTTGAAACTGCAACAGAATAATTAAACCCATCCCCAAAAACTTCTGTTTCCCAGAAAACTGGGCTTCTGGACAGCAACAAATCTTAGTAGGAAGGTGGGGATCGGGCACAGCTTGGACTCGATGGTCTAGGAGGGCTTTTCCAACGTGAATGACTTTGTGATTTCAGGATCAAAAGCTGCATCTGTAAGTGACAAATAATCCGGGGCTGTGGGCTGGCCTGCAGCATCTGCACACGAGGGACTGACCCTGGAGCATCTCCTCCGTGCCTGAGGAGGGGCTGATTTCACACCAGGTTTAGTCTGGACCCCCCGAATAAACATCCTGACCATGCCTGTGGTTCGGAGCTGCTGGGAAAATCAGTCTTTGATTTGCAACATTAAAGATCTGTGAAGGGACGGAGAGCATCTGTAGCACACCTGGAGGCAAACTGGGGATTTGCTTCAAAATCACAGTCATCCTGTGAATCCAAATACTCATCCATCCACAGGCAAAACCCCAGGAATCTAACCCAAAGCAGTTGCCAAGGTGCCACTTGGAGTCACTGGGAAAGACGACTTTTTGGGGTGACATGAAGAAAGCTCACCCTTTAAAGGGTACTTCAATGCCTCACTAAAGCTGTCTGGAAGTTTTTTTAAGATTTTATTAGAAAACACCAATTAATCTGTTTCATCAAAAAACAACTTTTCCTGGGAAAGCATCTGTTTTGATGTTGAGGGTTCTTTTCTCTTTTTTTTTTTTTTTTTAATTAGGAAAAAAAGGGAGACTAAAGTTATAAGCAAAGAAAGAATCCAGTTTTCTGGTTTAAAATTACTTTGAAATTTAAGCTAATTGCAGTAAAATAAATCTTTTAAAAATAAGAAACATTCAAAACTAAAATGGAACATGACCTTTCTGGGGATTTGTATCTTCAGAAGGAAAAGTGCACTTTTGGAGCTGTCATCTATTTTGTGGCTAAAAGAAAAAAAAAAGGAGCTGTATTATTTTTTTTTAACTATTCTTAGTAAAAGAGTAACAATCCATGGACTGTATTTGATGGCTCTTTGGCATCCCCAAGCCCCTTTGCAGGGAATGATGAACCATCCGGAGCTCAGCCTCGTGCTGTGACCTCAGAGCCCCAGAGGGACGGTCACCTTCACCTTGAATCCCGGTGTCTGTGCAGACCCCAACTCCCAAAGTTACCAGGAACATCCCAGAGCATCTCTGCCCGAGTTCAGACATTCAAAATAAACAAACAGATAAATAAACACGAAATAGCCCCACCTCGCGCCGCTGCCTCCCCTCCCCTCAGCCCTCCGCACACCCTCCAAATGCTGCTCCACAGAGATAAGCCCCTGGCATTTTCCCTCCCAGCCTCCAATCAGCCATTATCATAAAAAAGTGCAAAGCATCTATCAGCCGTGCAGCTCAGTGATTTATGTTCAAAGTTAGGATTATCTATTCTGCTCAAATCCCTTCAAACAGGAAACTGGATAAAAGAGAACCGCGCTCTGCAGATAAAATTGGAATATAGGTTCGTGCAACAGAATGACAGGCAGGTTTTTATCTCTGAACGGCTCCAACCACCTCATTTTGTCAGGAAGTGTTCATTATCCGCAGCCGGGGACTTGCGGAGTGACCTTAATGACATTCTTGCATCTTCTCCTCGCTGCTCCGTGCACGGGGCAGGGCTTGTGGAGCTCCCGACCAGGGCTGGGCCATGACCCGGCAACAGCGAGGTGCCAAAGCCTGGAACCAAAGCCCACCCCGGGCACGGGGCCAGGCAGAGGAGTCCCCAGGGCATCCCTGCACTAACGATCACTTCTGCCCTCAGAATGACCAGCTGATCTCGGCTTTACTCTGCCCCCGCCCCGATGCCCGCAGGTTTGCTCAGTTCATTTACAAGTACTGAAAAAAATATAAATCTGTTGAGGCAACGCACAAATAAACACCAACCCCAGCAGCAACAAACACCAACCTGAGCTGAAATAAACACCGACCCGAGCTGAAATAAATACCGACCCGAGCTGAAATAAATACCAGCCCAAGCTGGCCAATTCATCAAACAGAAAAACAAGTTTCCAGTGTCGGCTCCTTTTGACATCTTTTCCAGCATAGCAGGACTCAGGATTCAGTAATTTATTACCTCCCTCCGACGAATAACTTCTCTATCCTGTAACCATTACGCTTCATCTCTCTTTATTCTGTTTAATTAGACACTATTATTGCTGGCACAGTAATGAGACTTGAGGAGCACCACGGGCGAAGGTAGAATGCTTTCTTAATACAGTGGAGCCCCTTGTGAAAAGACAGCCATTCATTGCCCCTGCAAAGGCCGGCACAAAGGCACTTTGTTGGGCTCCTAATTGATTGCCACGTTGGCTGCCTCGCTCACACCACCTAGTTTTAGTCACAGGCAGCACGGGGTGGTTTTAAGGAGCAGCAGAAAGCCAGGGAAGGGCGAATGACTGCTCCGAGTGCAAAGGAGGGAAGCAAAGGAGGCAAATCCAGCAGGATCTGGGGTGACTGGAGATATGGGGGGTCCTGCAGCCTGCACAGCACCACGGCTGATTTATCAGCACCTGCTGAGAGAGGGGCAGGCAGAAGGCGTGGGATAATGCTGGGAGACTTGGGGGGCTCAGATGGTTTTCAGACCAGGTGAGGTGACATTTTTCCTTCCTCCACAATAGCTCAGACACAGAAGAGTCAAAACTGTCTTCAAAACACTTATATGATTTGAGTGCCTACATGGGGGGGGTTGATGTTTTTGGGAATGTCCCAGTCAGCCACCTCCTGCTTTGTTTTCCCTTCTGGAAAACAGACCCAGGTAAGGCTAAATCCTTCTGATAATTGAGAGACTCCAACTTTGTAGGGATATGAAGGTACCATGTTCAAAATGGGCTCTGGCAGCTGATCTGTCCTTTTGTGGAAGACTTTGGAGTCATCAGGAGAGGGACAAAGAGACAGGTTGGTGTCAGCACTGCTTTTGGCAGAGAAGGGAGAATTGCTGCTGGATCCCCCTTATCCTGGATAAGTGAAAGAAGTCCATAGCTGTTTATATTGTTTTAATGATGTTTTAAATAATAACTGATGTTATTCTTTAGCATTTGAGGTATTTGAGACAAGATTGTGCTGAGTGAGGCTGTGAGACAGCCAGCTTTGAGTGCATTAAGCTGAAAGGACAAGCTCAGGTGCAGGAGTTGCACTGTTTTACGCTGGGGGGAAGCAAACCGGGATCCAAGGCAGAGCTGGCTGCAGCTGGGACTGTTTTCATTTACTGCAGGATGAGGAGCCCATCGGGATGAAAGAAGGAAAGGACCACAAAGACCTTTGCTTACCTTTCCTCATTTACTCAGAGGCTTCACCTAAAGATTCACAAAGGGCAGGAGATTAATTGTACAGCTGCCATCGCTGGTGTGTGTAACCACTGACTCAGGACCTTTCTGCTCTTTCTGTCTGGGGCACGACAGAACTTTGCGAGATTTACAGTCTGCCAGCCCTGGACATCTTGGGGTTTTGTTCTCCCCAATCCTCTTTCACTCTCTTCCCCTTGGTCATGGGTCTGATTCCTGCCTTAGATGCCTCTTTATCCATCTCATCTGAGAACTGCCTGTTTTCTACCCTGAGCATCCCACAGGGGTGTCCAGGCACTACTCACTCTGTCCCTGGACTCTCTCTCAGGGCCTCCCGGTCCCAGAGTAAGTTCTCCAGCCTTGGACACACAGAAAGGAGCCAGTGCCAAGACCTGGGAGAGGGAAGCACCCTCTGCCCCACAATTCAGACACACGGACTGTGTCAGAGCAGAGCTGGATACACAGCTCAAGCCTGGGAACCCCCCAAACTCACCTGGCCACTCCTAGACTTCCAGAAATTGAGGGGCAGTAGAGATGGGCCAGAGCACTCAGTGAGTGAGGGCATGGCCAGGGTGGCCCTCAGCCAGAGCAGAGCCCTGTGGTTCTCCTGCCTTCCCCAGCAGCAGCTGCTGCACCCCATCCTTGGGGCTCTGAAAAGACAGGATTGACCCAAAGGCCTCTCCTAAGCTGGGAAATTCCTGGTGAGCACATCCATGTCCTCTTCAGGGCTCCCTATCCCCTGCTCCTCCACCCCTGCTCCTCCCAACCAGTTGTGGATCTGCCCACATCCCCTCCAGCCTCCCAGGGGAAGGATGGGACCCTTTAGCACCAGGCCCTGGCCCACCCTGGCCATCGGGGGCTGACCTGGCTGCCCCACGCCTGGGAATGCATGAGGAATGATGCAGATGTCAGATGTGGAAGCTTGCTGATATCTGCCAGGAAGAGTTTTATGTATTAAGCCTCCCCAAGATAAATCGAGGTTGTAGTGAGAGCCCAACTTAAAGCCTTAAAAGACAGAGAAAAATAAAGCAGGTGAAAAAAATCTCGGCTCACATTTCTCACTCGTTCATGGTTGTGGCAATATCCAATAAGCCCTGGGAGGGAACACCAGAGTTGTAAACTGGGAATCCTGCAGTAAACCCGAACTTCCTGCTTTTACATCTCTCTCCAACCCACCCCCACCCCGCTGTGTCATAACTCTCTCAGCAGCCCCCACAGCTCCCGCTCTCCCAGCCATTCCAGCTCTCACTATCACTCCTTTCTTTAGTGCTCATTAGCACCTGTTTGGGCCTGCCTGGAGCAGCACATCCCCAGGGCAGTCGGTGGCTTTCCCACAGGTGACACTGCCCTGCTGGGGACAAGCGGGAGCTGCCACCGCGCTTCCAGAGGAGAACTCAGCCCAGGCTGGGTGCAAACCCCTTCCTAACACACCTAATCAGTGCTTTCATTACTGCAGTTTCATTGGTTTTGCTCTATTGGGACATCACAGAAAACAGAGCAGAAAGGGAGGGTTCAAACCCAGGGTCAAATCAGCCCAAACAACTCAACAAAGGTGATTTGATCTAAAAGGTTGATTTCATTGATCTGATCTAAAAAGTCCCAGCTATGCAGATTCTTCAGTCTCCCCCTGTCCCAGCAACCCATCCCACTGACCAAAATATAAACAGAATTTTTCCACAGTGGTTTAAAGCCCCTGGGATAAATTATGCCACATCACCTCCTTCACGGGTGCACGCTGCTTTCTGCAGAACCAGCCCAGGGGTCAGCAGGACCAGCTGGGGATGGGGGAGCTGTCCCAGTGTCCCAGCCCTGCACTGCACCACCAGTGACAACATCCCGAGGACTTCCAAGTGTGGCTTTGCCTTTGCACCTGGGTTTTCCACACCCACCTGCTTGTGGCGAGGAGCCCAGAGCCACGCAGGGACAGGCTGGGCAAGCGGGAGCAGGGCCCAAGGTTTGCTGACAGATCTCTCCAAACTCCTAAAGGATCCACAGCTTCTTTATGCTACTGTGGCCCTACAAAATGGCCTCTAAAGAGGAGCATGCTGGACTTCCCTGAACCTGTCCTGTGCTTTAAGAGAGAAGTAAAGGAAGAAAATTGAAGCCCGGGGCGTCCAAAAGACTTTTTTGTCCCAAAGGTGGGAAAAATCAGCTTGGTAACAGAGCCTTGCAGGGAGCTGCCTGGCCTTGGTGCATTTTAGGGTTTTAGCTGTTGAGACTCCCAGCAGCTGCAGGGAGGCAGAAGGCCAAGGCCCCTGAGCTCTTGTTCTTGTACATGAAATGGGGCTTTTGAGCTCTGTCAAAAGGCTGAAGGAATTGTTCTTTCAGGGCTCTCTGGTGTCCCGGCATGTGGAGTGTTCCAGTGGGGCAAAGCAGTGCTGCTCAAGAAACACAAACTTCAAAGTCCTTCTCTGCAATGGGCTGAGGTGCTGATTTGAAAATATTTCCCAAACATGTTTTGCATCTGGAGAAACCCAGTATTGGAGAGAGAAGCGAGAGAGCATTCCCATGCAGAGGAACATTTGCACATGTGTTAGCAAATCCTAGAATCATGGAATTTCAGAATATCCTGGGCTGGAAGGGACCCACAGGGATCAGAGTCCAGCTCCTGGCCCTGCACAGACCCCCCAACACCCCCACCCTGTCCATCCCTGGCAGCGCTGCCCAAACGCTCCTGGAGCTCTGGCAGCCTCGGGGCCGTGCCCATTCCCTGGGGAGCCTGGGCAGTGCCCAGCACCCTCTGGGCTGATCTTTTCCTCATCTCCAGCCTGACCCTCCCTGGCACAGCTCCAGCTGTTCCCTGGGATCCCTGGTCACACAGAGAGAAAACATCAGTGCCTACCACTCTCACCACTAGGTAAGACTTCTTTGGAGACATGAGATTGGAAAAATCCCACTAATCTCAATTCTTCAAAAGCCATTTTCAGTAATGGACAGAAAGGAAATAAAATCCATTTCCCTCCTGCAACGTCAAAGAGAATTTTACTGTTGCACTTCTCTCCATATTCCGTCCTCATCAATCCAAACACTCTTCCTGTGGTGTTTTTTCTGTTTATTGTATTGTTTTTCCCACAGCAAAAAAATATTTATAAATCCCTGAACCTTTATATTTGTCCTCACAGAGGCAGCGAGGAGCTAGGAAGGCTTTTACAGGTTCTTTGGTCAGAGTCCCTGAAACATTCTGACCACATTTCAGCTCACCCTGACTGTGCAGTCCCCAGTACATTTAGAAGCAGTTAATCAAATACCTGAAATGAGAGAGTAGCACTTTACATTTACTGCCACTCTCAGGTGCTGTATAGTTTTTATCCTTTGGCTATTACCTGATGCATTTGATCTTTCTGTTTAATGCCCACTTCCCCCATTAACTTCTTAACTTCCGTAGGCTCCTGTGCTCGACAGAACAGGGAGCAGCTTTGATAAAAGCACACATCAGTCAATTCCCTTCCTTCGAGCTTTCACTTGAAAGGGACACGGCCAAGGTGTTTGCCATCATGTTTAAAGTACGTTCCCCACCCCATCAATCTGTGTTTGCAAGAAGCCTTTGAAAGCTTCCAACCGGGATCGCTTCCCTTAGCAAAAACTTTTCCAGCAGCTCGCACACCCCTCGGAGGAGAGGAGGGGCCGGGCCGTGGCTGCAGCAGGAAACAGCAGGGCCACTGTTCTGCTCTGCCTTTGCAGCCCTGCCACACAGTGAGCTGAGCCGGCCCTCTCCCATCCCCAGGACTCAATTCCATATCCAGGGCTATCTGATATCCCTGCAGAACCGTCAGGAAGCCAGAATAATTAATAGTTGTAGAATATTCTGCAAGCCTTGAAAGGAAAAAAATAGAATATCTGTCTTCTTGTGGCTAATTCAGTCTGACTACCCAGTTTCTTGCAAATATGTTGGTATTTATTTAATCAGATGGAATAAGACAGGGGGAAACCGCGGGGGGATATTTGCTGTTATTAAGAAATCCCACAGGCTGAAGCAGAAGCCACCAGGAGAGAGCCCACACACCGTGGACTGCAGCTGAGTTACCCCTGAGCTGGGAGCCCACACGGTGCCTACAGGGGGTTTTTGTGTCCTCAGCAGCCCCCAGAGCAGCCCTAGAGCACCCGCATCCTCCCTGCCCTCCCCTGGGCTTGCAGGGATGGGCACAGAGGGTGGGAACAGCATCCCGAGAGCATCAGGAATGAGAGCGTGCCTCAAAAGGCTCCCTGTGTCCCCCCCTTTTGCCCACTGGACCCCTCCCAGTGACACTCGGGCCATGCACTGGGGTGACATCCTCATTAAACACTTTCTAACAGAGATGAGCCTTTGGATTTAGCAATCCCACACCTTTCAGGGGCTGCTGCCTCATTCAGTCCCTGCATCCCACCCTTTGGCCTGCACCACTCACCCCGCTGAGATTACCAGAGACCGCAGAATCCCAGAGCAGTTTGGGTTGGGAGGAACCTTAAAGCCCCTCCAGTGCCACCCTTGCCATGGCAGGGACACCTCCCACTGTCCCAGGTGGCTCCAAGCCCCAATGTCCAACCTGGCCTTGGACCCTGCCAGGGATCCAGGGGCAGCCACAGCTGCTCTGGGCACCTTGTGCCAGGGCCTCCCCACCCTCACAGGGAAAAATTTCTCCCAATATCCAATCTCAATCTACTCTCCTTCACCTTGAGGCCATTCTCCCTTTTCCTGTCATTCCATGCACTTGTTCGAAGTCCACCTCCAGCTCTCTTGTAGCTCCCATGGACCAGGTTTCCCCATCCTAAGGAAAGTGATGTTTTGCCCCACTCAGTTTGCAGAATCCTCCCGCTCCCTGCCACAGGACACTGAGGGGTGAGACTGAGGCCACTGAAATTTCCTCAGCTGGACGGGCCCCAGCTGCTGCAGCAGTGCTGATCCAGGTGATTCCCAGGCAGACTCCAACCCACTCCTCCCCTCACCTCCATCTCCCCTGCTCAGTGAGCCCAGCAGTAGCATATTTATTTTTCCCTATAAAGTGCTATAAATTTTGCTTTAAAAAGGGGAAACCAAGGCACAAGACACCTTCAGTTAACCAAGAAGCCTCCTGTATAACAGGGAGAAATGGAGTCTTCCACATCCCAATGGAATCACATTCCATTTACTCCTCGTATACCCTTTGATGCTTTCTTATGAGTTTGCTTTTGCCCTCCTCTTTCTCTTTGTCCCTTCTCCTTTTTAAGACATTCCTCTAATATTTTCCTGGCTGCTTGAAATTTATGGAGGCCTCTCAATGTTGTAAAACCTTTGAGGAGAGGGCTGGGAACTGTTCCACGCATGTTCCCAGACAATTCAAGGAAATGCAAGATATTTATCCAGTCTGGCCATAATATTCCACCTTGAAAATACCATTTCCCCAGTAAAACTGCGGCCCGGGCGCCTACTGCTGCCAGATGATATGGAGAGGAGGTTGTGTTAAGTTATTGATGTTTATTAAAGGGAGGAAAGTTTTGGATTGGTGCTGGTTAAGATTCATCTGGAAGCAACAAAAGAGCCTGATGGAGATAAACCTGTCCATCACACAAAGTCAGCAACAGAATTTATTAAGACTTAACATCCCCGCATTACACTCAAACTCTGTATCTGGTTGTTATTTTCTTTCTGACCTCCTGTAAACTGGACTAAGTAATAAATTCTTGTGTCATATAAGCTTTTCCTATCTAATCTGGGCACAGCTTCCCCCTTCCTCGGTGATTCTGCATCGGATCGGAGCCCCCCAAACCTCATTTGGCAACAGGGGGCAGGCAGCACAAGCAACTTGTCTGACAGCTAATTATTTCCCAGTGTCCTGATCTTTCAGGGATAATATCACTTGGAAATGGGCTGGGGTTTCCTCATTCAGGCACTTCTGCAGAGCAAAGAGAGCAGCAGAGCCGGGGTTTCCCAGGAGGGCAGAGATAGTCCTTGTTAATAAACCCCAGAGAAATTGCTGCATTAACAATGGGACACCAGTCCATGACCTTCAAGCTCCTTCCTCTTCCCCCTGAGAAGCTGATGACAAAAATCCCCCTTTGAAGGATGGCACAAGCAGCTCTGAACATTTGGATGCTCGAGTGACCCCAGATTGCAACAGGAATGACCATGAGGCGTTTGGCACATGCAACCCCCATTTCCCAGGGTGTTTCTCACTATTGGTGGGGACTCTCCATGGACAGGCCACAGTCCAGATCCAGGGCAGACCATGTCCATGCTGTGTGGAGCACGGGCAGGGCTGGACACGGGCTCTTGTTCCAGGGTGGTTTCTGGAAGCTGCAGGGTGTGAATGAGGAGAACGTCGAGTGAGGGGTGGGAACACAGCAGCTCCTCACAGGGGGAGTGCAGGAACAGCTGCTCTGAGCAAAGCACACCTTTAAAACTCCAGTCTGAAAAAAAGTCCTCCCTATGAAGCAGCATCCTGGGGAGAAGAACCTGCTCACAGCCAGAAGTGCCATTAATTTGGAACAAGATAATCAGGTTAAGGATTTTTCATTACAAAACTGTCATAACCTTTTGTGAAAGGGAGAAGAGGCATTTATTGACCTATTTTCAGTGACAGAAGTGCTCAGGGAATCTCTGCAGCCCAGTTGTGGCCAACCATTGAGTCTTCCCAGTGCCATGGCAGGAAAAACCTCCACGGGACCCAACAGAGCCCTTAAAGAGCAGCACATGCGAGAGCTGACGCTGTGAAGGCTCCCAGGATGCTCCTGGGATGTGGATCAAAAACCCAGATGTAGAGATTTGTGGAGCCTCTGTGCACGGAGGGCTTTGGGAAGATGCTGACTTCAGGCTGTGGGGGCGAGAGGGGATTGGGGTTGGCATCCTTCCATCTCCTCGTAATTGCTTTTTATAAAATTCTGCACCTGCAGGACGAGGTGATTGATTAACGTGCTTCATAAATCTCAGGCAGTTCAACAGTACGACGTGGTTACAATTTTCTTCATAAAGTTCTAGCCATGAAAAATAAAAGGGGTTTCCAAGGGAACCCAGGAGTTTCCACAAACGTAGTTGATTTGGTTGAATTCTTTTTCTAATGAAAACTTTCAAAATGAAACAAAATGATAAATGTTCACTTTGAAAGGCATCATTTTGGGGTTGTTCTCTAAATCTGGAAGGATACTGGCTTTTCATTCCTTTCTTTCTCCCTTCTTTTTCTTCCTCTTTAAAGTCATCTCTCTTTCAAAGATTGGGAAAGTACCCACAGAAAAGTTTCCTCTTTTTGCCTTCTTACCTTCCCTCATTTTTGCAAGTGGAATATAAAATAAAAAACATACCAAAAACAAATGGAAAGGAGTCCAAACAAAACTTTAAATAACAACAAAACCTGTCTTCCATGGGATAATTAAACTCATAATCTTCTTTAAAGTATTACATTTAAAATAAATGGCATTTCTCAAACAGATCTACATTCTGTGCTTGTTCATTACATGACACTGGATCTCAAAGAGAATTGGGGGGATGGACATGGCTGGATCCCCTTAAAAAGGGGAATCATCAATGGACAGAGCTGTGAAATTTTGGTGAGTGAGGATTCCCCCACAGTCGGGGGAAGAGATGCAGTACAGAGCTGACTACAAGCACAGGACTCCTGGGGATACAAACTGGATCATCACATCCTTGTGCCCTGGATACAAACACACCCCCTCCAGCACCCGAATCCTTGACTGACAGGAACTCAGTGATAAGGAAGGAACACCAAACAGGTAACAAATCCACCAAGGATTTGGGCAATAGGTGCTATCACAACTAGCAGTCCAAACGAAGACACAGCCCTAGGCAGTCTCCACACCATCTCCATGCTCCAGAAACCTTTGTCCAGCAGGACTTTTGGCTGTGCCCATATATGTCTAGGGGATTTATTTTTAGCATGAAAAATCTGTTCAAGAAAAAATTAATAAACAAAATCCTCCTTTTTTCCCTTTCCATGAAAGTGTCTCCCTGAAGACAAATATTTTAGTTACTCACATTTAAGGGTCCCAAAGAAGCTGCAGTTTAATAATAAATAACAATGTTTATATCTCAATATTAGCTTAATCCTTGCAGAAGACTTTCACGGGTGCAAAAAGGCTGCCCCAGCCCAGCACCTGAGGTAACACCTGGATGCAGAGGGCCCCGCAGGCTGACCCAGCCCTTCCCAGCCCCGGCACTTCCCACCCCTTCAGCAGCGCCTGTTCCCTCTCCACCACTTTGCCCCTTTTGCTGCACCTCTCTCCCCACAGCCCCCTCTCATCACGGTGGCACTG
The DNA here is from genome assembly GCA_013397915.1 of Daphoenositta chrysoptera. Lineage (NCBI taxonomy): Eukaryota > Metazoa > Chordata > Aves > Passeriformes > Daphoenositta > Daphoenositta chrysoptera. The sequence goes on from VZRO01002710.1 coordinate 356,600, forward strand.
CAGGGACACAGCAGGAAATCCCAGCTGCCAGATGCCACCCAATATTCCTGAGCAGATGAGCGGATGCAGCCTGGCAAAGAACTTCCCAGTTTGATCCAATTGGCCCCATCTGTCCGTCCCTGATGGGAACAACAAAGCTGACACTGAAATACTCCATGTGCACTCTAAGATTTTTCCTCTCTTTCCATTTTCATGGGTGCAATTGTGCAGTCACTGCTATTTTTATGTTGCTCTTCAAAGGTTTCATGCCCACATCAGAGCCTTAATGCTTCATTCCTGGTGCCCACATTCTCCCACAGCTCTCTGTGAAAGGAAGATGATAATTCCAAGCAGCAGAAGCTAAAAGGGAGTTATTAGAGGATTGCACAAGCACATGGCCGTGGAGACAGGAACGGCAAGGTGAATGCTCTAAAAAAATAGAAAACAATATTATTTTCTCCTTTGCATTGGGGGGAAACATTGATTTTATTCCCGGCTCTGAAACACCTCTTGCTCTTTCCTTCTGCACATAAATTGGATGAGAATTCTTAGCTGAAATGGAAACATTATTCAGGGAGTAATTTCTTCTTTACTATTACTATTTGAGGCTAACTCCGTAGGTTGTGCAGGACTGCTCATTTCAGACAGGCAAAGCTCCTTTTTCAGCATCTGAGGCTGCAACCTTTCCCTGACCTCTTGCTCTGAAGGTTAACATGAGGTTAACGCTGCAAAAGCAAATCAAAGCCCAAATGACACCAGTTCCCTGTTCCGGTTTGTGTTGCTTTATGGCTCCTGGGACCCCATGGCTGAGCGCCTGCCGTCCCCCGGGGGGCTCCGAGGGAATAATGGCTCTTTATTTCCTGCCTGGGAGCACATTTCAACCCCTGCCTTTAAAAACAACCAAATAAATTTCTCTCTTGCAAGCTTTCATTGTAAGCAGAGCAAATGAGAAGTGGAGATGATGATAACCTAATCACTGGACTCTTTTAATACGTGGAATTTCCTCTGAAGTAACTGGGTTGAATATCTGCCAAGCACCAGAGCTCCCAACATTTCCAACAGGCGGCCAGCGTGTCAGGAAAGCAAACAGGATGGATCGCTCTGGAGTTGGTTGTTGCAGGAACTGAGCTGGTCACTGAACAGCAGGGTCATGTCCTCATCCCACTGCTCTCGTGGAAAGGTGGTGCAACTCTCCAGAGGTGCTGAGCTTCAGCTTGGAAGAGCGACATGGAGTTAAAACCAGGAGCAAGCCAGGGAAAGAGGAAAATCTGCTGAGGTCATTGTGATGTGCACTGGGGATATTTCCTCGTGGATGCGGTTTCTGGAGGGGTTATGAAATGTGCCCAAGGCTACAGAAGGAATCTGTGGAAAGGAGAGATTTGCTCAGGACCCCCTGAATGCCAGCGCTGCCTCTGGCAGCCAGACATCAGATCGAGTTACACGTCTAAACACAAACCGGAGTGCCCCGCTTGGAGCACATTTGATGATCTGATACATAATCCCAAAAGAGAAATAATAGGAACCATAGGAAGCCGCTTTCCCTGCGCAGCTCCGTGCAGCCAAGTCCTTGATCCAGTTGCTTTCATCTCAAGCAGAGGAATTTTTCATCTCCCGTTTTATGATCTCTTTCCACGACAATAGGTTGGGGCTGGGCAGCGGGGCTGTGTGTTCTTCTTATAATGAGAACAATCAGAGCTGAGCAGTTATTAATCACCCAGTCATATGATCCATTAAAACAAATTCTTATTAACCACAAGACATATGTTTTTCTCCTGAACTCCAGAGATAATGCCTGGAAGCAGATGGAAGAGCTGCTCTCACAAATTAAATTTGATGGGGCTTTTAAAAGTAAATTAAGTCTGACAGGCCTCTCCCCCTTTAATTAAGCTTCAATGTAACTTTGAGAATGTACTTGTTGTTTGCTACAGGTGTTGCTGAGGGTCTGGGTCCTGCCTATTCCTTCACCGCAGGTTGTTCAGAGACACGAGCTCAATCCTCAAAGGCTGGGCAGCAACACGACCAGGGCAGCAGGGAAACCTCTGGTGAGCCCCTGCAGCTAATCTGGGCCATTTGACTTCCAGCCAAATATCCCAGTATTTTATTGCAAGTACTGCCTGCAGACTCAATTAGGGTGTATTTCTCCACCCAAGTCTCCCCATATTTCTCCACGGAGTGATCCAGGGTGACTGTTGTGCAGTGGTGCCAGAGTGCACCAGGAGCCCTGGAGCATCTCCCTGGACACAGCTGACCACTGCAGCAACGCTGCTCTAAGGAATAACAACCTCCCGTGGGGTTAAGTTGCTCTCAGCCAATATCCACACCCACACAGGATTCACAGAATCATGAGGTTGTTTATGTTGGAAAAGGCCTGTAAGGCCACCAAGTCCAACTTTCAATCCAGCACCACCATTCCCCTGATTGTGGAAATACCTCATGGGTGCCCAGCAGCCTGGGACTGAGGGGACCTGCCCTGCCTCACCCCGTATCACTGGGGACCATCAGGACATCAGGAGTGACAAAAGGCTGTGATGGGAATTGCTACACTGCAAGTCCTGTGGGAACGTCCTGTTGTCCACAGAAGGTCATGTCCATGGAAGCTGCCTCCCCACAGCCCTGCAAACTTCATGAGCTCCTTTCATGCAGCAATAGAAGAGGGTTGGATTTCACCCGTGTCACTCCAGCTCCTGAGGCCCTGAGAGCCAGGAAATGCCAGGGACACCCTCACCAAGCTGAGGAGTCTAAGCATGAGGGATTTATGTGCCTGAACCAGTGCCAAGCCACAGTTTAAAATTCCCGGAGCATCCCTCTCCTGGGGCCCAGGCAGGAGGGGAGCAGCGGCAGCTCCCAGTTTGTCACACACACCTTGTGCAGGACCTGGTGGCTAAACTGGCTCTGGGAGGTGCCTTCAGACACCCCGGGGACTGACTGTGTCCAATCCCCAACCATTTCCTGTGCCCATGGAAACACTCAAGCACCTCCAGGGGCTGATTCATCCCTACAACACAAACTGTGCTCAGAGCTGTTCCTTCAGCCTAAACACCTGGCTTAATAACAAATGCCTACTTTTTGGTAGCTAAAAACTTACGTGAATTAATTACTTTGCCTGTGTATTGCTCCCTAGATGAACGCAGCAGGGACCCAAACTAGTCTAAAATGTTTCTAGAAACAGTCAAGTCAATATTCTCAGATTGATTTTTTTTATACAGCATTTTCCGCATTTCTGCCAAGCACAACTCAGTAGGAAAGTAGATTTTCACACAGAAAGGCAAAGTAAAATATTTTTGAAGAGCGTGAATTTAGGAGGTGGATTCACTCACATACTACAGGGAAACTTAAGGTCCAGACAAGGAGAAGAAAATGCCTCAGGAACAGTGAGTGATATATCAAAGGATTTCTGTGCTACTTTCATATCCTCTTTTCATCCCAGCCCTCACTAATCACCATTATTTCCATTACCTAAGAAACCTTTTCTGCCTTTAGAGAGTAGAACATGAATTGCTCAAGTATTTGGAAGGGCTATTTATAGAACATACTAAAATTAGTCAGGGCAGGTTTAAACCCAAGGAATCCACCCCTCCTTTAACCCTAACAGAGCACCATATGCAGAGTTAACCTCGGGTAATGACATGTTTAATCAGGGGAGTTATTTGAACAGGTTTGTTCAATATGCCTGGAAGTATTTAAGGTGTGTACACAGGCATTTCTCAGGGGTGCTAAACCAGAGCTGGAACAGACAGTTATTGCAATGGAAAGCTGTTTTCCCTTGCTCCCAGAAGCTCTGGAGATATTCCCTCCGTCAGCCCAGACAGGAGATACACATTAAAATTTGATTGAGAACTCTTCCCCTCTGATTCTCCATTTACAAGTATCATCTTTATTATGTGGATGTGGAGTGTTTCTTCAGTGGAAGGGCAGCACTGTGAAGAGGGGCACTGACTCCTGACTGTCCCTAAGGACCTGTATCCCAGCTCTGGTGCACAAGGCTTTCCGAGTGCTCAGCGAGAGGATGGCAGGAGGTCCCGCAGATGAACAGAGGGTTTAGGTCTCCAACAGTCAGCACCAAACCTTCCACCAAGGATTTGTGGACACAAAGACAGAGCAGATTTATTAGAAGTTCCCCAACTCTGTAATGATCCTCTTAGTTTCAATCTGAAGCTTTCAATGCATCTGTGGTTTGAGACCACCTGGAGCAGGTGACCTTGTCCCAAACAGCACTCCACAAAATACTTCACCACACCACTGTCCAGAAAAATAGCAGAAAAACCAGTGGAAAAGCACAGCAGCCTGGCAGGAATCTGCCCAGGCGACAGGGAATGCTCCATGAGTCCCTCTGCTCCCAGAGGGATGCTCCAGCAGCAAGGAACCATCATGTCACCATCAATAGAGCACAAATGTCCCCAAATGGATATCGTCATTCCGAGCAGGGACTTCATTTATCACGGAAGAACCACTTTAGTTTCAAACCAGAAAGGCACTAATCACTCTCCAAGTACTTTATGCCTATTTAATCCGCAACCTTCTTGCCCTGCTTTATGGCAGTTCTTAGATCAGAATGTAAGAGGGACGGGATTTACCCAGCTGTGTGGGACAGTGCAGCTTCCGAGGCCCCATGGGCCCCATTGGGTGGCTGGTTGTGTTTACAGGGTCCCGTCCATCTCCTGCACGCTGCAGAGGGCTGTAGCAATCCCTACATCTCTTCCTCCCACCATCCTTGGTGGGAGTCAAGAAAAATGAAATTTATGCTATTTTTATGAGATGGGATGACCTTGTCATGCACCACTCCAAACAAACAACATAAAAGCAGCTATTAGATTCAGCCCAGACCCTCTCTAAACTTATCCCACATTTGATTTACCATCCACAAACTGCAGTGAAATGCAAAGCCAAGGTAAACCTGCCCCGGCATGGGTCCTGCTGCCAAGCTAAAACCAAGCCAGGCTCTGCAAAGGCTTGATTAACACCAGACAAAGTGCCAGGCAAGCCTAGTGCAACTATAATCCAAATCAAGCTTTCACACTCACACTGAGCAGACCTTGGAGGTTTGGCTTGAATTTCCACACCCAAACCTCTCTATCGGGAATGCTTTGAATGCTGCCAGGAACTCCTGTGGTCCCGGCTGTGCTCGCAGGGATTTCTGCTCCTGCCTCTGCTGGCTCCTGCTTTGCTCCTGCCCTCTCCCTTCAGGCTCCTCTGTCCCTGGAGAGCCTTCCAGGAGTGTGTTCCCATGGCACACGGATATATCCAACAAACAAAAACCACTGCAGGAAGAGCAGCAGGCAGCTCCTTTTTGGTCACCTGAAGCACTTCCAGTGAGGAATCACAGCTGCTGCTGCTCCCAAAGGCCGGAGGGGGAATGTCAAAAGACACATCCTGTAATGTCACCTCCTGAGTCACCAGGAACGCCCTGTACCCAACCACGCCCGAGGCACATCCTCTGCCACTCCCTCAAACACAGCCCCCGTTCCAGGCACTGCTTTCCGCACAGGAATCCCCAAAGTGCATCCTGGGAGCCACATCACGGCTCACCCACCCAGCAGAAGCTGCTCTGCCCCAGCTCAGAGAGGCCTCGTGGAATTTTTCACACAGGAGCAGAACGACACTTGCAGATTTTCAAGCCAGAAAGGAGCACTGTGCTCTGTCACCCCACAGATGCAGGCTGGAAAGCAGTTCCTGCCCCAGTGATTTGTACCACAGAAGCCAGCTGCCAGCCAGGCCGATAAAGTGAGATTAGGAGTGAAATGCACTATGCAGGAATAATTTCCCTCTGATTTCACAGCAGAGACAGGATCAGCCCCAGGAGCACACAGTTCCCACTGGAGCTGTGAGCATGGAGAGAACTCCCAGCCCTGGCAGTGCTGCACAGGGCACTGCAGCTCCCGGGAGGAGGATGAGAACTTGGCAGTTCAGCTTCCAGTTTGCTTCTGAAGCCTCCCTCATTTGTACCACTTAGCCCCATTGCTGCCTTTGGGAACATCAGAGCTCGTTTTTAATCCATCTTTACATCTTTGTCTATGGCTTCTTTTAAGTTTCCAACTGGTGGGATCTTTCCTGCTCTTTGTTCAGATTACAATAATTTGTCATTTGTGTGCAGACGGTTTCTTAACTGCTCCTGTGTTAGAAATAACCTTTGAAGGAATATTGGTTCTTTTATCTCCAGGGCCCTGCAAAGCACAGAGCTATTGAATGCTGAGGCATTAAGGATGCAAAGAAAGCCCCATAAGGCAACGCATTAAGCGTGAGCTCTTACTCTGGAAATGGAAGGGTTATACAGCACAATTGCTCCAGCCCAGCCTGGGTTAGGAATAAAACCCTACTTGAAAAAGGTTCATGGCACCACTGCTGTTTTATCATCTGTAGCCTTAATTTTGGAGGCTGCAAAAGCACTGTAACAGTTTTATTTTAATGGCAGTCCAGGCACATTCACTCACTGCTTTGCATTTTCTGTCTCCCAGCACAGCCATCCCTGGAGCTGTGCACGGCAAGGCCAGGCAGGAGCACGGCTGGGCTGCTCCAACTCCGGCTGCTGTGTAACAGAGGGGAGGGACAGAGAACACCCTGAAGCCACTTCACATCCACGGGCACTGTGTCGTTACTCCCAGGAGTCTCCAAAGAGCTGGCTGGGAACTCTGGACCTGGGAGTTTTATCTCTAACTTTTCAAGACTACAAGTCCTGAGGGATGAGATTGCAGGAACATAATGCCAACATTTAAAAGAGCAAACCTGCAGCATTGTGGCACAACTAGCCCTGGTGTTACCAGACAAGAACAGGACATTTAGGACTACCAGGGAATCATAGGCTCACACACGAAGAGGGGGAGTCACCACAGACCCTGCTTTTGGGGAGGTTGGCAAAACAAGCTTTTTTTATTATTATTATTATCTCCACCAGCATTTCACACATTAGGGCTCCTCAGCATCCCTCATTATCACAGCCTGGGCTACAAATAATGGCTCGAGATCACTGCATTGCCCTGCCCCCACTTAATGCAGCCTTTAATCCACAGACTTTTTTTTTCTTTTTACAATATTTGCCACAGCAGCATTCCTATCAACAAATGGAACCTGACACCTCACATTTATTCCAATTCAAGCTAAAGATCGACTTAAGTTTTAAAATAAAACTTGCTGATGTTTAAGGACAGTTTGATTGCCTACCCAGTCACTGGGGCAATATGAACCAGCTTTCTCCAGCAAGCAGAAGCTCATAAATGGAATTACAGTCATAGGAAAAGAGGAAATTTAAAATTTGGTGGTAGAGATTTTCCTTTCAGCTACAGAAACCTTTGCACACAGCCCAGTCTTACCCAGCAAGAACCAAACCTGTGCAGGTTTACAGCACATTTCCCTGTGAGCAGCTCTGGCTCAGCCAGGTGTTCAGCCTGAGAGCAAAGGAGCCCCTGGGGACACCACCACCCCCTCAAACCCTCCCCGCACTCCTGCAAGGAAAAGACTGCAGAGTAAAATAACCAGCCAGAAAAGCCCTCAAGACCATCCTGCCTTGCCTCATGGATTCCAACCCCCTTCCCAGGCAAATCCCACCACATCCACCCCCACTCCAGGCTCAGCCTTCTGCAGGAGCCCCTGTGGCCCTTTCCAGCAGCTTTCTCCCAGTGCTGCCGTAACACACCTCCCTCCATCCCCAGACCCCCGCCGGGGGCTGCTTCCACCCTCATCTCCCTCCAGCACCTCACAGCTGCAGCCCAGCAGCCAAACCGGTCCCTTGGAGGGGTTGCAGCCCCTCTTCCAAGTCCTGGTGTGCCCAAGGAATGTTCCATGCTGGGACAAGCCAGGTACCAACACCAGAAGCATCCAGACATGTGCTGCTTGTGTCCCCTGGAAAGGTGGGGATGCAGTGCTGCCTCAGGCAGTGTTACAGAGCCTCTCCCCACACAGACTCCATTTGCTTTTCCTGTTTTTCTCTTGCTCTGTTTGCTACCCAAAGATTCAGCAACCCATGTGAAGCTTTGCATGTCTTTCTACCTCTTGAAGTAAAGGTTAATTTTATTTTTATGCCTATCATCTGGTTCTTTAGCCCCAGAACCTTCCAGCTGAGCCCACAGTGTGGCCACTGTGTTCTCCCCTGCTCTGAGCCAGGGCTGCTGATCCATCTCCACAGGAGGCTGCTCTGATCTGCCGGGAACAGGCCCAGCACTGGGAGAGGCTTCAGCTGCACGGCAGAGATTCAGAGCCTGGGCAGAGAGAAACCCCAGGGATTTCTGTCCACAGGTTCATTTCAGGCCACCTATGGCCCTTAATGATGTTCTCTGGAGGAGCCCATGCACGGGACCAAATGTGGGAGTGAAATTGCATAATGAGCATGTCCCTTCAGCCAGGAGAGGAGATGCTCCCCAGGAGGAGCAGCCAGAACACTCCAGCGCTGCTATTTTCCCCCTAATTATGGAGCTGGAGCTGAAAAGAGCAAGGCTGGAGCTCTTGAACCCAGTGGGTCTCTCTGCAGGGCTTTTTCCAACCTCCATGCTCCCGATTCCCGCACAGCAGAGCAGCATCACAGCCCAAATGAAGTAATCCTTTGATAAAGTGCAGTCATTTATTTGAAAAGTGTAGTCTCGCCATTAAAATGCAAATGAAATGAGTGCTAATACATTAACTGGGGATAGGAGCTGAAATGGCTTATGACAAGTGTGCTTTCATGTGGAATAGAGCTGAGTGATAACAGTCATGTGTAAGAGAAGTCCTGTGCAGATGTACGTTTGTTTATTAAAGATATTAATGAAGGGCAGGGCTTAAAGAGTATTATTATTTCCTCATCTTGTCTTTCTTTTGTCCCTCCCTGGTTCAAGATTCCTGCTGAGACGACCCTCCTGAGAGGACTCTGATCAAAAGTCACCTTTGATGAATGATCTGATCCACACTAAAGTCGACACTGAAATGTATTTAATGCTCTGCTTTGAAGAGGAGCAGAAGGTCCCCCCCAGCAGACACCCCATGGGCTGCAGTTGGTGTGAGAGCTGATTCAGAAAATGCATGGAAAACCGAGCCCTTCCATTCATTCATTCTCAGGGATGTCCCCTGGGAACGCGGCCAGTGTCAGGGTGGCTCTGGGTCTTCTCTCTGGGGAGAAACCTGTGCTGGGATGTACGGAAAGCCCCGGGGCTGGATGGAGCAGGGCAGCCGTATTGCCACTGGCACTGAGAACAGCCCTGTGCAGAGAATGACCCTGCAGTGGGACGGGGACAGCTCTGGGCCAGGCTGCCAGTGCTCCGAGGGGGACACGCAGGGCTGGACTCGTGTGGCAGGGCTCGGGCTGTGTCACAGCAGGCGACAGCTCCGCATTTGTCAATCTCCCTGAGCTCTGAGCATGGGGCAGCCACGGGCAGGTGCTTGCCAGCATCCGAAACAACTGTGTGGCACTTTGACATTAAATCCTCCTGCTGTTGCCACCCCTTCCCCGTCTCGTGTGTTTATACACACACAGGTTTGTTTTTGTAGGGTTGCTCATAAGTGCTCTGGCTTTGTCTCCATTACACAAAAGGTTTTTCCCATCAAAACAACTAATTGAAGTTCATTCTCTTGTTGTGAGATCATTGTCTAGACAAAGAATTATAGATTTTGCCTAGATATACCTAGGGAAGCAAAAGCCAGCCAGTCCCTTTTAGGTAACACTATCTTATCACAGTTTGCAATGTACACCGAGGTGGATATCTGGAGTAATTATCTCTGTGTAAAAACACCTCTCCTTTCACAGCAAAGACATAACATGAGATACACATCCTTGATCTGCCTGCATTTTGTTGTTATTATAAAGTTGTCATCGGCTCCACATATGTTCTGTTGGTGCTGTACTGCTGTGAGCCAGGACAAGGCTGCCAAAAATTATTTGCAGTTCTCAATTTGCATAAAGAAACGCAAACATATTCCAGCAGCACGGGGAATCGTTCGGTTCCTGTGCACAAACATCCACGGGAAGGAAATGCTGTTTGCAGGGACATTTTTGGAAGTGAGGGTCACACCAGGAGGGGGGGCCTAGGGAGGCTGCTCCAAACCTGAGCGGCTGCTGGGAGCAGTTACAGCCTCCGTCTAAAAGAGGGGAGGGAAGTGCACAAAAAGGCTGCTCCCTGTGGCCCCAGCCACCACTAACCACGGTGCTGGCTAAACTGGGGATGACCTTCCGTGCGTCAGGAACGCTCAGTGTCCCAGCCTGGGCCCGGCTGCAGTGACCCTGCCACCAACACTGAACTTGTTCCTCCCATGTATCACCCTGGATTTCCCAATGCACGGTGCAACACCGGGACTGAGATTCCATTTTATTCCCTGTGTTGTACTGACACCTCTTAGTGGTGTAAATTTATTTAAACCTCTGAGTGGTTTCTGCTGGACAGACACTTGGGGGTTGTCAGGACAGACACAGGTGGTGCTGCAGAGTGGGACATGGCAAATCTGTGTGGCAAGATGAGCGACATCGTTATGCTGCAGACTGTGCTTTAGGTCGGGGGGGGATTTTGAATTCCTTTGCACTCATCCCTCTGAGCAAGCTGGGAGGTGTCCAACCCTTCCATCCCAGGCCCTTCTGTGATTCCATGATCTGCACTGAAGCCCCTGACATTACCAGACCCTTCCAAGGTGTGAAGGGACTTTGAATTCCAGCACCTTTGCCACTGAACATCTGGATGATCCTGGACGCATCATGAACTGCCTGCTGACTCAGAGTCACAAATGCAGACACATCAATTACACAGAATCACTGGGGTTGGAAAAGTCCTCCCAGCCCATCGAGTCCAGCCTGTGACCAATCCCCACCTTGTCCCCAGCCCAGAGCACTGAGTGACACGTCCAGGCCTTCCCTGGACGCCTCCAGGGATGGGGACTCCAAACCTCTCTGGGCAGTCCCCTCCATTGACTGACCACTATTTCCATGAAGAAATTCCTCCTGATGTCCAGACTGAATCTTCTCCAGCACAGCTTGAGGCTGTTTCCTCCTGTCCTGTCAACAGTTACCTGGGAGAAGAGCCTGAATCCCACCTGGCTCCACAGCCCTCTCTGGAGCACTCCGAGGCATTTTTTGGTGAAGTATTTTGCACAAAATTACCAGAAACCAGTAATTTATTTGTTATGATCACAGTGCCAGCAAAGATCTCCCAGCTGCAGTTGGTGCATCTCCACAAGCCAGCTGCTCACTGCACTTTCAGTTCTTTATGCCTCCTTTTGTTTTCAAATCCGTACAAGTGCATGGCACTTGACCCACCCTAAAATTAATCCTATATCCTATTTGCAGAAGATCATTTCCCCAAAGCCTCCACACATCCTTACATGGCCAGAAAAATATCTCTGTGAAGCTTCAACCAGAGGGTGCATTGCGAGGTGCAGGAAGCAGAGAAAGCCTGGAAAAGCAGGACAGGAGAGATCAGATCATTCCAGGGCAATTCTCACACTCTGCAGCAATGCTGAAGGACTTAAAGCTCTTTGCTCTCATCTCCAGCCTGAAATACCCAGAGATCATCTCAGCACTTTCCCTGGAATACACATCCCAGGTTTGGTGACTGAGGGCATCTTGCTGTCAGACCTGCCTGGACCAAGCAGGGTGCAGGTGCTCCAGGCACCACGAAGGTATCCATTCCCAGTACCTGCACTGGTGTGCCCAGTTCCAACAGTGCCATGGAAGCAGTGACGCCCCTCTGAGGCAAAGGAGCTTTGCCTGCAGCATCCCCAATGCCACAGCATCAGGTCTGTGAGAACAGCATTTCCATGCGGAGGCACAGAGCTTCCTGAACTCCAATAAAACCCATTTTTTCCTCAAGAAAACAACAATTGAAAATTTCTGATGTGACAGTGCCTGTGTGGGAAGCAGCAAAAAGCAGAAAGGGAGGAAAATAGCAAAAATGTCCATTTCTCCCTGGAAAATTTTGATTTTGCAAACAGGATACTTTCCTTTAGGTAATTTTTCCAGTGAAAAAAATCTTCACTAGCTGTAGTGCTCACCACAGGTCTGGCACTTAATGATAGGGCTTAGGGCAGCAATCACTTGTAACACTGTGGCCGTGCTGCTGGGGGGATTTTTATTGCACTTTGTCGTAGAATGAATTGCAGTGCAGTAATATAATGTGCTTTGAGCTCGTGCCCGCTGCAGAAAATGAGATCTCCCGGTTGGGATCAAGGTACACCGATATAAAACCAGAAGAGTTAACGTTCTGCAAAAGCACAAAACTCCAGCAAAGCAGCAGAGGTTTGTCCTGGTGTAAGACAGAGCAGAGAACCCTGCTGTGCCTTTCACACAACGAGCTTTCCTACCTCCCCCACCTGTCAGAAAACATTCCTTTTGGGCTTCCCAAATGAAACCCATCCACGTGCTGTGACATCCAATACACACAAAGCACCCTGCCTGGCCCTGCCCTGGCACTGCCACCCCAGCCGAGCCCCGGTCACAGCGGGCTCACCCCTCGCTGCTGTCGCTGCCCGTGTTCAGGTGCTGGACCCCAACCAGCCCAAAACCTTGTGGGAATTCACTACCCCCGCCAGTCCTTCCCCTCCAGCGCTCTGGAAAGCTGCGGGCCGGGGCGTTCTGAGGGACACAGGGGGCCTGACAGCCCCGCGCAGTTGTTCCAGCTGCTGGAAGACGCTCAGAAACCTTAGAAATGAGAGAAAACAAACCTGGGAGTCCCACAGAGCTGCCTTCAGGGTTCCCATTCATCCCTGAGCAGAAAACTCACAAAACACACTTTAAAAATCTCAGCCCTGTTCCCTACCCCCGGTCCCCATCTGTCCAAACCGAGCCCTTTTGGGGTGGATCCAGCCGGAATCTGTGCCCGGCCAAGCTCCGGCTCCGCAGCCTGCGGGGGGCTCGGCCGGTGGGGAGGGGGTGCTGAGCCCCAGCATCAGGTCCTGCCCGAACACGGGGGGCAGGAGGGGTAGCACTGGCAACGGGGACACAAAAGGCAATTGTTCCCCAACAATCCGGAGTGAGGGAGGGAGCCCTGAAGTCCCTGCAAGCCCCTTGATTTATGGCTTGCAATAATATGTGTTGGAGCCCTGCAACCCAGAGTGCTGTGCGGGTGACCTGGAAAAATAAGTCTATTAACCCTAATCAATCTCCCATTATCCACCCTCGTCCACAATTTAGCCAGCAAAGGAGTCACCAAGGCCTCTCAACTCGGTTTGAACTAATCCCATTGTCTTTCCTAATCAGGGGCCATGAAAGAGGAGCGGCTTCTTCAGCGCAGAATTATCACGCAGTGTTTAAGGTGAAAGAACTGGGGGGGACGAAGGCTGTTCTCTTTCATCTTTTAATGAGAAAGTGGAGAATTGTTTTCCTTCTGAATTGCTGGGATGCGGTGAAGGCCCGGGCCCCGGTGGGGCTGTGGGGCTGGTGGGTATCAGTTCCCAGGGTCCGCAGGGAGTGCTGGGCACAGCGGTCGGAAAACTGCTCTGCCAAAACTTCCTGCTGCAATTAGCAAAACCATGTCTGCAGATTAAGTGCTTTATTAGGGCAGCTAATTATGAAGTTTATCAGGGCTGGGGTGCAGCTTGGCTCAGCTGTGGCACCCTGTGGAAAGGAGAGAGGGGACAAAGAGACCTGGTGTGTCACTTGTGCGGACTCAGGGTAATGGATTCAGCAGAAAACATCACTTGAATCTGGACCAGGAGAACCAGGAATACAAAGCCTCTTTCTGACTGAGGTCTTTTCTTTCCTTCCCATCCCTTCCCCCAGCCTTTAAAAAAGATTAAAAAAATAAAATAAAATTGGAAGTCCTATCAAATCGGCAATGCCCAAAATAGCAGTAAATCAGGAAACCCTGCCACGCTCCCCATCAGTCTCATACAGCAGGGTAGGACTCAGCAATCAAAAGATGCTCCGTGGTGAAACATCCACCAAATTAGTCCAGCAGCAAGGTAATTTTCTTTAGCTCTTTTATGTTAATCAAAAAGGAAAAGAGAAAGTGGGGACATTATCCTGCTAGAAATGAAAACAATCCTTGCAAAATTTCCCCCCTTTGGCATGAATTAGAGCAGAAATAAACACACCACAGGGCTCCAGCAGATCTTCCAGGATTAATTATTATATTCACAGCAGCTCAGCATTTTCTTAGGAAATTAAATTTTTCAAAGCCCTCTCATGTGCTCACAAGCCCATTGTCACCTCACAGTGTCCCTATGCGGCCAAAGGATGAACAGTCTCATGGTTTTGGGGTGCTTCTCTTTCAAGGGCACATCAAAAACCTCAAGCGGCCTTGGACCAGGGCACAGAACTTCCCAAATCCCAGCACTGTCAACTGAGGGCATCTCCATAAACCTGAACAGCTGGAGTTACGGCCGAGCCGACCTCACAGGGACAGGGGACATCCAGGGAAGCTCCGCTGGCCCCCAGGATCACGGCAGCACCCTCCGATCTGCCCCTGCCTCAACCTCAGCTCCAGGACAGGAGAAGCTTCCCCCAGAGCCACGATAAAGGGGTGCCCAGCCCCGGCTCAGCAGTGGAGCGGTTTCATCACAGCTCTGGACAAACGTGGATTATGGGATGGTGCAAGAGGGGAGAACCTCATCTGCACAAAAATACCTGGGTGCAGCAAAGAGTTTGGAGTGCGAGGGCTCCCAAGTGGAAAGGAGGTGGGACAGGCACAGCAATGCTTGGTAATGCTCTTTCTCAGCTCAAAAGGAACCTCACCAACCTGCACTTCAGGAAAACAGACTTTGGCCTCTTCAGGAACCTCTGCAGTAGAATCCCATGGCATAGAGCCCTGGAGGGCAGAGGGCCCAGGAATGCTGGGTGATATTCAGGGAACACCTCCTCCAAACTCAGGAGTGATGGATCCTGATAAGGGATGGCAAAAGTGCCAGGAGGCCTCCATGGATGGATAAGGAGCTTCTGAGCAAGCTCAGATGAAGAAAAGCTTTCAGAGGGTGAGGACAGACAGCCTGGGAGGAAAACGGGGAAAGGTTGGGATGAGGATAGGGGAGCTAAGGCCCAGTTAGAACTGAGTCTGGCCAGGAACGTAAAACAGAACAGGAAGGAATTCTGTACATTCCCTGGAAGTGTTCAAGGCCAGGCTGGATGAGGTTTTGGGCAATCTGGTCCAGTAGAGGTGTCCCTGCCCA
This sequence comes from Daphoenositta chrysoptera, assembly GCA_013397915.1. NCBI lineage: Eukaryota > Metazoa > Chordata > Aves > Passeriformes > Daphoenositta > Daphoenositta chrysoptera. The sequence continues at coordinate 371,627 of VZRO01002710.1, forward strand.
TTGCAGGGGGTGGGATGAGATGGGTTTTAAGGTCTCTTCCAGTCCAAACGAGTGCCGGAGCATCTCCAGTTTGATCTGTGCGTTTGGTGACAGCCCCTCAGGCAGCCAGCAGCAGGAGTTGTTAATGGAGCTGGGGAGGGAGGGGCTCTCCTGGAGGGACAGAAAATATCAGGTCTGGCCCACAGCTGCCCTGGCCTGCTCCCCACAGCCTGGGAGTGCTTCAGGTGCTTGCACAGACACTGTTTGCTGTCTGTAGGTGAGGAGGTGTGGATAAATCCACCTGTGCCTGTGCCATGAGCTCCAGGAACACCTCAGAGTGAGGGAAAAAGCACTGACAACCTCGTTAGGAGACTTGGAGAACCTGGGTGTTATGGGTTGGGTAAGACATTAGATTTATTTAATGAATTAAGATCCTGACGTGTTATTTACAGGATGCCTTTGGAGACAGAGTTGTAGCTCATGGCTGCCATGGGAAATTTTCTGCACCAAGGCCTTGAGGAGAAGCATTCCCTTTTTTATGGTGTCCATTGGGGAAGGAAATTATTGCTAAGCAGGCAGTGATAATTTGCTGCTTTATAGGGTTGAATTATCGCCCTGTCAGCACAGAGATGAAAACCCTGAGCCATGAACAAATACACCTTTGCACCTGAAGCTGGCTGGATCAGCTACCGTGAGCTCCCATCGCTTCACGGCAGCTCTGCTGTTCCAGTAATTAACTCCGAAGTCTCCTGGATTTTGCCTTGTCCTTTCGATTGCTGGGCATGCCTGAATTTGGCACTCCAATATTCCATGCTCCTTCTCCAGGCTCATAAATCACACACAAACCCTTCCTGAAAATAGAAAGGGGATCTGTTCTCCTCTCCATGCACAGGCACAACTTCCCAGAGTTAATGCAAGTTTGGCACGTGCAGGCGAGAGGTGGCGGAACCCCATGGACCAAGAAGTCATTGGCATGGAAAAATAATTGCAAGAGAAACAGCTGCCTGAAAAGCAGGAATACCATGCCTCGGATCAAATACATTGTGCTGTGTTATGAAATAGCTTTATTTAGCACTATCTGCTCTGTGTTTGCTGGAGGGCAGAGCCCGGGCCTGTGATCAACCTTTCCGTGCTCCATTTCCTACTGTCCCTTTTCCCCACTGCAGTTACTGACGTGGGGAAAGGCAGGGATTTTTCTCTAATTTCTCCCAGATGTTGAAGAAAGGTCTTTTGTCCTGTAACCACCCTGGGGCAGAGGGATGTGGATTGAGAGATGAGGAGGTTGTGGGCCTCAGTCTTCCACTTCCTCAGGCTGGGCAGTCCCTACCGATAGAATTGAGGTTGCCAGGGGAATTCTGGATTCTGGTCTGGATTCTGAGCATGAGGAGGTGTGGATTTATCCCAGGAGCAAAGGACATCCCTCTTTCCTCCAGAAAAAGCCACGTGTGCAGGTGCAATCCTGCCAGCACATGGGATTTTCCAGCGGTGTGCATTGGCCTGAGGTTGTTCGCAGGGCAGGTAAATTCCAAGGCCAGGAATCAGCCAATCACACCTTCAACAGCAAAACATTCCCTGCCTTTTACTTAAACAAGCCCAGCTTGTTTTCCAGGGCAGAGGGAGCTGGGACATCTCTGTCTCTTCAACACCCTGCAAAGTCAACCTCTCCAAGAGAGCTACCCAGAACTGATCAAACACTTTCTGGTGACCTGAACTACACCTTTTGCCCATCCCCAAAACGCTCACTCATTCAAAATGCAAATTTTACTAAACTGGGGCAGTTGCAACAAGCAGACAGTGTTGAATTTTTGAACTGCAGGTGCTTCACTCTACACAATTTCAGCTCAGACATCTCTGGCATTCCTACAGCAAAAAATAGCCTTCAAAAGTTCATTTTAATGAGTAATTTTTCATGTTTCGAGGTCTGAATTGCATGTGCCCATTTGGAATTGGAGACTTTTTCAAGCTCCTGGAAATCCTTGTATGTGTGGGGAAAAGCCATCTCCCACCCAACCCTAACAGCAACAAGGGGCGTTTCAAACTGATTGTGGGATTGGTGGAATGGCTGCCCACTGCTCGGGATCGGGGAACAATCTCCCTTCATTCATCAATATTTGCACACCCCCAGCACCCCTGGATTCATGCAGCTCTGGATAGGTCATGGGTAATTATTTGTATAAAAGGAACCAGTGGGACAATGTTGTTCAGCCCTGAAGTCATTGAAAGATGTCAGCGAGTTTGGCCGGGAGGGTGGTGGGGAGGGAGTGTAAAAGCCGATTATCCAGCCTGGATTCTTCCCGAGTCATTTCCATTGCTCCCATTTAGCTTTTATTTGTTCTCTAGGAAGCCTGATTATAAATCAGGACCAGGCTGCCTGCAAACACTTTCCCAGCCAGCCTGCACCAACAGGATGCAGCTCAGCCCTTTATCTGCGGGGCTGGTGCCCACGATATCCCGTGCCATGCACAATCCTTTTCTCCATGCTGTACTTCCAAAGGCTCTTGCTTTAGTGGGATTACTGTAAGAACAGGCATCTCTTAGCAAAAACCCATCTACAGAAGCAGGCATTGCCCTGAACTCAGGAAACAATCCCTTATATCAGTGCTAATCCACCCTCTGCCCTATCCCCACGGAAAACCAAAAAGCCTTAGAAAACAGGCACCTTTTAAATGCTGGAAACATGAATTCCCAGCACAATATCCCGTCACTCCTTTCTGCAGGTTTTAGTCTCACGCAGTAATTACTGCACCGAGTGCAGCACCCAGGCACTCGGAGCTATCCAGGGAGGCATTCCAGTAACATCTTGGCCCTGGTGCAGTCACTGGTAGGTTTTCTAAGAATTTCAACAGGGATGGTATGTATCATTATCCCTATTTCACCACCATACAAAAGAGCCATTGGTGCTTTCACAGCTACATCTGCAAGGCTGAAGGAAAACCCAGCTGGGTCTCAGAGATGCAAGAGCTGGATAAAGCCATGCCACCCCTCCACCTTGGCTTTTCTGCCCATTATTTATTCCAGCAGACAGATCTCGCTGCACCACAAGAGCAAGGGATGCCTCTGTGTCCCAGCAGAAACTCCAAGAGAAAGGGAAAAAGCAGTTGCTGCTCCAGCCCCAACTCCTTGGGCAAGGATGTCACCTTTCTGTATGACCACAGCAGCACTTCTGGCCCTACTGACAGCCCAGGTCACAGCCAGGTCCCTGCTCCTGCACCTGTGACATGGTGACCAAGGCAGGAAGTCAAGAGTTTCCTTCTCCAGGAACTGCTGAGTATGAACAACATCTATGAATCCATGTGTTCAAAACCCCCCTAAACTGGGCCCAGCCTTCAGCTGGTGCAAACCAGAGTGTGCAGTGCAGCCCCAGCAGAGCCGCACTGTGTACCTGCCTGTTCATTTCAATTAACAGTGGTGTTTCATTAGCAGGAATGAGAGGCATTTACCATTAGGTCTTTCTGGCTTCTGAATCCATCAACATCATCATGCATACATTGATTTTAGGCAGAGATAAATAGGCCAAAACTTCTCTGCCAGATGCCTGATTGGCATTGTTTCCTTATTAAATAATTCTATGTTTTAGGGAAGGACCCTCTGTACAGCATTACAGTGATTACCACGTCCAGGTCTTGTGGGATGTAAGGACTCAGTGAAGATTCAATTAGAGCACCTCTGTGGGGCTGGGAATACTTCTTGCTGATGTGCCACAGACCACTCTAATTGTCATGTTTGTGCCAAAACCCACACCAGTTCTGCTCATTAGCACAGCAATTGCACCTCCCACCTTCCTAAGGGAGCAGGCAGAGGGAACAGAGACATCCCAGCCAATTGCTATCACCCTGCAGCACTGGAGTTTGGCAGCTTCTCGGGGTGGCTCAGTGGGGACCTGATCCGAAGCACAGGCAAGAAAATGAGAATTCTTCTGGAGACGGTGAGGGACTGACACCAGGTCCCAAGGCAGACACTCACTGACCTGGCTGTGCATGAGCTGTCTGGGGCTCGCAGCTGGAAGGGCTCAGTTTGGTCCTTCCTTCTCCTGCTCCCTGGGACTCTTCCCTTTCCAAAGCAAACGTGCATTGGCAGAACTATGCAGAGACTCTCTCAGCTTTTCTGACAGTCATAAAGCCCAGGATACCTCCACAGACCCCTGAGGACCTGCAGTATCATCCATATTTTTCAGAACTGCCTGGCAGCATCAAAGCTAAATAAGCAACATTGTTCCTGCTAAAAAAGCAATTAAAAAACAAGATTTACCAAGAAAAACACAAATTAATTGCAGTCTAATGATAATAAAGGAAAGGTTTTCCACATTTCCCTGTGCCATCCATCTGCAGAGCTCTCACGCTGGACAGCACTGCTGCTTAGACCTTGCAGGAACACACACAGCCTTTGGAATGAAAAGATCTGACCTATCACAAAAGATTTGTTTTCTGCTTTGACAGTCAAAAGCACTGAGAAAAAACATTGGCCCAAATTTACTAAAAACTAGGTCGAAAAACGTTTCAGGCAAATGCTTGTTTTGCTTATTAGTGTTCTACTTCCAGTCATCATTTACAATAGGTAAAAAAAAAAAAAGGAAAAAATCTAAAAGCCTAAATCCCACTCAGTTTCCAGGAAAAAAAATTAGTTTCTTAATCAGAACTCTCCATCATAAAGTTTCAAGCACTTAACAACCAACAAACACTGGAATCAGGGCATGACTTCTCAGATCACCTCAAGAGCTTCCGTAAACGTTCCTGATTCATGATGTTCCCACTTCTAAACTCCAAGGCTGGCATCTCTCTTCCATGGGAGCAAACGAGGGCATCACCTGCCTGGGGTGGAGGCCAGAGGCACCACTCGGTTACCACAGCCCGGGGAAGCCTCAGAGCACGGCAGGCTCTGCTTGAGGGACAGTAAATGCCATGGAGGAGAGTCGGTGGCTCCTCCAGAACCCGGGACACCAAACCCCCAAGCCTCGGGGGACCCTGCACAGCCTCAGGCCAGGATCTGCTGAGGGCCACGCTGGGAGTCACCCCCAGACAGGGATGAGCAGGGACCTCTCCAGCTCCTGGCGGGGACCTCATTCAGGGATGGCTCTGGGGGAAAAGACCAGCCCAGTGACACCCAGTGGTTACCTCTGTGGGCTGAAACACAGAGGAAGAAGAAGGAAGTTCAGGAAGAGACCTGAAAGTAAAGAATAATTTATAATATGATGGAAATTGAAAAAAAAAAAATCCAATTGGTTTAAAAGCAGATGAGCTGCAAAGGGGAAATATTAACTGGTTAAACATGGAGTATGTGAGGGCTGGGAAGATGTCCCTGCCTAATACTGGAGGTGATTGAAATGAAACAAGAAGGCAGCAGAGGCTGAGAGAGAAAAGCATCTCTCTGAACTGGGCCCTTTAAAACCAGTTGCAATTGAAGTGGAAGAATAAAGCACAGCAGCTGAGGGCTGGGATAAGATTGATTTAAGACAAGATACAATTTAAAGGCAAGGCAGAGGTGGAAGCAGAGGCTGCAATGAAATCAATTTACACCAAGATGCGATTTAAACTGATGAACTCGGGTTGGGAAAACTGAAACTGGGGGAGGGAAAGAGGGGATGGGGAGAAGCAAGTTGAGGAGAGATGTGGTTTGAACCTGCTGTGAAGGGAATTGATGGGTTTGGGGCTGGTTTTGCTAGAGGAAAAAGTGCTGGTCCTGAAAACCCGTGGAGAGCCAAAATTTGGTATGTAGGGGACAAGGAGACAGCCTGCAGGGGCTGCCTGCCCCCGTGAACCTGGACAGACACACAGAAGGACCGTGTTTCACTGATTCCAGCCAGCCTGGGTGATGTCTGAAGTGTTCCTTACCCTGAACTGTGACTGCCATTTAACCCTGATACAGAACTCTGAACACACCGAGTGTGGGTGGGTGAACCAGGAAGGCACTCGAGGAGCCCAGCACACAACGGGGGAGGTCACAGCTCTCCCCAGGCTATTCCCCAAAATCCGAGGGTTGACAGGACCTTGCTCGATTGCTCTTAATTGAAGACTCAGCTGACCATGAATCCCCTTTCTTGCCAGGCTGTTCCTGGATTAGTTCTTTCCTCTCCTGCTCTTGTAACAGAAGTGGAAATAGAAGCAATAGATGTTTTCACATTTATCTCCCCGTGGCTGGTTTCTTTTTATTTATACACTCCCGAGTTTTCCTTTCTAGTGACCATTGATTTGGTTGGAGGTTGTTATTTTTGGCTTTGGCTGGGTCTGTACCAGCTCCAGGGTGGCAAAGGGGGAGCTCTGCCTGACAGAGCAATCCCAGAGCTTCCCAAGGTCCCTCTGTGGAGCGTGGAAGCAGTGAGGGCGTGTGATGTGCAGGAGATGCCCTACAAAAACAACAGGGATTGCCTGGAGGAAGAACAGGCAGCAACAAAGGCTGTGCAGAACAAAGTGGCTGCAGAACACGATGTGCGAAACCTGAAACGCTGCAGAGAAGGGGCTGGATGTGAAGAAAGTAAAGACAAAGAAACCCGAATTCCCTTGGGAGGGGAGATGTTTACACTGCTAAGATATTTATGGAAAGAGAAAACTATTTTAAGTCAAGGCAGGAATAATTACTAGTCCATCTAAATGCTCCCTGGGCAATCTGGCTGCAGTTCAGGAAAAGCAGCGGATGCCGAGTGTTATTCTTGTCAAGGTACAAATTTATTCCTTTCCATGCATTCCAGCTGACCACACCGGGGTTAAATGAAGGGGTTGGTGGCAGTGGGAGGGCACAGTGGCCTTTCCACAGGGATGCAAATACTCCAATAAGCATTGTGTGTTACAAAGTTTGTCACCCGGTGTCCTGGGTTGCAGTGTATTCTGTTACCATCATGAGCTGTTGAATCCAGGTGGGCGGTGTTCCTTGCCTCCTCCCTCCGGACTATCTCCTGTTAATGGGCCCATCAAGGCCTTGTTGCATGACTGACAAAATTACATCATCCCATTGTGAGATGCTCCGCCCAGAGGGAGGAACCAAGCATTTTATCCTGGATATAAACTGAGATTTCGAACACCAGAAGCAGCCTTTTCCACTGGATTCCCAGAGGCTGAGAGCTACATAGCCACCACTGGACCTTAATAGACCAGACCCTTTTTACAGGATCACTGCTTTCAACAGGACTTCATTTGGACTGCCACCAACACCCTGACCAACAGGGTGTCAGGTTGTATTCTGACTCTGTCACTGGCTTTTTGTACTATTGCATTTATTTTACTTTTTTTTCCCCCTCTTCCTATTAAATTGTATTTCTGACTTGCAGTCTTTCACTGGTTTGTTTTCAAACCTCGACACCCAGTTCTCTGGAAGTTTTTGGACCCTGGTAATAAGAACCAGAGAATCACGGATTTGGGTGATTTGGGTTGGAAGGAACCGTAACAAATAAGGAGAGAAGATCTGGGTAGCCCACAAGAACTACAGGAGTGCTGTTGTCACATCACCTTGATATTCAGGGACCTCTGTGAGACGCCTCAATTGGAGCTGATGCCCAGAGTTGCTTTTTCAGGCAGCTGGAACTCACCTGGTGTGACCTTCCCTGCACCCTCCTGCTGAGGGGTGGGAGCGCAGCTGGACACACCCCACGTGTCCATGGCACCTCGGGTGGGCTCCAGGGGACCCTGCCCGTGGCAGGAGGGTTGGCACCAGAGGATCTGTGAGGTCCCTTCCAACCTAAACTGTGATCCTGTGATCCCAAGTGCCCTAGCAGGTGACACAAATGGAAACAAAACCCAAGACAGTGCAAGTGCCATTTCTTTGGTATTAAATTGTCACCTGAGAAACAGAACCTCTTCCCACCCAGACCACACAACTCAGGTCTTTCAGGAGCAGCAAACATGCCCTGGAGAAGGCAGAAAGGCAGGCCCTGCAGCACTGGCAGGGATTAGTTTTTGAGCTCAACCTCTCCAGGTCTCCAGGGGCCATGGGTGGGCAACCCAAAAAGCTTCTCCCACGCCTCACCAGCTCCCCGAGGGTAAAAAAGAGATTTGCTCTACAAAGGTGGTGTGCCTGAGGCTCCCAAAGAAGCTTCTTCAGGAGCACGGCAGGTAAGTCAGGAGTTTGCACAGGGCTCAGCAGCCAGACCAGCTCTAGTAAATCTCTCACCAGCCCTGAAGTCACCACTCAGTCTAACAGCCCAGACTAAACAGAAGAAATCTGGAGAAGCTCAGCCCTCCCTGCTCCCCACAGGATTCATTTGCTGCCTCTGCAGTGGGCAGGGCTGAGCCAGGGCTGATCCTGGAGCGTGGAGTGAGCTGGTGTCAGCAAAGCCCCGACAGGAAACAGAGCTCTTCCAGCTCCCAGCACGGACACTGCCCCGGGATGGGGCTGCAGCAGAGCCCTGAGAGCCCAGGATCGCTCCCGGGGACACCCCTGTGCTCGGCTGTGCCCCCTCATCCCCCACCCAGCTGTGGTGGGCCACCGGCACCAGGGCCCTGGATGGACCCAGGGGACAGTTTTCACAAAAAGCCCTCTTCTTTTCATAAATGAAAATTTTCATTTTCATTCCTCTTTTTTTCATAAACCTCCTCTGTCCTCCCCAGGGATCCAATATAGGTGCTCAAAGATTCCTGTCCCCACGTGTGCATCAGAAATGTGTGAAGGACTCCCTGTCCCTCGTGTCCCTTCTCTCAGCCCATGAATGCAAAGTACTTTCCTTGTCCTTTGCAATTAGCTTGATTTTGAACAGGCTGAGTATGAAAGAAAACCAGATATTTCCAGTACTTTTAAGCCCCATTTGGTCTGATTAAAGAAGTCTTTAAAAAACGAGAAAGGAGGGGGAAAGCAATAACTTTTTAAAACTTGTCCTGAATGCAAAGGAAAATGGAGTGCACTATATGAGTAATTCAGGATTAATTGTAGAATTACGTTATTCATGCAATGCTGGTTGAGGGAAAGAATAAGCACTTCTGAAGTCATTAAAGAAAACCCCAGTAAAATATAACTTAGCTGATGTGTGCAGTCTCACAGGTCCTGAAGGGAATGCGTGCAGCAGAAATGTCCAATTTATAGCTCTGGATCTGTGGGGAAACGCGGAGCCCAAAGACACCTCTCTTTGTAGATCCAGGGAGGGGGGGAATGTTTATCTGTAGGATATTGGGGCTGACCTAAGACAGGAAAACATGGCTGTTCAGGAAAGTATGGGGCACGTCATTAATTTAAAGTCATTGAGACTGAACCGAGGCTACAGACCACAAGCAGTTCCTTTCTTCACCAGTAATGGTTTATTTGCTGGCTGATGGGTGGCTTCAGGCCCAGCTTTTTACACAAAAGTGATGTAAAGGTGTCTGGAAGTCCCCCTGCTACGAGCACGACTGTGAGAGCAGCATCACTGCACTGGCACATCTTCCCTCCTGGACCTTCTGCCTGCAAAAACAGCGGGGTTTGCTCAGCCAGGTCACATCCTTTTAGCAGTGGGGAAGGGGATTCTGACCTGCAGCGAACCTGGGCAGCAGTTTGTGTACAGGGCAGATTCCAGCACAGGCAGGAAGGTCCTGGGCAGGTGGGGGAAGGGAGCTACTCCTACCCCATTGTCCACTGGCCTCCCCTGCATCCCCCCAGGTACCGCCCCACAGCTCCCTGGGTTCCTGTCACCCAAACCCCTCCACCACTGCAACAGAACTTCTCAGAGGTGAGGCAGGAGCATTTCTGTCCTGTCTCTGACTTCCCACTTCACCCTTTTCTGCCAAAGCTGGTTTGTGCTTTCCCAGGTGTGTGAGGGAACAGCCCATACCCAATTTCCATCTGGGACTGGCTCCTGGAGCCAATTTTAACAAATATGGGCATTTTTGCCAGACTGCCACGGTACAGACACAAATTGTGACAGCATCTGGAGAGGGAACCTGTGTCCAGCAGAGATGGGGTGGGCAGAGGTGTCCTGGGCTTTGGAGAGGGAGACTGGAGCACACCACACAGAAGCTGGGCAGGGTTTTTAGGAGTGGGAATGTTGCCTCCAGGCCTGGATGGTGCTGAGTGGTTTCATCACCTGCTAAGCCCTTCCCAAAGCCTGGCCGTGTATTTTAAAGAGAGTTCCAGTTGTGCTGTGGAAACCTCTGTGGAACACTGGCAGCTGCTCAGGAAGCGACTGCCTGGGAACCCCATTCCCTGGCTGTGGGATCACTCACCTGGATCACTCACCTGGATATTTGCGGCTGCTCCACCGCGTGTCATCGAAGGACAATTCACTCATTGATTCACTCCAACAAACTCCATTAACCTCCCATAGGAGCCAAAAGAGTTCTGGAGCTCAGAGATGCCCTGTGAGTCTCTCCATGACACCCGCTAATTATCTCCTCATTAACAACAACATTAGCATTCCATTTGACATATACAAGATAATTTGTTAATTGCACTTTAATTACAAAGTTATTAAGAGCTCAGAGGCATTCAACAGAAGATTGCAATTACCACAAGCTGCAAAATTGCTCCCAGCAATTTGGAGATGTTATCAGAAACTGATTCCCTGCGTTCAGCTGAAGATGGAAGAGAGACAGGAGATTTATGGGCTGACATCACAAATTCCTTCTGCTCCCTCTGAAGATGTTTCCCTTGTACCCTGGGAAGCACCAGGAGCTGCCATGTTGAGATACTCCAGATATCACTGATTTCTCTGGCTCATGTTTCCAGAAGCTCCAGTCCTCGGAGGAGGAGGAGGGAGGGACAGAGGGGGCACCCAGGGGCTGAGTGGGCTCAGTGACTTCCACGAAGCATTTGGCACCTCACAGAGCAGCTCTGCACAAACAGGGACACAAACCTGCAGGTGCTGCCTCTGCGGTGGAGCGCCCTGAAAGGTCTTTGGGCAGGCCCTGGCACAGGGTGCCCAGAGCAGCTGGGGCTGCCCCTGGATCCCTGGCAGTGCCCAGGGCCAGGCTGGACAGGGCTGGGAGCAGCCTGGGACAGTGGAAGGTGTCCCTGCTCATGTCAGGGGTGGGATGGGATGAGCTTTAAGGTCTCTCTCAGGCCAAACCATTCGGGGATTCCCTGACTGCAGAGTCTCCCAGGGACGAAGCCACATCCTGGTGACGTTCCTTCCCAGCTCCACGTGTGCTGGGAACTCTTCCTGGGCTGCCTCCAAACCCCTGAACTCCCCATGACTAAGACCAAGCTCTCCAGCCCTTGCAGTCACAATGATTCAAAGAAAATAACCCAGGCTCTGTACAAAGCCAAGGCTTTGTTTGCTCCTTCCCAGTGTTCTGGTGCTCACAGGGAATGCCAGGATCTGCCCTGTGCCTCCTGAAGAAAGCCAGGCTTGGGAGGCTCCCTGGGCATGATGAGATTTCCCGTTCTCCTTTCCTTTCTCTCCATTTATCTGAGGTGTCTCACTGCGACGTCATTCCCTGGATTAGCTGTCAGATCTGCTGGAAATGTCCTGGTGAATGTGGCCATTATCCAGCCCTGGCACTCCTGTATTAAAGGGGCACTGTGGATGGGAAAAAGCAGGACACTGGCTGGAGTGCGTGCCAGAAATCCATGATAAATAGGCAGGATTTACAAATGGATTTAAAGTAAAATTTCACTTTCCTACTGCCTCAGTAACTCTGAACTTCTGAAATGCTTTCATTTCATACCTTAGGAAACACAGACAGTTACAAAATGCCAACAGCACTTTATTTAAAAAGCCCCAAAAGAAATTTTCTGACTTCTTTGAAAAAGGAGTTGTAGGGAATATTCAGCAGCCCAAGGATTAGGACATCCTAAAGAATGCGCGGAAATAAGGGAATTACAACCCTGCTAGAGAAATCTCTGAAGTAGTGCTCAGAAACCATGCAGACACAGAAAGGAATTTTTTCCCTATAAATGATATAAATGTAGGCTCATTTCCACAGATCCATATGAGGCTCCTTTCAGCCTCTATCCCTTTCATCCCAGTCTGGTTTTATTGCACTGTTGCCTTTGGGAATCCATCCCACGTTTGCAATCTAAAACACATCTCTGAAAGTGTGGAGTTCTCCCTGTTTAGACAGCCCCCGTCCTGTCCCTGGACCTGGGTGTTTCTCCTGTTCCGCTGCCACCACCCCTTTGTGGTCCCTCTGTCTTCAGCTCGTACCAGGCACAGACTGCTTTGGTGAAAGTTGTGTTTATTTGAGCCAACCTTGTATTTCACAACCATCAGCATCATTTTCCCTTCAGGGTGACTCACCCACTCTTTCCAACAGGAAAACTTAGGAGGACTTTGGGGATGACACAACAAGAAAGGAGGTGAAAGGATTCCAGTTTTTTGGTGTATCTTTCCAGACATTCAGTTTTAGACTATAAAAGAAGAGAGATTTTGGTTGGAAATCAGGAACAAGTTCTTCCCTGTGAGGGTGGGCAGGCCCTGGCACAGGGTGCCCAGAGCAGCTGTGGCTGCCCCATCCCTGGAAGTGCCCAAGGCCCAAGGCTGGACAGGGATGGTGCACCCTGGAATAGTGGAACCCCATGGCAGGGGTTGGATCTGGGTGGTTTTTAAGGTATTTTCCAGCCCAAACCATTCTGGAATTCTCTAATATCTGTTACAGCCATTTTCTAACAGCCAGACAAAAACTCAGCTAAGTGTGATAGGAAATCCAGCAGTCCCAGAGGCGATTCCTAGGGAAAAATACCTTGAAAATTATATTTCCCACATCCTATTTCTCCCTTACACCTCTTTGATGCCCCTATTTGCTCTGTCAGAGCAGGAGTGAGCTGTGTGGGCTGCGAGTGCCAGACAGCAGCGCTCCCACCCGTGCTCCAGAGCTGCAGGAATTCCTGGAGCAGCAGCACAGCAGCCCCTGGAACACTGCAGTGAGATAAGATTTAATGTCAGAATGATTCAAACTGAAATGTTCCTATTGGAGTTTCCAAGCAGCAAATCAAAATGTGTCAGCAAGAGTCAAAGCCCTAAATTAATCGTGCACAAATGGGGGAATTAAAAAGTGATTCCTCCAGTTTGTCCTGTGGTTTAGAGCAGGAGTAAAGCAAATTAGAACCACAACTTACCTCCTAAGCAAAAGCCTAAATCAGAAAAAGTTCTCTTACTCATTTCAGTGAAGCTACAGCTCCTCAGATTCCTGATGCTGAAGCACTGGGCAGAACAGAGGGAAAACTTCCCACAAGGGAGGGCTCAGTTAATTTTCTTTGCATTTCACTGTGCCAAAGGAATCTTATCCCAACTAATATGCAATTATCAAAGCTGGAAATAATATGGGAGAAATTTTCATCATAATAATCATTGCTACTTTGAAAAAGAGCTAATTCCAGCAGAAGTGTCTTTGATGAATTAAAAACTATTCTTGCACTCATCAAATATTTCAATCCAAAGGAGAGGAAAATATTCCTGTAATTGTAATGTTTCAAAGAATCCTCTAGACCTCCTTGGACAGGTGCTTTTTGATTTTGGGGAAAACTGGGGAGGGAAACTTGAATGAGCAGAATCCAGAAATGTTCCTGGATCTGTGCTGAGGACACCGTTCCTGTGCCATGGGCAGCTCTTCCTGCGGGCAGTCTACACGGGAAGGGAGGGAGGCGAATGGCTCAGAACATTTTGGTTGAAAGGGACCTACAATGACCATCTAGTCCAAGTGCCTGACCACTTCAGGGCAAATCCAAATGGAAGAGAAAGGATGCTGAAGAGAATTCCAGATAGGAGGGGAAGAAAGGGGGAGTTCAGGATAAGGAGTCACTGAAGGTAAGGACTGTGTGGAGCTGGTGGGAGATAACAAGTCCTGGGAACACCTGGGAAAAGAGGTCCCTGCAGATCCCTTCTTCCCTTCTTCAGCCCAGCAGACACTTGCCATGCCATGGGAAGGGGTCCCACGGGTGTGGGGAGCCCTGGGATGAAACTTGGCACTAAAGACGCCTGGGTGAAGCAGGAAATAATGGCACAGTGGGAAGAGGACGGGTGCCAAGGTGTGGAGAGGACAAAAGCCTGAGGACACAGGAGGAAAAGGCTGGAGGGAAGGCTGGGAGGATGCTGAGATCAGAGTCACACCGGGAGGGCCTTGGGGCTCCGCATCCTGGGAACGTTCCTTTTGTTAATTAGGGCTTCCAGTAGGAAACTGGGAACGGGTCTTTCTGTCGGCACCTCTGCAAGGCTGGGGCTCCTCAGCCCTGTCCAAACCTCAGCGTCTTCCTGCACTGCCCAGAGGTGTTGCTCCCACACCTTTCCTTGGATTTTGCAGAGGGCAAACAGCTGTCAGACGCAGGGCTCTGCTCCCACTAAATATTAAGTGAGAACATTCAATGCCCCAGACTCCCCCCGTGTTGGCTGGAAAGAACAGTGCCAGTGGGAAATTGTTTGGCAGCACCTCCAACGGCTGCATTTAAGGCTCCAGCAACACAAAAATAACCCAAACAAAACAAACCCAACACCCTAAACTGGCAAAACTTGCGCCCCCTCCCCAGTGGGGGTTAAAACACGACTTCAGCTGATGGAGGTACACAAGATGGTTTTGGGGAGAAAGGTGTGGGGTTGAGTAAACCTCACAGAAGTCAGGATTTGAAGCAATGGTCCATCAGCTGGAGACCATAACAACTTTCAGTTCAAGGCATTTTCAAACCAGACTCATTTTAGCCAATGGAAATATTCATCCTGATTACATTCTGAGCATTTTCTGTCAAAGCACAAATCTTTCAGGCCTTTGACAGGTGAGAAATGGAACATGCCAACCAGTCAAAGGAAAATACTGCAAACCCCATTAGTTTTGACCATGCAGCTAATTCTCTTCTATTTGAATTGCCAAAGACCTGCCTGAAATGTTTAACTTGTCAGCTGCCAAACCCCAGAAATATTTAATGTTTAGACGGATCTCAACAAATGTTACTTATAATTTATCAAAATTTTTCCCCCAGATATTGTCTTCATCTCATCTATTCTGAATTAAGCTGGGCTGCCTGCATCTGCTTGAGACTGTTAAGGCTTTAATGTTTATTATTTGCAGAGGACAGCAGCTGGCAAGGAGCAGACCTTTCCCCAAAACCCTGGGATTCTTTAAAGGCAGAAGTTGCAAACAGGGCTTGCTTTGGGGCAAAAAGCAGGATAACAGTGGCTCTTTCAGGTGAGAAGCCTTGGCAGGACACCAGCCATGGAGAAGTGCTGAGGGTTTTGGAGCAAAGACCCCCCAGTGCCAGTGCTGGCAGCCTGGACAGGATGGCTGCACGCACGGGGAGGGTTTGGTGGTTTCCAGACAGAGAGAAAACCACTGACTCTGCTGCTGTCAGGCTGAAAGCAAAATAATCAACATCACATGAAATGTCACCAGGAGGATCTGGGGGGAGGATTTGCAGCACTGGCTCGGTGCTGAGGGACCCTGGATCCATCCCACAGAGGAAACCAGGCAAGAGGCAGAGCTGGATTTACCCCTTCAGCACATGCCATGTTTACCCCATGGGCACAACCCCAGGTCTCTTCTGCTATTCAAGCATAAGACCTGGAAAAACAGACAGGGAGCAGTGGTTGCTCAGTCTGGAGCAGAGAAGGCTCCAGGGAGCGCTTAGAGCCCCTTGCAGAGCCTTAAGGGGCTCCAAGAGAGCTGGAGAGGGACTGGGGACAAGGGACTGGAGTGCCAGGACAAGGGGAACGGCTTTAGGCTGAAGGATGACAGACTTAGATTGGATATCAGGGTGAAATTGTTCCCTGTAGGGTGGGCAGGCCCTGGCACAGGGTGCCCAGAGCAGCTGTGGCTGCCCCTGGATCCCTGGCAGTGCCCAAGGCCAGGCTGGACATTGGGGCTGGGAGCAGCCTGGGACAGTGGGAGGTGTCCCTGCCATGGCAGGGGTGGGATGGGATGGGCTTTGAAGTCCCTTCCAACCCAAACCATTCTGTGATTCTATGAATGAAATCTTCTCAAGTTTTGCCAGACCAGCTACATCCCCGTGCCTGGCTGCTCTGAGGTGAAAACCCACGTTTCCTGCCCCCATCGTGGTTCTCCCCAGCAGAGCCCAGCCGTGCTCCTGCCCCAGGGCCTGTGGAGGGGGCAGGAGCCTTCCCTGCCTGGGGACGCGGCTGCCGTGGGCTGCTGGAGACCCCCAGGGCCCACCACTGTGGGCTGGGTCTGTGTAAAGGCAGATGAGGAGCTCTGGTGTCCTCCCAAGAGCTCCGGCCCTGCCGGCAGCGGGACCCGCTCCTGCTCCTGCCCTGTGCTCGCTCCGCTGCTCCGGCGGGAGCAGGGAATGGCTCAGCCCCAGGCAGCTGCTGCTTGGCCAACACGAGCTGATTCTGGGGCTGGGAGGGACTGGGAGCTGCCCCAGCTCCCCCCAGCCCAGCTCACGGAGGAATGCGGTGGAAAGCCAAGGACTTGTCAGGCTCTCTCCCACCGCAGGTTTGCCAGGAGCTCCATAAAAATGTCATTGTCTCTCAGCTGCTGGTGATTATCCCCCCCTTTTCTGGGGGTGCTGGTAATGTGTGTGTATGGATATAAGGGGGAATATAATTTCTGCCCAGGGCTGGCGTCCCCCTGGCCTTTTTCAAACAATAACAGACTAAATATAAAGAGACAGAAACCATTACTTGGCTCTTTAACCAGTGCCAAGGAAAATGAATAATTAAGAGCATATTACTTGCAATGAATTTCTACAGATGCTTTTAAGTTAGGACCCACTGAGATCATTTTTGAAATTCATCATTTCCCCTTCATCTTTCATACAGAGTTCATACTCCAGCCTAATATGTTATAGCAGCTACTGTTTAGAGCCGAGTTTAGAAAAAGGCAGGCTTTTGGTTTCTGTTACGAGCCAGAAAAGAGTCTGGGCGCAAAGGAACAAGGCAGTTAATGTGTTCTGTCTGTGTTTTACCTGCCTGCTCTCCACAGCCCCTCAGCCAGGAGAGAGCACTTGGGGATCTCCAGTGCAAGCTGCCAGAAACGTGTCCTGAGGAGAGAAAGGGTGGAAGCCTCCCCGGAAAAGTTCCTTACGCTGACACTGCTCTCAAATACAGAGGTGCTGGGGAGCAGCTGCTCCCAAGGGAGCACCCAGAGACTGAGAGGTTTTTTTTGGGGGAGGGCAAGGGGAGAATCTCAGTGGAAATTCAGTCAGGTTTTTAAAACAGCTGATGCACCACTCTCTTCTGAAGCCCAGACAAGGTTAGAACTGGCAGCAAAGCTGCCTGGCCACAGAGGGAGAGCATCCCTGTGCCTTTTCTGCTGTAACACCCAGCTGTGGCACAGCAGTGTAGCAGCCTGGAAAAGGGTTTGATGGCTAGGGAGCCCCAGGGGACCTTGTTTAGAGAGGGGTTGCAATCTTTGGGGCCACCCATTTGGAACCAACACAGAATTAATTTCTCAAGGGGAGAAAATGGTGCTGTCTGTTAAGGAAAAAACTCCCATCCTCTGCCCCCTTCCCCTAATTGCGTGGCCAGAGGAGGATTTGGGAGGCAGCTGTCTGGTGTGGGGAGCTTTGTGACGAGAAACAGTGATGACAGCAAAGGCCCAGCCTTGGGATGCTCCATTTCCTGAGCGTATTCACCAGAGAAGGGACTCGATCACAAAACCTCCAGAGAAGGCTCTGAAACCAAGAGGTAAATATGCAGCAAGGTTTAGTGGCTGCCCACCAAAAGTTAAACAAAACTGTCTGGGAAGAAGCGCAAATTCAGAAATCTTGGCTGAAGAAGTGCAAATTCCGAACTCTTGGCTGTCCCTACGCGTGTTCAGTCCCACGTGAGCACCTTAACACGGACAGGATTTGTGGGAATCTCGGACCCGAATTATGCAGGAGGTCAGGCTGGGCCGTCCCTGAGGGCTACTCTGCCTTTGCACAGAGTGTTTTTGAGGAAGGCCCCAGTCAGGCTTATCCCAAAGGTGAGACCCAGCTGTGACGTCTCCGGTCGGGGACAGAGCCACAAGGCAAACCCGCAGCAGTCGGAGGCAGCACAGAGCCGTGGCTGCACCTCTGCCCAGCTGCTCAGCTTTGGTGGCTGCAGCAGAACACCGGAGCTCCTGGGCAGGAGGGGCCTCTCAGCTCCCTGCACGCCCTCTCCAGCCCACGCGCGTCCCCAGGCCAGGGACAGAACACGAAAACACTGCGGGAAGCGCCAAAAGGAGAGAACAGCCCCTCTTGCCGTCAGTTCAGCAGCAGCCCCTGTGAGCGGGGCGCTGTGGGGCTGCTCAGCGGGGAGCTGTTAATTCCCAGCCTTTGGGGGATTTCCCCGGGTAACTCCCCTGCAGAGCAGGAGGTACAGGTGAAGAGCCAGTGTTGGTGGAAGCCACAGAAAGCTGTGGGGTTACACTGGATTTGTGAAACGCCAGTACAAGGGCTGGGCTGCAACATTTTCATGGGACCCCAAAATCCTTCCAAAGTTTTCCCTTTGAAGTCTTCCACAAGGTTAATGACAAAAGCACTTTACTACTGGGATTTGTACTTCCAAATGGACTCAGCTTACAGAAAGGAGGGAGAAAATAAAAAATTACAGCAGGCCTTCCAAAACAGCAATAAACTGTGCCAAGTTCCATTTGTTTTCAGTTGAAGAAACATTTGTGGAGCACCATAGGTGACCACCAGGCATCTCCCACTCACGGCTGCTTTTTGGCATCTCCTTTACAGCAGCCACATATTTCATGGATCTGGGAGTCCAGAAGTCTCATGAATCAAAGGTTTCTCATGAATCAATGTCTTGCTGGAAAACACAAATCCATTAAACCCCAAATGATTTGTCTAAAACATCTCCCCTCATGGAAGTTCCTTTCCTTCCTTTCATCTCCCTTCAGGGAAGTGCCTGATCTGGAGTGATGCTTCCCAGCTATTGAGTAGGTTGGTCTAACCTAAAATTGCTATTTGGGAGGAGAGATTTAATTTAAATTTTAGAAAGAAATTCTCCCCTGTGAGGGTGGGCAGGCCCTGGCACAGGGTGCCCAGAGCAGCTGTGGCTGCCCCTGGATCCCTGGCAGTGCCCAAGGCCAGGCTGGACGGAGAAAACAGGGAGAACATCAGTCAAATTCTCCTGCAGCCTGAACTGCACTGAAGATCCTTGCTCTTCCCATCCCACAAACATCCGAGGCATTGCCTGTGCCCAGGAGGGCTGAGCAGACTTGCACAGCCTGCCAGAAAGCCGAGCTTAGTACAAATTAACCCTCTCCTCTCCCCAGAGACAGTGGATCCCATGGATCTTGTCCTTCCCCAGCACCAGCAGATCCACAGGGGAACCCAGGGAACACAAACCCTTTGCTGATCAGAGAGCCCCAAATCCCCCAGGCACAGCACAGCCAGGGTTAAACTTCACACTGCTCAACTCCAACTCCTGCAAATGTTTTTGCCTCTTTTTTTCCACCCCAAAGCAACTTCATAATAAATAAGGTCTTAAACTGAAATTACTCTTCAGAGAAAGGAATTTCCACCGGGCACGTTGGGCACACAGGAGCAGCATTTGCAGGCACTCTGTGGCTCCCATCCCAGAGGCGTCAACCACACGCCCAGCACCGAGGCAATTTTATATTTCTGTTTGAATATTCCTACAAGTGCCACTCCTGAGTTGATTTAACACCACGGCTGTGGTGTCTAACAGCTCTCCAGTGATTAATAACAGCCATTTGTTCAAAGCTAACAGCCCCAGTGTGACAGTAACAGATAAATTAGCAACATTAAAAATATGCTAAGGAAAACATTTATGTACTGGCTCAGTGTAGTGTGGGATGGTGACACATCAGTTGTGCCAATAACAAGCCATTAATGAGGAGGGCTGGATGTTCAAGCTATTCTTGCCCTGTTCTCCCATAATCATTCTGACATGGTTCATATTTAGCCTGATGAGATGGGCCAGTACCTCTGGACACAAATGTTTTTATGTGCTCAGGCAGGAATATTGCAAGCAGATGGTGGGAGGAGCAAGAAGAAGGTGGAACATTGTTCCCTCTCAGCTCCCTTTGTCACGGAGCAGCCAATGTGCCAAGTAATATCTGGGCATAAATTACAGGGCTGTTTCCCAAATCACATCCCCAGCTTTAGATGTCATGCAAAACATTTTAATAATGCCAATTAAAATTCTTCTGTTCAACAGGTCCCAAGATGCCCCTCTTTCCTACCAGGATCACAGCAGCACATTCCTGTCCCCAGGGGTGACCAGCAGCCTGGACAGGGCTGAGCCCTCACCCTGGCTCACAGCCCTTTCCCAGCCAAATTCCAGCCTGGAGGAAAGCTGCTGAACTGAAGGTTTGATGGAAGCCTGAAGCTGAGCTGAGTTACGTCCTCAGAGCAACCTGACACATCTCCCCTTGTTCCATGGGGGAATAATCCCAGGGCATCACAGCACCCACCTTAAAAAAGCTGCCAACCCAGCTGCAAAACGCACCCTTGCACTTTGCTGTTATTTTGTCATGACAAAACCCATCAGACCGTGGTGTTTTGTTCAGCTGTTGAGGTAAGAAAGTCCTTTTGCTGAAATCCCACACTGCAGTGCCAAGCTCCCCACAGAAATCTGCCTGTTGCTAGGATGGATTGGCTTTTATTCCTTTTCTTCCCACCATGGATATTCAGGAACAGGCCATGAGACAGAACCATCAACAACTTAATTGTACAAATGATTCCCAGCAGGTGAGAGATGCTGCTTGGCTCGGGCCTGGCGCACACAGGAATCAGGGCAATATTCCTCAGCCAATCTTGCAAGGCAAGCGGAAAACTTGAAATTTAGGACTAGGCAGTGGAAAAACTTGAACACGGTCCAAGCCCTGTTCCCAGCTCTGCACAAACAGGCCCCGGCCACTGCTCATTAGCCTGAGGGAAAGCCCCCCTGGGCTGTGCTGCTCTTGGGGCTCTCTGGAGAGGGGGCTCCGCGTGGCTCCCAGTCCGGGCCAGGCTGTCAGCACAGCCAGGGTGTGGAAATGGGATGTGGAGCCCGTGCTGACAGACACATGAGCTCATTGTTTCAGGAGCCCAGCCTCCCCTCGACAGAGATGCTCAGCAGCTCCTCATCTCTCTTGTCACGAGTAATGGACCAGTGTGATCAGAGCTGCTTCATTCCACCTAAACGCCGCTTCCAAGCTGTGTCTTGCTTTGAGGTGTTTGTTTAAACACTCCCATGTTCCATTTGGAAATGTTTTTTGAAAAAAACCCAAATGGTTTTCAACCATAACCTTCCCATTTTGCTGATAATTACTTCCTTAGTTAAAAAAAAAAATATTACCTTAGGGAAAAATTTCTCACTCCCACTCCCTTTTCCCTGGGATGTTGTCCTCCGTGGGTCTCTGGTGGTTTTTGCAAGGGGAGGGTTCGGGGTGGGCTGGGAGGAGCCCATCCCACGCCCATCCATGTGGGACAGAGCCACCTGCTCCCTCCCCTTCCCGGGAGTGAGCTCATGGGACAAGCATCCCCTGGAGTGTGACCTCAGAACGTAACAGCTCCTTGGCTGCAGCCTGTGGGAAAATGCGAGTGTTTCCCTCTGCTCCTGATTTGAAAAGTCACAGTTCTGTTTTCCCCAGGAACCAAAACCACCCCGAGGACTACCCAGACTGCAGCGTGGTCTGGTGAACAGGGAGACAAAGGCTTTCACCTGCATTTGCTGGGATTTATGGGGGAAACTCCTAACCCAAGCCCTAATTGTCCCACCTGGTCTCAATAGAAGCTTCATCACCAAGACCTTGCAGCCTGCCCTGCACAACAGCTCAGGTGAGAGTGGCTGTCAGTGCCTGTTCCTAGGGTGTTCCTGCAGACACATGGATATGTCACCTGAGCTCACTCCTGCGTTCCCTGATGTGGCATCTGGGGTGTGCTGCCCCACAGACACCAGCCCTGGGGCAGAAGAGCAACGTCACTGAGCGGGGCACTGCCCTGGGCACTGCTTGCACTCTTTTCAGAAACTCTCTCATACAAGCAGAAGAATCATCAGTGAAAGGGTCTGATCTGAGGCAGAAAAAGGCCAGGAAATGTAAGTCCTTAAGGAGAGAGGACAGGACCAACAACCCAAGCACAAATGCCTGAGCTGCAGGGCTGAACAGCACCGGTCTTGCAAGCACGCTTGGACAGTTTTCCTTCCCGATTCCACAACTCCGAGTCTCTTTGAAAGCAGTGGTTCTGCAGCCTGGTTTCCATCTGAGGCTTCTGCCCAGACACAGCCCAGCACGCCCAGACTCTGCAGTGTGCCAGGGTTTGCCATCTTCCCACCAGCTCTGCCCCTGCCACCGCTCCCCAGCGCTGAAAGGGGGCTGTGTGATTCAGCAGCTCTTTGCTGTCATCCAGAGCCGCCGTCTGCTCCCACATTTCACCCCACCCCGGGCTCTTTGCCTGCAGGAGAATTTTGTCAAGATTTTTTCGTTGAAAGCTCCCACTTGGCAGTGCAGCCCTGCAGGTCCGGAGCTGCCGGGAGCTCTGACACATCTCCCCAAATGCCTTTCACGGATTAGCGCGGGCACCGAGTGTGGGATGAGGCTGTTTGTTTGCCGTGGCATATTTGTGGGAAGGGCAGTTGTGATCAAAAGGATTTGAGGGGGTGTAGCAGCAGACAGAGAACCCTCTCCAGATTTAGTGGACATGAGGAACTGTGCTGAAACTTGGCAGCTTGGCTCTGCTTTGAAGGCAGGAGCTGTGGCTTGCTCTCAAACAAGCAGGGGCAGATGTGGCTCCTGATGCAGATGGTGCATAAATCACACATTGCTGCTGCTGACCATGGATTTTACTGATCAGTCTTGGGAAGGACCCCTGGAAGCCACCCCAGTGCGGGTGAGACAGGCAGGCGCTCAGGCGAGCACCACACCTGGCTCTCACAGCCCGGCCCTGCTCTGCCTTTATTTTGTCTCTGGCCAGAAGCTGTGACTGACCATGCTGCTGCTCAGAGGAGAATTCCAGATTTCATTCATTCAAGCCAAATCTCAACCTGGCCAAGAAAACACAGAGCAGAGCAGATCAGACTGATCAATCACTTGGATTGGCTTTCACATTTCTTACAGGCAGCAAAAGTCTTAATAAATATCAGCTGCAGGAGCTTTCTGACATTGCTGGAGAAGTTTTCCATGTTTCTGGTGGAGCAGAAGTTAGCTGGAACCCAGTGCAGATGCTGTAGCCCCAAGGCTGAGGGATGGAGAGGGCCACGGGGACCTGAGCCACAGCCAAGTGTGCACAAACCACCTGGAGACTCGTGGTGTGCAGGAAGAGACGAAAGGGAATAACTAAAAAGGCTGGAAAAAGCAGTCCAGGGAATTGCTTGGTGGCATTGGAGGACAATAAACCCCAAACTGTGCTGTTCAGTCCCAAATTAACTCTTCATTGCAAAGACAAAATTCTGCCTTCAGGAGCAGCCTGTTCTTGCACCCAGAGCCCCTCAGCAGGGAGTTTAAGTCCCTGTGAACAGCACGTTTCAGTCCCTCTGGAAGCAGCTGGACCCAAGCTCAGGCTCAAAGCACATCTCTCTGCATGAGGTTAGAGCAGGTTTTAGGTCAGACAGCTCAGGCTGAAGAACACTGCCCAAAGTACAAGGGGGCCCTGGTGACCTCTGGGGTTTCCAGAGCTCAAGGACACCCCGGACAAGGGCTGTGCCCCCAAACCTGGGCTGGAGGAGCCTCTGCTGCAGCATTCCCCGTCCCCTCCTCCTGCTCCACATGCAGGCGTTGGACACGGCTGAGCAGCAAGTGCCCAGGTATTTCCTGGAGCATTATTAGGCAGGAAATCTGCCTCTGTGAGCGGTGCTGCTCATGTTGCAGACCTTTGCCCCCGTGGTGTGAACGTTGCACGTTCCCCCTTTCCCTGTCGCTCCAGCCCCGCGTGTGAGCCGCTTACAAGATGCTTATTCTGGCTTCTTTCAGACCACGACTCATTTGCAAGAGCCCAACTGTCATCACATTTATTTTTCTTCCTCCTGCTTCCCTTGGCCTGGCGGGCTGGGCAGGGCTGGTATTTGGGCCCCCGGGACCCCAGATGTGCCCCAGGATGACGCAGAAGCATCAATATTTTCCCTTGGAACGGATGTGCTTTTGTGCCATCGCCAGCCCGTCACAGTCAAGGTTGTTTAAGGGCTTGGGAGGGAACAAAAGCACTGATGGAAACAAGGGAGGGAAGGAATGCTGGGGGGCAGTGGTCAGGGGGAGATGACTTGGGTTTAACAGGGCTGATAATGATGCAGAAATGGAGTTGGTGAAAACTTGGCTTCCCTGGCTTCACTGCTGATAAATCTCTGGGCTTTGCTGGGAATGGCTCGAGCAGCAAATCCGACAGAGGCACGTTCCTTACAGCTGGATTGGAAAGGCACTGCCTCCACAAGGGTCTGCAGGGATGGGGCCTGGTCCTGCCAAAACAGGTTCCCTGCTGAGCTGGGAGCCCATGCCCACCCCACAGGGACTCGGTCCCGAGCCAGAGGTGGCACCTTGGAGTGAGGGGGAGAGATGGTGGGAGGCTCGGGGCAGGTTTGGAATTCAGGTAGCCCAGCAATCTCAAACTTTATAAAGATGGTGATTTCCTGTCACAGGATTGAGGGATTGGCTGGAATAAAGGCAGAGAAAGCCGGTCCTGAAAAGCCCTCAGGGTCACAGTCACACCACCACCTTGTTTGTGCCATCGAGGAGAGCAGGGCAGCCTGACAGCATCCCAGGACACTGAAGGAAGGCACATGCCCAGAGCCAGCTGCTTTTGACAAATGTTTATAATTTCTTGTTCATTGTTATACTTTGCCATTCCTCCCTGTGCTAGCAGACCCAGATTTCTGTGGGAATGGACCAAACTTCACCCACTTCACACATGGGCTCTGAAAGAAACTTCCCCTTCCCAAGAAAGGGACTGAAAAAATATATATTCCAATAAGGAATAAACCCAACATTTTTGTTGGGAACAAAAAGGTGTTTTGAGCTCCCAGCTGCAGCCAGAAGCCAGTGGACCAGCTCTGGTTTCCCAGAGGGAGAGGAGGCACCTCTCCCTCAGCTGGGTTTGTAACTGAATTAGGGGAAGATTTCTGTCACCTCCGCCCATGCCTGTAAAATCCCCCTCCCGTTCCTTTCCGAGCCCCTTGCAGGATGAGCTGGCTGTGACACGCCAGGACACAGCGATCTCAGCAAACCTGGGCTCTGCAGGGCCTGGGTCTGTCCCCTTCAGCAGCCAGGGTCCCACCTGGGGTCACAGCTTGGTGATTTGGGTATTTTAGCTCCCTGTAAATTCAGGTGAAATCAGGTGTGAGAAAGGCACGAGGGCAGACGTTCCTCAACCAGCTGACAGCCCAGACACCATTTCCCTTTCCAGATTCAAAACCTGGCTTCCTCCTGCTCCAGGGAGAAACGTGAGCAGGAAGGTCTCTGGTCTCCCAAACAAACTCTGCCAGCCATGAGCATCCCTGGGTGCTGGAGCATCCCTGCTGGGGCTGCAAGGGGAGCTCCCCTGATTCCCAGTGTGGTCCCAACACCACCACTCACCCACAGCAACTGGTAATATAAGATTTTAATCAACAATGGACTTTTTTCTCTGCCACATCAGTTTGCTTAAGTCCAGTTTAATCTTCTGGACCAAAGAAATGGCAGTGGGAAAAACAAAGCCTCCCTTTGAATTAGTGGCTCATGCCTGATTCACCAAAAAATGTATTGAAATCCAATAATTTTCATCACGAAACTGTGGGGAGGGAAGTGGGAAGGACTTGGGGATGTAGTTCCTCAAGCATTTTAACCCAAAACTTCATCTCACTTCCATGGGAATAAAAGAAACTATTGACCATTGGATGGCTCCCCTTTATAATCAATTCAGAACTGGACTTTGAATATTCATTTGTGATTTCTGCTCCCCACATTTCTCTTGCTTGAGTGGAAATGCACAGAGAGGATTTCTGTGCTGGTTTGCAGAATCTTCCCAAGGCACCTTCTGAAACCCTTCAAACAGGAGGCAGCACTGGATGGAAAATACCTGCTCCAGGCTGCTTCCCCCTGTCGCAGCCCAGGACTGACTCGGTGTAACCCATTCCTGCCCAAAAAGAAGAAAATCCCCCAGTTCCAGTAGCTTTGATTCCCAGCTGCTCATCCAAACACCCTTTTCCAAGGGCTCAGGCTGGAACTCATCCCCATCAGTTTCTTTTTTGTGTGGCAAGAAAAAACATCGATTTTTAACTCATGCAAATGAGGAACAAGATCCTTGTATAAAATAAACAGACAACCCATTTTTCACCTGTAATTGTTTCTTTGCCACATTAATAAAAATATGGTGTGTATTATGGTTAATGAATATGTAAATGAGATATGATTAATAACTCATTTGGAGAGAAATGGGAAGATTAATTTACCTTCTGTAATTCCTCTGTGCTTCCCCTCCCGTGTTCACTGTCTGTGAGGGTGGGGAGGTCCTGGCACAGGGTGCCCAGAGGGGCTGCGGCTGCCCCTGGATCCCTGGCAGTGTCCCAAGGTGACAGGCAGGGGACAGAACCAGCCCTCTCTGAGCTCCGGGGCTTGCTGGGGTGTCCCCAGGTCAGGGGCAGCAGGACATGGTCCCGGGGTGGGGAGCAGAGGGAAGACAAGATTTCAGCTCCAAACCTTCCACCTGGTCCCCTGCAAGGAGCCTGTTCCTCCCTCCCAGCCCACCTGCCCTCCTTTCCCCACCTTGGAGGAGGGAAGGGAGAGCCCCCTGCTATTCCAGCAGGGCTCCTGCCCAACAGCCGCCAAAAGGTCCAATACAGTCACTGGAGATAAAGAATTGGAGATCCCTCAGGTTGTTTAGCCCGCGTGGCTTTGAGCGTCTGGTGATTTATTCCATGCCCAGTACAGATGTCCCCAAAGACATGGAAAACCCAGAGGCTTTGGGCATGGTCTGGAGCTCAATATGGGCAATATTCTTTCTGCTATTTTGTTGTTTTGTCAGGAATTTTGCGTCAGGGGCCCAATTTTGTCAAAGGGACCCATTTCAGAGGGGGAGCTGAGAGGATGCTGGACACAGGGTGGGAAGCACAGAGGGCAAACGCACAAAGGTGATGGGAACCTTCTCCTGGAGCGTGACTGAAGGTTCTTAGAGACACAGCAACACCGACAACTTGTGGGGACAGCCCTTCCCAGCCAGCCCCGTCCATAATGGATGAGCTTCAGGAGCAGTCAGCTGCCAGGAATCCCTGCTCCTGTGCCTCTCGCTACAAGCACGGGAGGAAAACAGGGTTTTGTCCATCCCCTTTCAAGGGGGATTCCCTTTGAGGGGCAAAAGTTAATTATAATCAGTAAGTGGAACTCTGAGCTGCAGCCTGGTTCAGCTCAGTGCCACAGCTCCTCATCCACGAGAGCTTTCCTTGGAGAGCGGCGCTCCGCACGCTCCGAAAGCTTTGATTGGAGCCATCAGGAGCGCTGGCTCCCCTGGGAAATTCCTCGAACCCTGCTGAGCCGAGCAACCTGCAGGGTCACGGCTCCAAGAGACATCCCCTAATTCCTGGGTGAGCCCAGACAGGCAGAAACTCAGCGGCAGAGCTGGCTGTGCACTCCCCATCCAGATGGAAATTTGTCCGGAGACGTGTCACTGGAAATTACAATTTATGCAGGAAAAAAATCCCAACAAAACTATGATCAATCATTTGTTCCAATTTTCATTAAAAGCAAGAATTTTCCTTAAAGTAAATGTTGGTTACAGAGAAGCAGCTGTTTGTTTTGTTTTCTGTAACCAAAACCAGAAGGTTGCTCTTTAAAACGTTTTTGAAAAGCAGCTGCTTCGGTCAGCAAAGCAAAAACAAAAGGAAACTGTCGCAACGACTAAAATAAATGTTTTCCTCAGAACTTCCAAGAACATAAAGGGAAGACATGACTCGATTGTAGTCCCTGGCTCTGCTGCAGATGCCGAGTGTTTGCTGCCCCTTCCTGCTCCGGGGGGGCTCAGCGGGACGGGACAGCGGCTCTCCAGGAGCAAAACCCTTCCCGTCCTTTCCAGGACCAACTCCACACCGGGACAGCACCCGGACAGAGCAGCAATCGGTCTGGAGGTGCTTCCCAACCCAGCCCCTCGGCATTGCTGCTGGGGCAGGAGGGACCCGGCTCCGGGGCACAGCCAGGAGAGGCTCCCTGGGGAAGGGGCTCTGTCCTGGCCACCGGGGATCCCTTTGCAGGAGGGTTTGCATTCCACCCCCCACCTGGAGCACAGCTTTGTCTGTCCAAGCGTCCTTCCAAGGCTGATGGAGTCGGTCAGGTCACTCTGAGAGACTTTTGTCTGTGGCTTACTTTCAGCCACTAAGAAAAAGGAAAAGGGAAAAGGAAAGGGCAAAGGGGAAAGAGAAAGAGGAAAGGGGAAGGGAGAAGGGAAAAATTGGAAGGGAAAGGGAAAAATGGAAGGAAAAGAGGAAGAGAGAGAAGATGAGAGAAGAGAGGAATCCAGATCTCTGTGGTTCTTAGGTTATTTATTGATTTTTCAATTTGGACAAACAAAGTGTCATTCAAAACCCAAACTCTTCCTCTTTAATGCGCCTTCACTGAATCAAGTTCTACAGCACTCAATTAATGCATAAATAATTAAAACATTTCCAATGAAATGTTCTGTCTGTAAGAAGACCTCAATGTGTGAAGTGCAGGGCATTAATTCATCCCCCGTTTTCTTAATGGACCTCAACCTTCGGCCTCGTGTCTGGCACAATGAAGTGGGAATTAATCCACCATATTTCATGGGCTGTCAACTCATCCTACCCCCACGGAGCACAGCCCCCAGATGTCACCTGCATCTGTGGGGAGAGCAGCTGTGGATGGTGTCAGCTTTGGAAAGGTTTGGGGTCCACTGCATGGGGTGCCCCAAGGCTCCAACGGCACCAGGCTAAGCCGGGGACCACCTTCCCTGCACAGCCGTGGGCTTTACTAACCCAGCACAGGGAACAGAGCTTTGGGACCCCCTTGCAGGGAGAAGTTGCCATCAGCCTCCCATTGCTTAGGCAGGAGCTTTCCTAAAGCCTCATCCAGGCAGGGGATGCCCCCAGGCCAGCCCCACCAGCCAGGGCTGCACACCCCGGAGGGCTGGGACAGCAGCAGTGACCCCTCTGCTCTCCACCCCATGCCCTGGGTCCGTGGCCATCCCGGGAAGAGCAGAGCTCCTGATCCTTCAGTCCCTAAAACCCCACCTTGGAGGACACTGGTGCTGTGGTCCTCTCCAGGCAGCACGTTCCCTCAGCCTCGCCACAGGGAGGTTTCAAAGGAAAAGATGCAAATTCTATTACCCATCCCTCAAGGTTTGCTCCGTTAAAAATCAGATTTGGGCTTGGAACATGTCTGTGCTCCTGCACTTTGAGATGAGCTTTAATTAAGAGGTAAAATTATTAAAGCTGCAAGTTATTATAGCCCGAGGACCCCGGCCCAGTGATATGAAGCAGATGGTCCCGGGGCAAGCAAAAGCCCTTTAATAAAGAAGCGTTTGCAATTCATGAGCATTAATTATGTCCACTTCTCTCATTTTAAAATGTTCTGCTTGTCAGCCCTGGTATTGTGTGCAGAGCAAGCATGATGAATTAGGCAAACCCCTTCTGGTTCAAGACATATTCTTTGTGTGACGAAAATTAAAAGTATTATCTCCCAGAAGACGGAGTGATTAGAATATTGGAGCACTTGGGGATCCCCACCCTTCCTCCCCACTGCCCCAGCTCCCCTGTTCAGGTTTGGAGGGCACTGCTGGGATCCGGCCATCCCAGGAGGCAGCAGGGGAGGCATCACTCCATCCCTGGGGTGCTGACTGGGGGCACCGAGGTGCTCCAAATAGCTGCTTATCGGGACACCGGTGCCCCCTGGGCAGCCACTTACCCTCCTGCTTCACCCCTGCCACCCCTCTGTTATTTACAGTAGCACCAGAGACCAGAAAACAAAGGATGAGGGAAAGGCTGGGTCCCTCTGAATTCCCCGCTCTGCTGCAGTTTGCGTTCGTCACCAACGCGCTCCTCACCTCATTTCCGGGGCAGGGAAGGGCCACATTGTGGGAGCTGCTTGCCAGATGTCCTGCCACCAGAACCAGAGCTGGAGCCACAGCATTTCCATGGCCCTGGGCTCCTAAACCCCACCCTCAGTCTCAGTGCCCACCTGCCCTGCTCACCTGGGCAGTGCAACAGCTCCAGGCTCAGGCAAAGCACCTGGGGGCTCTGAGGAGAGGGTGGTGTCCAGTGTCCAGCATCCCAGTGCCGGGGGAGCCCTGGCTGGGGCCACCCTGCTGCATTTGTTGTCACTCTGCTTTTGGCAGCTCAAGCACTGGCTGGTGCAGGGGCAGGACCGGCAGCAGCCAGAGCAATCCTGCTGTCCTGGTGGGTGCAGCCCTGGCTGAGTTCCGGCTGAACGCCTGCACCTGGGTGCTCAGCCCAGTCACTGCCAGACCGGGAGAGCTGGATCTGTCTCGGTGGGAAGAGGTGGGTTTGAGAGTGGCTTAGGCAGCCAAGCAGGATGCTCACCAAGAGCACTGCCCATCCATGTGCAGCTCAAAACCATGGCACAAGTCACTGGTGACCCTGGCACACCAGGAAATCCTGCGAATCCACGGGAAGCTGCCAGTCTGACTTATTCTTGTAGTTTCCTTCCTCTCCTAATGTCTTTTCCCCTCTGAGCACTTGAAGAATTCACTGAGACCACTTAAAACAACCAATAATTCCTCCCACCACCCTCAGCAATGGGAAATTCCTTCTTGCTGCTCTGATTCACAGCTAAGAAGTCTCTCCTTGCATTTCCTAAGTGCAAATCCCGCTTTTCTATGCAGGGGAGTCTCACACCATGCCTGATGTTCCAAGACTGTGGGAAAGGGCTCAGGCAGCCCCTGGAGGGCATCACATAACCCAGTGTGACCCGGGGCGAGGGTCGCCCGCCCTGCCTGTGATCTCCTCAGCCCCTGCACATCTCGGTCGATGACACCCTTCGTTTCCATACAGATTCATTGGCTCTTCCTTCTGCCCTTAATCAAACCCTGCCGTGGGACTGCTGGATTTTTCCAGGCATCAGTCAGAGAAGTCCAGGACTGGAGGAAATCTCTGCAGGTTCCCCACAGAGCCCCAGCAAGGGCTGAGTACCAGGCTCTGGGACGGCTTGAATCCACCCTGCAAATGGACCAGTTCATCCCAAAACCCAACCCCACAGGTGGTGCTGGCCAGGCTGAGCACCAGTCTGAGCTCGTCTGTGCCGAAGCGAATCCTCAGCCACAAAGCTGCTGCTTTAAACTAAAATTGCTCCTGCCTGTGAGTCCTTACATGGACTAAGCAAACCCAAACGCCCGGGTTTGGCTTTATTCAGCCAGCCCAGGGGAGGAAGAGGAGGAGGATGCTCTGGGTGCTTGTTCAGGGCAGGGGTCTCTCGGTGTCTGATTGCCCCGGAGTCTGGTTCGGCCCCTGACAGCTCTGTGTCCCATCGGGGATCCCGGGGACAGCCGGCCCGGGATGCTCAGCTCGGCTCCCGGGCGCTCTCAGCACAGAGCTCCGGGCCAGCCCGATGTCCGTGCTGCAGGGTCCTACCGCCCTCTCCTGCACATTCCCGGCGACGGGATTCACTTTGTTTGCCTCTCGGCTCCACGGGGGGTTATTTTTGCTTCACGATTTAATTTGGCCGTGATTTATTTATAGCCACCCTCATAAAATATGCAGCCCCTTGTGAAGCCTGCGTGCACATGAGCACTTGCAGGGACTGAAATTGCTGCCTCGCGCACTCCAGGACAGCCCCGAGGTGACACTGCCAGGCTGCTGCGGGGCTGGGGAACGTCCTCCCCCGGGCCAGGACATTCAGCCAGGCAGCCCTTCCGCATTACCAGCACATTTCATGCTCCTGTTCCCATCCCTTCCCTGGCCAAGTCCAGAGCTCCGGGTCCCTCCCTGCCAGGGGCAGCACAGCTGGTGCCACCAGCGGAGCTCAGAGCCTTGTGGACACCGCTGCCACCATGAAGACGTTTCGGCACAGTGACAGCTGTCCCAAGGGAGTCCCCGAGCTTTGCTCTGGGACCTCTCAGGAAGAGGAGCAGGTGACCCCGCTGTGGGTTAGTGAACCCCAGATGTTGGTGGTGGCTCAGGGGGACGCAGGCAGGCCATAGCGACAGGGGGGGGACGCAGAAATCTTTTCTTGCATAGGTGTGCAAGAAATATGCATATTCCATCTCATATTGCATCCCACATGCAAATAACCCTTGCCTTGACCCTGCCCAGCCTGCGAGGGCACCGGGTGCTGCCTTCCCAGCACGACACAGGGGCCAAGGCAAAAATCCCTCAAATCCCCCTCACACTCCCAAAACCCTTCCTCGACCATTCCTGAGGGAATAAACGCCAGCACGGCTCATGCCAAAGGCAGCTCGGCCCCCGAGTGCTGGGTGGGGCACACAAAGGGCTGGGCGGGCCTTCGGGAACGCCCCCCCGAGGAGCTGTCACAGGGTCAGGGCCCTGGAAAACCCCACCCTGAGGAGCTGTGTCATAGCACCGGGACATCGGGAAAGCCCACCCTGGATCTGTCACAGCCCTGGCACACTGGGAAGCCCACCCTGGATCTGCCACAGGGCCGGGCTCAGGAGCCTCCTGCTCCACCTGCCCCTGGGCTGAGATGGGTCAGGAGCGGCTCCACCTCCCCCAGCACGGCCGGGGCTCTGGGCAGTGCTGGGATGCCCCTGGGCTCGGGGGGTCTCTCATTAAGGGGGAACAAGAGAGAAGAAAAAGCAGAATTAGATACTGAACACGAGGAAGGGGAGGTGGAAGGTAATTCATTATCCCAGCCTTCCTCAGCCTATTAAACCCTCCCCATCCCCCTGGAGTGGGGAATCCTGCCCTGCACAGGGCAGATGGGATCCCCCAAGCCACCCCCAGGTGCTTCACGGTCAATTAGAGGCGAGTGGAGCAAGGGACAGGGGTTAAAGATTACGCCAAGGGCCAGGCCAGGGACACAGCGGGAGCTCCTCTGCTCATCTGTATCATAGACACTAATTTGGTTTAATTTACTTCAAAGGCGTTCCTGGGGGCTGTGGCGCACGCAGGGTTGGGATCCATTTCTCTCAAAAGAGGTTTGAAAGGGGGCAGGGGCCTTTCTCTTGAAAGCAGCCCAGGGACAGAGCTTTGGGGTTTGATTTTCCTTTTTTTAATTTTTTTTTTTACAAGGGCTGCCTCCAAAGGCAGATAAGAGGGAGCCCTGGGAAATGAAAGCTTAAAAAGTGGATATGAAAGGAGACATGACCGACAAAGACTGTAATGAAGCAGTTAAAGGACTTTAAAATAAAGCCTCTCCCCACCCAGTGCCTGCAGAGGAGCAATAAAAGCATCCTGCAAAGCGCCAGCCAAAGATTCCCGCAGGAAAGCTCATCCTTGGGGAAAGCTAAACATGTTGAATTATCCCCAGGAAGCAAATAAACCAGGGACAACACGGAGCTTTTATCCTTTCATCAGCCTGGGGGAAGAGGCTTGTTAATGCTGGGAGCTTAGGGAGGATGGAGAGCCGGGGCAAGCCCTGGCTGTGGGGTGAGGGCAGAGCACGGATCCCAGAGCACACCCAGGACCTGCTCCCCCCGGCCTGTGGGTGAGCCTGGGGGCTCTGCTGGCTCCCAGCCCAGCCCTGAGCACCCCCGGGCAGCCACAGCTCCCTCTGCCCATCCCAGGGCAGGGAAGGGGCAGCTCCTCCCGGGCGGGGCAAGGCCCGGCCCGGGGGCTGCGGGGCACGGGCGGCCCCGAGCTGCTCCGGCCCGGCCCTGGCTGCAGCAGGAATAGAGCCCTGCCCGCCCCCGGGAGTCTCCGCAGCTCCTGAGCCCCCCGGCCTCGAGACAGGGACACCGGCGCTGTCACAGCCCGGGAGCGACGCGGCAGCTCCTGCCCACAGCCCCTGCCCAGCCCCGCGAGGGGTGAGGGACCCGCCGTCAGGAAATGCTCCATAAATCACTGCCCAAAGGGCCCTGGGCAGGGGAGCAGCAGTAATCCTGTTAAATAATTACAGGGGAAAGTTGACCAAGTGAGAATAGGAGGGCTGGGGGTCAGAGCCCGAGGGCAGAGACGGGAGGATGAGGGTGGGAGAGGGATGGAAGGGCCCAGGGACGGGGATGGGTGCAGAGGAAATGTTGCTGCATGCTGAAAGCAGCCTGAGACCACGCCAGCCAAGTCCTGAAGGGATCTAAATACATCAAACACATAAAAATATATACTAAATCCTATATTATATACTATTACAGTGTGTATATAGAAACACTTTATGTATTATACAATACTACACTACTGTACGAAAATATACTAAATATACTCAATATAGATGTATTCCCCATCCATATCCAAGCTCAAACCCATCCAGGGAAATGCAGCCCTCACACCCCTGTGCTTGGGGGAGTTTGGCAGGGGAGATGAGGAGAGGGTGGCTTTATGCAAAGCCCAGCAATGGTGTTGTCATAATATTTATTTTAATTCACTCAATTACTAAGTAATGATAAAACCTTCTCCAGTCAGGTGTGATCTGAGTCTCCTCTGATAGTCTAGTAAAGGGCTGAAGTGTCCAGCTTTGGACATCCAGGCTGGGTTATCTGACACTATTTAAGTCAAATAAAAACATTAAAATGGTGACAAAAAATCTCCACCCCTCAGAGTTCTTGCTGAATGGCAGCAATAAAATGAGCATGGATGTGGTTTGTCTTATTTAGCTAATAAACATAGCCAAGGTAGAAAACGCAAAGAATTATTTCTAACAGGGCTGTTTGATTTCCAGTGCCAGGGTCACTTACCTGTGCTGCTCCCTCCATGCAGGGCATGTAGGATAATTAATTGCAAGTTGCTGACAAACTTTGCCACTGTGCTGATTGACCTGAGTTCATCCTGAGGGTGTCTGAACTCTCTGCAAGGAATTGGCCCCTGACAGTGACTTCAAAGGAGTCACAAACACTGATCCACTTCAGGTGTCCCCTTGTTCATTGCCAGGTTCCAGCCAGGAGGATGAGGAGGGACTGGGGCATCTTTAGGTGCCTTGGAGATGCTCCCAAGGGCCTGGGTCTCGCCCCACTCTGTTCATCTTCACTTGTCTGCACCGGAGCCCTCCCTGGCTGAGCCTCTTGAAGAGCTGGCTCGTTCACTGGGACAGGCTAAAGCCTCTGGCTGCTTGTCAGCCACTCTGGGCTGCTTAGGGAACCTTCCCTGGAGTTAATGACCTCAGTCAGGCCAGATTAACTGATTAGCTGGTACTTGGAGGTGGCTGCAGCAGCTGGGCTGCCCAGGTGCCAGCACCTTGCTGGTGTGTGCAGGGGCCGTGCTGGGCAGGCGAAGGGCAGCAGTGGCCACTGTGCCCTGGAGCCCAGCCTGGCTCCAGAGCAGAGGGGCTCCAGCCCTCGGAGCATCTCCAGGGCCTCTCTGCAGCAGCTCCAGGTCCTGCCTGTGCTGGGCCCCGGGGCTGGGGCAGCTCTGCAGGTGGGGTCTCACCTGGGGCCGGGCCGGGTCCCGCCCATATGCCGTCTCCCATATCCCGTATCCCATGTCCCACATCCCATATCCCGTGTCCCGGGTCCCCTGTCCCGGCGGCTTGCAGGGCTCGGGCCCCGCCGCTGTCCCCGCCCGTCCCGGAGCGCTCCCGGTGCGCGGGCCGGGGCTGCCCCCGCCCGGCCGCCGCCGGGACCCGCCGGGCGCGGGGCTGGAGCCGGCAGCTCTGCCCGGGCACCCACGGGTTTAATTCCCACCGTAATTTTTCAATTTACAAGGCAGTAAATGAAAGAGGGAGATGAGATTTGCTCAGCGCATTTTGCAGGAGTATTTACTGCTGAGAAAGCTGCAAAAGCCATTTAAAGAATTGCTTTTATGACACAACACACATTAAAGAAACTTCCCTAACATTTTTTTTCACCCCTCTGCCATTTCTTGGCGTGTTGCTGCTCTTGTGTTCGGCTCGCTGCTTTATGGGCTGTTTGGATTTTAATTGGGCTGTAGCCCCAGGGAGCACTGAAATTTGGAGACTCATTTAGCTCCGAGAGTGCTCACAGCTGATCAGGCAGAAAGGCTGGATTCTGCTTTAATGCCTTCTGTCACTTTGGGAGCTGGAGGAGCCGTGTGGGGAGCACAGCACATGGGGTGGGGATGTGCCTCCAGTCTGGCTGCTGGTGGTCCCCACATCCCCTGTGGGGAGGGATCCCTGGGCTGGGGGTAGAGGGTGGATGCTGTGGCCATTGGAGGCAATGAGGGGCAGACTGAGGTCTGGGATATTTAGGAAAGGCTTTTTCACTAGGAGGGGAGTGTTGGGGACCCTCCACACTTGGAGGTTTTCAAGGTTTGGTGAGACAAAGCCCAGCCCAGCCTGGAGCTGGTGACAGTTGCACCCAAGCAGGAGATGGGAATGAAGACCTCTGGAGCATCTTGTGGTTTCATTATAAACTTTAACTCTTTAGACTTTAACTCGGTCATTCCCAGTGGGCAGTAAGTGATGCCTGAGGAGGGGAGCCAGCTCTCCGTGCTGCTGAACACGGCCTGAGAGATGCATCCCTTCTCCCACCATCTGACCACGGGGACCAGGCTCTGAGAACTGGGGATGTTCACCTGGAGAAGGGAAGGCTCTGGGGAGAGTTTAGAGCCTCTTCCACTGCCTAAAGGGGCTTCAGGAGAGCTGGAGAGGGACTTGGGACAAAAGCCTGGAGTGACAGTACACAGGGAATATCTTTGAGTTGCAGAGGGTAGATTTAGATTGGATATCAGGGAGAAATTGCTCCCCGTGAGAGTGTGAGGCCCTGGCACGGGGTGCCCAGAGCAGCTGTGGCTGCCCCTGGATCCCTGGCCGTGTCCAAGGCCAGGCTGGACGGCGCTGGGAGCAGCCTGGGACAGTGGAAGGTGTCCGTGCACAGGGGTGGAACGAGATGAGCGGCAAGGCCCGTTCAAGACAAACCTCTGTGGAATTCCAGGTTGCTCCGCCAGGCGCTGCTCGCAGCCCGGGGCCGCCTCCCCCCCGCGCTGTCCCCCATCCCCGCTGTCCCCCATC